>JARHVA010003790.1:822500-1225000 GCA_037957365.1 Torreya grandis
AACCTGTTCTGATCCCACTTGTTAGGATCTTGCTCCTCAGAAAGAGCATAATATGATTACCACATACAAGCAATTAAACATGCAGAATTAACCAGAAGTACAAGTAACTAGAATTCACAAATAGCATAGAATATGAGAGACAATACACAATCTTGTATTAATACTCATTTAGAAAGAAAATACAATAAAGAAGATGCCACTTCTTATTCCACCTCTCAGAGGCTTCCCACACCTCAAGGGCTCCCAGTAATTCTCAATCAAGAGTTCACTCTCCTACCAAAAATGGTCCCAACACACAACTCACGCACAGAATTGGTGTTCACCTCCAACCAGTCAGTAATAACCCTGCCAGTACACAAGTACTCTAAAGTACTTCAAGTAGATCTCCCATGAACCTGCAACCTGCAATTCAATAGACCTTACTTACACATGTAGATCTCCTATGAGCTTGCAACAACCTGTAACTCAATGATCTTACAATGGAAGGATCTTCCTTGCCTTCCTTTTCAGCTCATGATTACAATACATGCCAATGAGTCTATAAATAGATCCCAGACTTAAACAATAACTTAGACTCTTAGTTTACTAATAATAGACACGCAACTCAAGACTCAAAAAAGCCTTTACATGCAAATAATCAGTTCAACAAACTAACTGTTCATGCAATGAACAGTTTTGGAACACACAAGCGATCGACGTCGGTCCCTGTCTGACTGGAGGTGACCGACGTCGGCTGACTCCCTACCGATGTCAATTGCCTTTTGCACTGAATCTGACTGACATCGGTCCCACTATCGATGTCGGTATCCCTGGAACTCAGCAACCTCCTCCATGTCTGCAACAAGTTGAAGCTTTTAGCTCCACAACCTAACAAGTTTACATGAAACTTAGATTTTAATAAGTGTGATTGTAAGGATTTATTAGATCCAAAAGCTTTGGAATCATATTATAGGCTTGTTTGTCTTTAAATATTCCCAAGATTTTGTGAAATTTTAATGATTTAAATAGAATTTAGAGTCCCTTTTGTGAAGGTTACCCTGTAACTTGGGTTTTTTGTAGAATACATAAGTCGAGAGATTTTTATAGATAGTTCATAGCCTATTTAGACTCTCTCAATGAACTAATGCATGTTTTATGTCCTTAAAAACTTAATACAACTCTTCCTATACTCATTTAAAATCCTTATACAAATTTCTACATGCAATGAGACCTATATCCTGTTACAGATGGAGAATAATAGAGTATTTATAGAATGAAGGTTTTCTAATTAGTATAACATGAAATCTCATTAAAAAATACTTGGATTGTATTGATCTCAATATAATACATGTAATGCAATTGATCTGAGCAAGAAATCCATTTTATTCATAAGAAAATAACTCATTTCTATATTACAAACCCCTATTCTCTCACGGTAGATTGTTCATCAGTCCTCTAATGATGAAAAGTTGGTCTTTTATACTTTTTACTTCATATTATTCATCCCTAAAATGATAGATTTGAACTGGTCATGTTATTGAAGACTTCTCCAAGATTAGGATGTGTTAGTTTAGGTCCTTATTCTTCTAATAGACCTGTCTCAAATTAGAAAAATTGATCTTTGAAGACTTATCAAGTCATTTAAGACCTTTAAATGAGTAAGAAAGATAGATATGACCTTAAATAAACTTAGGAGACTCTTATTCATGTATCAGACCTTCTAGAACCTATTAGACATATTAATTATTATAATTTAAGCAAATATTCACCTAAATACATTTGAAAATTCAAATAACAAGTGTTGGAGGGAAAATACTCCAAGACCTCTAAATGACCTAAGACACACACTAAATGCCTCATTCAAGGCTTATTAACACCTATCAACCCTTATAATACTAACTATAGGACCATATATACAAGTTTTTAGGATGCTCATGCATCAATAGGTGTAGGAGATGCATCATTTCCTTAGATGTCTTGTGATTTTCCCTCATGATATTGACATTTCTTGCCTTCAGTATGGTGTTACAAGTCATATTGCACATATCCACTTGTCACATTCATGCTTCCCATGACCTCATTAGATCCTTTCATATCTTATGTCAGACTAAGTTTGTTACCAACTTATTTAATCAATGAATTTCCCAAGTTATTAATTATTAGGTTAATTGGTCAGCTGATGATTAGGGTGGACACTCCTCCATCATTGTGAGCTAAGATAGACTCAAGCATTATTATTGTAATGTCATTTTCACAAGCACTCATAGAGTTACATATTTACTTGTAATTTTGAATTGTAATTTAATACTTTTGTTTTAATAATTTTACTACATACTTGGGAAAATATAACTTATATGCATGAATGTAATATGTATGCAGAGCTGTCATATGACATTTGATAGTCCAATTTAGATTACTACTATGGTAGCTCCTTATGTTTATTCATCATTTGACATGCCTGTTTGTGTAACTAAACTTGGCACTGACCCAGTCGAGCATCAACAGTAAATTGAGGACCATGAGCTTGCAGTAAGTGCACATTTAAATGATTTTTTATTATAGTTTAAAATGAGTTTCTTAAGTTGATTTCATGTATACTTATTAATTTTATAATAATTTTTATATTTGAACAAGTTCAACTGTAAATGAGCTATGAGCATAGTATTTGTAGTCGATCCTTGGAGTAATACAAGGCACTCGAGATATATCCATCTACAAGTAAAGCATCTCAGGGAGAGTCTTCTTCAAGGAAGGTAAAGAGAGGGAGACTATTTGATGATTAGGATGTTGTAGATGATGTACTTTTGTGTATGTCTATATGGAAATGTACACATTTTTAGCATTGTACATGTGTATATGATGTATTCACCTAACATTATATACTATGTTGTTAGACATGATGTAATTTTTTGTATGTGTATATGGAAATGCATGTATTATTGACATTGTATGACTATATATGGAATTCATACATGGCATTCTTATTTTGTACATGAATATTTAAGAAAACTAATGAAGTAAGTCTTGTTTGAATCACTTGTGTTTAGAGTATTATGAATGATTGGTTTTGAAGTATTCTTAAGGATTGCAAATGTTATGAGATTGAGAATAAATTTTTAGGATAATGTTGCAAATCAAATTGGTATGATAGAGCATAAAGTTATAAAGATTGATATTTCTTGTTCTTAAGAAGGTTTGTTTCTATAAGAATGCAAATGAAATAATAATATAGGGGTGTTAAACCTATCTTTTCATTAATTAAATCCTATACTAGTTATTATAACCTAAAAACAAGTTCATGAAAGTTGTAAACATTGTACTTGTGTTAAGAGTATTATGAATGATTGGTTTTCAACTATTTTTAAGGATTACAAATCTTATGAGATTGAGAATAAATTATTAGGATAATGTTGTAAATCAGATTGGTATGACATATCCTATAGTTAGAAAGATTGACATTTATTATTCTTAAGAAGCTTTGTTTCTATAAGAATGCAAATGAAATAAGAATTTAGAGGTGTTGAACCTATCTTTTCATTAATTGAATCCTATATTGGTGATTAAATCAGTCTTAGATTGGTAGTTTTTAGACACCTAGTCACTTATCTCAGTTCTAAGTCTTGTGCATGGAGTGGGATTAAGGGAAATAGACCCTTATAAGAAATAAATAATATCAATGATTGCTCATGGTCATCTACAGTTCTTATAGGTCTAAAACTCTAAGTTCTTAGTGGGATAAGCCTTATAAGGTAGAATCAAGATAGAATATTATTTTTAATAGTAAATTTATTATGGATAGATTCTATATAGGAGGAATTAACTCAATAAGGTGTCTAAAAACTCAACTACGCAATTTAAAACCCTTTCGGCCTATACATAAATTGGTAAAATCAAACCTAGGGTTTTGACCTAGAAGTATGCATATCTTGAAACCTAACCATTGAAAGTTCTTGTAAAATTATAACATGGTGTGTTTTCACAAGGTCTAAAAGAATCAAGAAGATTTAGAATGGTAAAGATAGGACAATTATGGATTCTAATATTAAGCTTTGTCATATGACTAATGGAGGCCTAATGGGATTCTAAGAGTGTGAAAATAGGGGTTTAGAGGGAGAGTTGGTCCAAGAATAAGTAAGTGAAGTAGGAAGACACTAATGGGTTGTCAAAGATGATTTTAGATTATCTTGAATGTCTTTAGATAACCCAAGATAAGGAGCTTTATAGTGCAATACCAGGAGAGTGAACTAAGAAAGAAACTTGTAGAAGAAAGGAAGAGAATTGGTATACGAAATTGTAAATAGTGTTTGAAACAATGTGTAAGAAATTTATAAAGGTAATTGGTATCATTTTGAAGTAGTCTATTGGCATTCCATACCCTAAAAGACCAATTAGGCCATTGGAGCATATAGGAGCCTATAACAAGTAAAGGACTAATCTTGTGAGGAATAAAGAAATGGTGATTAAGTTATAGGAGAGGGATTGTCATAGAGTTTTTTTAAGGTTGATGAAGAAATTAGAGGTTAAATAAGCTATTATAACCATCTTTTGCATTCTATAACCAAGGAGACCATTTTTAGGCCATGAAAAATAAGTACAAGAATTTGAATAGGGTTTCATTGTTATGATTGTTCTACATAAATTTAGCTAAGTAGGATGGTTCAAGAGCCTTGGTGGGAGATTTAATAGCTTATGAAGAGTTAATACATTAAAAAGAGGATACCTCTTAATAGGTGATGAAGTCTCTCCTTCCAATGGGAATGGTTTTACACTATTGAAGAAGCTCATATCAGTCAAGGCAAGATAGCAACATCTATAAGACAGTCAATAAACTCTTGAGTATGATATTTAGGCCTTAAATTTTCTCAAAAAGTGCCCAAGACTTCTTCATGCCATGGGTCAGACCCTATCATAGCTCCATTCCCTCTAAAACATCCCCAAACTCCATCTATGAAACTAAGAGAGTAGGAAAATAGACCTTGGGATAGAGCATAAAGTCTTTGATTGGTCTTAAGGGCTGTTAATAGTTGATACACTTTAATGTATCACTTCACTCTCTTCAAACCTCAAAATATTACTTTAAGCCCTTTAGGAGCTATTCACTCTCTTTTCCTTTTCAAGACCTTCTTAATTGACTAGATACAAAAGACCTTTTTAGTGTTGTATTTGGGATAAAGACAAATTTTATGAATTTTCAATAGGTATTTCACATGTATCATAGATTTTATACTATAGATACACTAATTTCTTATTGGTTTAGAGTTCTTTTTTATCAAACATTGACTCAGCCCTATTTTTGTTAAGAGACCTAATTATTCCACTAGTAGGTCAAAACTTGGATGATGGCTTATTTTCCTAAACCAACACCTTAGTCAAGTCTGAGTGATGTTTTTATATGAGAATAAACTTTTAATTTGCATCTTTTGGCTCAAAACTAAGCAAGATAGATCAATTTTCCTATTTGTTATCTAGAGGAACTCAGAATTCTAAGTATTATTGTAGATAACTACTCATTACATCATCCGTACACCTTATTTTGACTCCAAAACTCTTGTAATGGTTTATTAACATTATTAACTAGGTTTCCATATATTTTCATAAAATTTTGTGAGTTCAAAATGGATTTATGACCATTTTTCAATTAAAACCCTGTAATTAGGGTTTTTCTACACTTTAAGGACCTTAGAGCTAATTAACCTTGTTTCATAAAGATAAAAGAGGTTATTTGAAATATGGAAACTATATATGACTCTTAACTCACCTTTTTAACTCATTCAATCCTCATTTTAAAACCATACACAAGTTTCATCATACAAACAAGCTCTACAAACAGTGATTTTCAACCAAAATTAGTTTGTGCTAAATAAAAAAGGACTTTCAAAGTCTTGAATTCACTATATTTTGATTGTTGGAGTTCAAGTACATTTTAAGAAATGATTTTAAAGAACCATACACTACTTGTGATCTATGAATTTGACTCAAGAGATGATGGTTAGTATTGTGTTAGTTCCAAAATGAAAACAAAGTGAAATAAACACACTAATAGCATAACATCTCTAGGCCTAGACACTAGGGAGAGCTTAGCTAATAATCATGAATGAAACACACAACTAAAATACAAAATAAAACTTATTTACCTTCCTCGTATGCTCCAAAATTCTTTTTGTGGTGGCTTACTCAGCGTGTGCTCATGAAGTCTTCATCAAAGGAGGCTTAGCGATCTCCTCTTCTCCTTGGCACCTTTGGCTTGTGGCTTAGCTTGGATTGGCTTGAAATCAATTTGGCATGGTAACACTAATTTATTGAATCTTTTAGAACCAATTTGTAATTATAACTTTGCATCAAAAAATCTTAGAAATGATGTTTTGAGGCCTCCTATTTATAGATTTTTGGATTTAATCAGAATCTACCTGAACCATCCATCTTAAGATTGAGATGTGTGGTTGAGGATTAATTAAATTTATGGAATTAAGTTTTTAATTATCCTCATCATGGAATTGGAATAAGGGGAAATTAAGAGGCATTAAGGGAATCATGGAAGGCATTGATGAGGCATGGGAGGCAGGAATCCTAATATTTGTGGCATTTATGGCCTAGGGATGTCTTCCCAAGAAATGAGGTCACTTGATGATGTAGATATTCAATATTCATTTCTAAAAACAATTATTTAACAATTTTCCATGGAATTATTAATTAGGCCTTGATTTTGGTTAATTAGCTCTTAAACATGATTAATCACATTATGCACAAATTACCCAAATTGATTAGCATGCCTTGTTATTGGTCATAAATTTGACTAGATTGGAATTAGAAGTCACTGTCAAATGCATTGGATGTGTATTCCCATTTAGAATGTTTCCAACAAAAAATAACAAAGGTACATGTCTTGTGCATAATATTTGATAGGGAAGCACAATTCAGAGCACCCAAGTGCAAATTTGACATTTTGACTCAAAATGAACTAATCAAAGTTAGCTAGCCCATAAATTGCATTGCCCAATTTAGGGATACCCTGGCCAAAATCATCATTTAAATATGTAATTTTCACATCATTTAACATGTTTTAGTGTTTTTAAGCTAAATTGTGCATTTTGGGTAGAAATTGGTCAAAAGCCTGGTTGGAGGTTATCGATGGCCAGTTTTAGGTGTCTATAGTTTGCCCCCATTTGGGAAGGCATTGCAAACCGTAGGCAAAGCAATGTCTTCTCAAAGAATGAGAAATTGCATGTATGCCAAAGAGAAGATGATGGTTAAAGAATAAAGCTCCAAATGGTTTTGGGAAGCCTATGATGATGCCCACTTGAGGGAGTGGCCATCACATTTGTTGATGGATGGTCCCTCAAAAAGAAAACAAAAGAAAGGTGGAATTAACCCATGGTTGAGATTAATCCAAATGGGAAAATTATTTCATGCATTGATGTAAAAAGGATGTTGATTTTCCCAAAGGTAGTTATAATTAGGAATAAAAGTCTAAATAATGATTTACCCATATGCGGTTATAATCATGAAGATGACTTAGATTGGCTTAAGATGATTGTGCCCCAATTAGGGCTGATTAGCAAGCATAACTCAAGGATATAACCTCAAATATAAATTAAATATGAGTGGGAACAAAATGATGAAAGAGATGAATAGAAGAATAAGATTGATCAGTGTGAATGATTTAGTTGTACCTACCAATGAGGAGATGCTCATCCTGATTAACAATGATATAACTATAATGGTCATTGAATTGATTTGATCAAGGGTGGGATGGAAGTATTAACCAAGGTTCCAAGGAGAAAATTCTATGGCTCCATTGATTGTAGACCTTCGTGAAGCTAATTTTTGTTGTAGCATGTGAAGGTAGGTTTCATGATAGAACACCATGAAGACTTGGCCAAAATATGTGTAAATACTGACTCATGATCCAATAAACACTCAAAAATAATACACCACTGATAAAATCCATGATGATAATATTGACATATGAATATGGATAGACTCAAGAATAATGTGTGCAAATAATCACCTAATGCATACATATAGACTGAGTTAAGGCAGCAGTGATGAAAATAAACAAACAAGCAAGCGAATAAATAAATAAACAAACAAACAACTTAAAATAAAAAAACAAAAAGAAAGCCTAAAAATAAAAGTAAAAGAAAGCATCCTAACAATGACAATGCCCCAGTAAGGTGGATCAAAGATAACTAACTAGGCTTAGATAGGACAAATGTTTTTGGATTTTTAAAATGTTATAAATATTTTTGGAATTTTGAGGTATCTTAGCTCATTAGAGAATGACAAGATACTTGCTCACAAAATGGTGAGAGCATTTGGCTTAGGTTGCTCACAAAATGGTGAGAGCGTATGGAAAGGGGGACTGAGGTGACCTCAACATGAATTGAGCATGACCCATATAGTCCTGAAATGACCTCAAGTCATAGTAAATACATCCACACAAATGGTGGGGAAAAACCAACTAGGTCCCAAAAAGTTCTCAAATCTAGCAAATGCCCAGTCAAATGAAAATAGTGATGGTAAGGTAATGCAGCAATGCATGGCAAACAAATGTTACCCCTAGTTTTCCCATAGGTAGTTATAACTAAGATACAATAGCATAGGTCAATGATACTAATTTGCCAATAGGTGGTTATAATTAGTACCAAGATTGGTAAGACACTAATTTGCCCATAGGCAGTTATAATCAAGTTCACATAAACAAACGTGGATAGGATGAAAGATATCTTGTTAGATCAACTATCATACTAATTTTATAGACTGTCATTATAAACATAGATTGGATTGATTATTGAAACTTGATTGGAATCCCCCCACAAAAGGTGTGAGAAGAACCAAAGTAACCAAGATCAAAATAGGATTGGGTAGGATGATTAAAAATAGGCTTTGGTCTAGATAGGAATGGAATGATAGGATGGTATAGTTTTTCTAAGGATAATGATGGTTTTTGATAGATTGAATAAAATGGTAAGAGGGTTGCCCCCAAGGGATGGGGGTAAATGGCTAGAATTTTTGATAATGGAAAATAGATATGTAACAATGACAATGGTATGGTAAATGTTTTTGGCCTAGGTATGGTTTTTGATTCTGTTGTTCCTATTGATGGGAATATGCATGTCCTAATCAATAAATGATAAAAATAGAATACTTGATCATGTTAATTGCTAGCCCACACCTCATCTAAATAGTTGCTCTATCAAAAACTCGATGTAGATTTGGATGCCAAGAATGTTTTTATGTTCTTCCTTGGTCATTGATTTTGATTCCTTCAAACATCGAGATAATGTATCTTTACAGCCTCTACAAAGAAAAGTGTGGTCATGGATGGTAAACAAGGACAAATAATGGATGGGAGTTTTGATTGTGAAATGGAATGGCAAATGATAATGGAATGAGTGATGGTGGGGAAACAAATAAAGATCAAGATGTTCAGTCACACATAATGTTACTAATACCAGATTTGACATAATTTTGGTTATGGTGGGGCTGAAGACTTGTTCTCTCAATAAGACCACTAGATTTTTCTATTATTTGATCTTGAGAGTATCTACCATCTGATTAGGATATAGATTGGAAGTTATTTTAATTAGATCTTTGATTTTGTCTTCATCAAGAAGTGAACTTTTGTGTTTGGCTATTGGTTCCTCAGTGAGGTTTTCACCAATGAAGTTTTCTTGATTATCTTGTAGCACCTCTGACAAGGTTTCACTAATCAACATTAGCTTTTGACTTTGATTTTCTTCTAGCATTTTCAAAAAAGATTCACTAAAAGATGTTGAGTTCTGACTTTGATTGTCCCCTAGCACCTTCAAAAAAGACTTACTAGGAGAGTGTTCTACTACATGAATGTTGTCTTGGCCTCCTTGCTCTTCTTCAACTAATTTGTCACCATGGATGTTGTTTAACAAAGTGTGACTCTGTCGATCCCAATAGACACTTATGGGACATAGAATGTCAATGATATGGCTATTTTGGTTGATGGTAATTGCCTGTGGAATGGTAATGGAATGGAGAGAGGCTGACAATCCTTGTAAAAGATATTAGGATAACTTATGTCAAAGCTAATATACTCATCCTCAAAAATTGTAGAAGGATCACAATTTTATTTAAATTGATCTTTGAGGCATGCATAACCAATGTTGTAACAGCCACAAACATATTCTTCTTCTAAATCTGATTCTAACTCAAGGGACTCTGAATCCAGTGTCACAACTAATATTGATTCTGATTATGATGCTAAATATGATGTCGATTCAAGAATAAAACCTAACTCTAACTCCAATTCTTCATCTAATGGGTACTCTATTACAATGATGTCTTGTTGAATTCCTATTTTTGGACAAGTAATATCCTGTGATGGCACAATGGGCTCTACAAAAACTAGTTTGTTAAAGTAAGACTCCTCTAGGATGGGAAAAAGGTCAAGAGACATTTCCTCAAAGACTAGCTTATCAATAGGAGGCTCTTGAAAAATAGGCACATGGTCAAGGTAATGATTTACCCAAAGTTAGTTATAATCATTAAGAAGTGACTTAGCAAAGACTAGCTTGTCAGAGTGAGATTCCTCGACAACTGGTATAGGATCAATAGGCAATTTTTCATAGGTTAACTTATCACAAATAGTTGATTCAATAGAAACATCTTGGATTGGTTGGTTTCTTTAGACTTTGTTTCTAATGAGTTGGAAAATATCTATTTTGAACATAACTTGGTCTTCAAATGATTGGATCAGTCGAGGTTTAGTTGGGATTGGCATTGGATGAGGAATGACTTATGGTTGGATAATGTTAGGACCTTGGGGAGCATGATTGCTTCCCTGAGCCAAGGGACAAAGTATTGAGATGGTAATGATAGGGTAGTGTAGAGCTTGATTTATTGCATAAGCCAAAGGACTAGGCCCTGGTATGATGATGGGGTGTCGTGGAGCTTGATTGTTCGTATAAACTAAAGGATGAGGTCCTGGTATAGAAATGGTATTCCTTGGTTATTGTAGAGCTTGATGGCTTGTATAATCTAAAGGAGGGTTATGAGTAGTCGATGATTGGATAACAAAAGGACATCATGAAACTTTATTGCTTGTGTAAGCAAAAGCATTCAAGTCTTCCTCATAAACCATATCATCCCAATCTTGAGTTGGATCATAAGTTGGTTCTTGACTATGTTCTATTTACTGATTTTTGAAAAGAGGGTATGGATTCATATCCCAAACAACATTATCTATAGTTGGGTCTTCAAAGTCCTCTTCACAAGCCTCTTCATACCAATAAAGGTCTCTAATTGGGTTATAAGTTGTTTCATGTACTTTGTTCCCATGAATGATTAATATGAGGCAAATAGAAATCTATCTCACAAACCATATTAGCATCATTAGGGTCTTGACAAAATCCATAAAAGTCATTTTTTACAGCCATTCTATCATAACTCAGATTGTAAGTGACTCCACTATAAGTGTAGTGAGACATATCCACATAAATGATGAAAGCTCTAAAAATAAAAGGATGTAGAGTTCTACAAACTCTGAAAAACTATGTCTAAAGGACAAATGGTTCAAGCTTGGTCTAACTTGGTCAAAAGGTGGAGTTGTATCTCCAATGTGGTCTGAAAGTGGATTTGTATCTCCAAAATGATTTGTGCTAAGACTTGGCATAAAATATCCTAAAATCAAATGTCACATGCATAAAAGGTCAAGTATCTAAATAAAAATTGGCATGCCAAAGGTCTAGGTCAAAGTGTTCCAAATAAGGTCTAAAATAGGAAGGGGAAAAGTTGAGTTGTTAGGTATTTTGTCCAAATTTGGACTCAAAATCTAGGCTCAAATAAATAGGCATGCTAGGACTTTTGGCCAAACGACGTCAAAAGCTAGACTTGAAATAAAGGCTGATGTGATTTAATTTAATCTAACAAGTTTGGAAACAACTTTGACATAAACCTGACACACATAATCAAACATAAACATGATAAATTGGAATAATGCATAAGATAAAAGGATCTTTGAATAAATACTATGTTTTCCCAAATAAAGGCACAAATAACGATGAGGATAGGCATTAAACAAACAAACCATCAATAGTTTTCAATTTTGGGTAATCGATTAATTGAAGTTATGCAACCCAAAAGAGAAAGATCTATGTATTAACCCCATGAATTGAGGCTTAAATATAAATCAATCAATGTTTGGATCTAAACTTGACAAGGTTAATTAAAAACTCAACATTGAAAACTAGGACTTGACTAAATAAGCTAGACAAGATTGGATAGCATGACGAAACAAGACAAAGGTCCAAATGGTATACACAAAGTGGTTTGAAAAAATGGTTTTGATACAATGGTAAATAATTCTTGAAACAAATTGAGCAACCTAATGGTGTAATCATGCTCGAATGATGTAGTTAACGTTATGCTTCAAGAGACACAAAGGCACAAATGGTTTGACATGATTTGGGTAGCATAACACTACCCTTTGTAACTCAAATACATTATTTTGACATGGCTTATGAACAAAAAAACAAACAAGTTTTAGCCTCAAAATATACCAAGCAAAAATGATCAAAATACACTAAGTATAATCATCCAACTCCTAGCAAGGGTATGGCATGGTGGGGTTTACTAAACTAGAAAGGTTTTTATCATTCTAGGGGAATCAATTACACAATGACTTTTACGTCAAATGATGCAAAAGATAAGCACAAAAATTGGGTGACTATGGCATTGGCTAGTTATAAAAAGGTCTAGTCCTTTTTATAACCACTACATCTTGTTGTTCGATTAGTGTAGTGCGATGTCTAAATGTAGATACATCTCATGTGTAACTCCAAAGGAGCTAAATGAAGTCAATGTTAGGAGGTGAAACCTCAGGTCAAAGCTTCCCTAAAGAACTCACAGGAGGTAATGACATCCCCTTCACAAGCCAAGTTTGCATGAAAATAAAAGACTAATAGAAAGACTTTAGGGTCATTTTCAAGGTCACCCAAACTTTAACGAGTTTTTGGGGAGTGCTTTAGATGACATTCTTTTTAAGCCTTAGACTAGGCTACTTGCAATAGGAATGGCACTTTTGATTCCAAGGGTTCCCTAAAGGGAATAAATAGAAGAGCATACACACAACACCCCTATTTTTGCTAAACAAAATCAGATCAAACAACTATTGAAGACAAAGAACTTTTAGAAAGATGAGTTCATTTTTAAGTACCAAATTTGAAATATTGAGTGGTGTTCATGTGACCCCTTGGTCTTAGTTGTAACTTTGAAAAACATTTACCAAAAACATCTAAAAATTCCTTATTAAGCACCAAAACAAAGTTCTTAATCCAATTTTAAGCATGCAAAAGTGATTTAAACATGTTTTGAGTAAATATCCCACTTGGTCCTACAACAAAATTGTTAGCATGTCTTTTAGCTTTGAAGCTCTTTTGAGTTTGAAAAAAGAAACCTTAGAAAAGTAAGTCTCGAGTATGTGTTTTTGGAAAAACATAGTGATTGATGTTAGTCAATACCACTGATGTCAATTACAGGCAACTGAGATCTGATCGATTTCAATTCCGTTAACCAACATCAGTTAAGCCAAGTAACCGATGTCGGTATTTCTGTTGACGTCAGTTACTATGTAAAAATTGTGGCAACCAAAAATGGCAAAAAAAAGTTAGAAAACCAATTTGCAAGAGTTTTAAAAGCTCAAATAATTCAGGTGTAGGATGCGTTTAGTCCCACCAGGTGTGCCATTATGTGATCTAGGAATTTGACTCAAGAGAGGATGGTTAGTATTGTGTTAGTTCCAAAATGAAAATAAAGTGAAATAAACACACTAATAGCATAAAATCTCTAGGCCTAGACACTAGGGAGAACTTAGTTAACAATCATGAATGAAACACACAACTAAAATGCAAAATAAAACTCCTTTACCTTCCTTGAATACTCTAAAATGCTTGTTGTGGTGACTTTCTTAGCTTGTGCTCATGAAGTCTTCATCAAATGAAGCTTAGCTATCTCCTCTTCTCCTTGGCACCTTTGGCTTGTGGCTTGGCTTGGATTGGCTTGAAATCAATTTGGCATAGTAACACTAATTTCTTGAAGCTTTTAGAACCAATTTGGCATTATAACTTTGCATCAAAAAAGCTTAGAAATGATGTTGTGAGGCCTCCTCTTAATAGATTTTTGGATTTGATCAAAATCAACCTGAACCATCCATCTCAAGATTGAGATGTGTGGTTGAGGATTAATTCAATTTTGGAATTAATTTTGTAATTATCCTCATCATGGTATTGGAAAAAGGGGCAATTAAGAGGCATGAAAAGCATCATGGAAGGCATTGATGAGGCATGGGAGGCATGAATCCTGATATTTATGGCATTTATGGCCTAGGGATGTCTTCCTAAGAAATGAGGTCACTTGATGATGCAGATATTCAATATTCATTTCTAAAAACAAGTATTCAACAATTTTCCATGATATTATTAATTAGGCCTTGATTTGGGTTAATTATCTCTTAAACATGATTAAGCACATTGTGCATGAATTACCCAAATTGATCATAATGCCTTGTTATTGGTCCTAAATTTGACTGGATTGGAATTGGAAGTCACTATCAGATGCATTGGATGCGTATTCCCATTTATAATGTTGCCAACAATAAATAAAAAAGGCACATGTCTTGTGTAGAAGATTTGATAGGGAAGCAAATTCAGAGCACCCATGTGCAAATTTGAAATTTTGACTTGAAATAAACTGATCAAAGTTAGTTGGTCCATAAATTGTATTGCCCCATTTAGGGATACCCTGGCCAAAATCAGCATTTGAATGTCATTTTCACATCATTTAACATGTTTTAGTGTTTTTAGACCAAATTATGCATTTTGAGTAGAAATTGGTCAAAAGCCTAGTTGGACGTTATCGACGGCTAGTTTTAGGTGTCTAAACTACTTACAATCACAAAATTATTAATATTTATTACTAATCTTATTCAATTATAGTCTTTCACATACACAGATTATCACACAATAAAAAATAAACACATTTACACCCCCTGTAGGTATGATGCAAAGATTCTTTCTTGATGTTTGTTCTTGAAGAAGATCATTTCATCTTGATACTCATGCTTATCCTTTTGTTTCATTCCTCTAAGAAAAGAGTGTCTATTATTGGCTCCAAAACTTTCTCTCTCAAGAGCTATATTAGTTTAGCAAATCATACAATAGACACGTGTTTTAAGCATATAAGATAAGTAGGACCTTTATAACATTTAGGAAGACTCTAAAGGACTAAAAAAAACTAATGGATTTACTTAACACTTTAAAACTCTCACATGGACACCATACTATTTTATACAAAGGATGCTCATACATCAATATTTTTGAACACTTGGCTCCATTTGGTCCATGATACCCCTTGGCCAAGCTTTGAAACCACTTTGACCACTTGTAGGTGGCCATTAAGGCCTAATTAGGCCTAAATGGCCATCTAGTTATATTGGCCTATTTTTGAAACCTCAAAAACTTCTCATCTCTCATAAACCATAAACTTCTCCCTTGCTAGTGTCAAGATCCTTCCATTACCTATATGTATACAATTTAGCCTAATTAGGCCTAGAAGGCCTAATAGGCTCCTTGATTGATTAGTATCCTCCTAAAGTATTTTTGAACCTTGGACCACTTTGAAAAGCTTCAAACAAACCTTTCAAATGTCTTGAAACCCAATTCCAATGCCACTAGCTTCTAGCCACGTGTATATGGTTCACTTGGACTATTAAGCCTTTTAGGCTTCTTAATGACCTCCAACTAGAATTTTTTCCTCCAAGATCCACAAGTGAAAATCCATCACTTAGATCATGTCTAAATAGGTAAATCACATGTTCTCCAATGACCATGACATCTAATTCCACCCACAAGTGCATTTTCACTACTATTTAGGAACACGAAAAAAATGACAACAAATGTTGTCAAAGTTGAAGCTACAGTCTAAGAACTCCATTTTTGGTTATCATTAGCTAAAAACTAGCATTTCCAACATGTATAGAGGGGTAGATAATGTCCAAGACTAAGTTTTTGGCCTCCCATCTAGCCTAATCGACAAACCCACCACCCATTTTAGGCTTAAGAATGCCCTTCCCAATACAAGAAAGATGTTGATTTTTAGCCTAACTTCAGGCATGCATAAAACCAAAATTTTAAGTCATATAAATGAATCTTAAGATCCCTCATATTCATGTTAAATCCCTATAATTTTACCCTAGATCTAATTTTTACCAACTCTAAGAGTAATCCATGGCAAAAATTGTAGTAATAGGTCTTAAAATGCAACTTTTTGATAGTGAAGAAATAACTTGTGGACCTCTAACTAGAATTTTTACCTCTGGAAACCGTAAGTGAAAATACATCACTTTAAAGACATCTATATAGGTAATTACACATTCTCCAATGATCATGACATCTAATTCCACTTGCAATTGTATTTTCACTACTGTTCAGGAGCACAAAAACATTGACAATAAATATTGTCAAAGTTGAAGCTACAACCTTTGAAATCCATTTTCGATGTTTTTTGGATGAAAAATGGCACTACTAACACATCCAAAGGGGTGGATAATGTCTATAACTAGGTTATTGGCCTCCCATCTGGCCCAGTTGACAAACCCACCAACCATTCTAAGCTTAAGAACACCCTTCCCAATACAAGAAAGATGTTAATTTTTAACCTAACTTTAGGCATGCATAAAATAAAAATTTTAAGTCAAATATATGAACCATAAGATCCATTTTATGCATGTTAAATCCCTCTAAGTGCATCTTGTATATAGTTTGTATTACCTCTGATAGCAATCTATGAAAGAAGTTACAGTAATGGGTCCTAAAATGTAACTTTTTGGCAGTGAAGAGACAACTTGTTGACCTCCAACTAGTGTTTTTGCCTCCAGGTGCAAATATATCACTTAAATAAAATATATATAGGAAAATTACACATGATCTAATGACCATGACATTTAATTCCATCTATAAGTACATTTTCACTACTGTTTAGGAGCATAGAAACACTGATAATAAATGTTGTCAAAATTGAAACTACAGTTTGAGAAATCCATTTTTGGTGCTTGTTGGCTAAAAATTGGCACTTCCAACATGTCCAATGGGGAGGATAATTTCCATGTCTAATTTTTTATCCTCCCATCTAGCCCATTCGATAAACCCACGACCCATTTTGGGCTTAAGAACATCATTCCCAATACAAGAAAGATGTTCATTTTTAGCCTAACTTCAGGGATACATAAAATAAAAATTATAAGTCATATGGATGAGCCTTAAGATCCCTATTATACATGTGAAATCCCTCTAATTTTACCTCATATCTATTCTATATCACCTTTGAGATAAATCCATGGTAGAAGTTGTTGTAACGGGTCCTAACATGTAACTTTTTGGTAGTGAAGAGACAACTTGTTAACCTCCAACTAGTTTTTTTGCCTCTGGGACCTGCAGGTGTAAATTCACCACTTTGAGAACATCTATATAGGAAAATTACATGTGTTCCAATGACCATGACATCCAATTCCACTTGCAAGTGCATTTTCACTACTGTTTAGGAGCATGAAAACACTGACAACAAATATTGTCGAAGTTGAAGCTACATTCAGAGAACTCCATGTCCAATGCTTGTTGGCTGAAAACTGGTGATACCAACTCATTTGGAGAGGAAGATAATTTATATAACTATTTCTTTGGCCTCCCATATGGCCCGTTTGACAAACCCACCACTCATTCTGGGCTCAATAATGCCCTTCTCAATACAAGAAAGATGTTGATTTTTAACCTAACTTTAGGCATTCATAAAACAAAAAATTTAAGTCATATGGATGAACCATAAGATCCTTCTTATGCATGTAAAATACCCATAATTACACCCTAGATTTAGTTTATATCACCTCTGAGAGTAATCAGTGGTAGAATTTCCAGTAATGGGTCCTAAAATACAGCTTTTTGGTAGTGAAGAGACAACTTGTTGACTTACAAATAACATTTTTGCCTTCGAGACTCATAGGTGAAAATCCATCACTTTGAGCATGTCTATATAGGAAAATTACATATGCTCCAATGACTATGACATACAATTCCACCTGCAAGTGCATTTTCACTACTGTTTAGGAATGCCATACCAATAAAATATACAAATCAGTGAAAAGTGTGTTTGTTTTGTGTGTAACATTGGTATGTAATACCATTTAAGGTAATTTTAATGCATTTGGTTTAGCTAGAATCTAGGTAGATCATTATAAATAGGGACTTTTATGTGTTTGGAAGGTTACAAGGAGAAAAGGACTTGTCATGAGCAATTATTAAAGAGCATGAAAACACCAAGTACTTTTAGTAAGCTTCTCTTATCTTCAAGAATATGAAATTCTTTACTAATGGTAACAACCACATGAAGGAGGAAGCTTATTTTAGCACCACTAACCTATAAAAAAATGTAAGTAATTAAAGATGAAATTTAAGCATGTACTACCTACAAAATCTAAAATGTTTGGTAAAATTAATTATATCTACATTTTATAAGTCAACATACCTACACATTTCAATCCAATGAACCACTAAGATTTACTCTAATATTGATAGTATCAATAATAGCTTCATGATCTGACTTGCAAAATTTCCATAGATTCCTATTTCTTGGCCTCCCATTATATTTTTGTAATTTAATATTCATTGTAAGAACCAAATTTGAATAGTGCAGTATCTTCATGTGCATTTCAAATTCTTCAAACAACCATACATTTTAATTTTTTATAGGATATCAACGAAGCCAAGTTCCAGTGACTACCATAGACCTTGTGGGATAGTCAATGTTTTCTCTATTTATGATCAGGGAAGTCAATTTTTTCTTTCCATATACACATTGACATAAGTATTAATATATTCGCTCTTCATTGTCCCCATCTGCAATAACTATAAAAACATGGCCTGCATCACAAAAAATAATTTGTAATGACACTATGAAGATAGATAATGAGAATAAATAGTACATAAAGACTAATCTTCTACCTAAATGCACTAGATTAGATATATGGTCAAAGTTATGTGATGACGTCATATTTGTAATTCATAATACTGGTGGAACTTGATACATGTTGATTAGAATTAGAGGTCTAAAACTCCAGTCATCTACCCACTCTTATGACTCACACTCATTCTAAACAGAGTCCATGCATGCAAAACAAAATCATGTCAAGTGTCATGCAAAACAAAACCATTAGAGTCATACAATCCTCATAGTTTTCCAAGTCTTTTTCCTCTATTAACCAAAAATACCTACAAATAGTGGAATTTTCTTGAGCACCATGAAATATGTTCTCATTACACCATTCAACCACAGTTTTTGCATAAGTCAAATTAACAATATGGTCAAATTTTAACTCCTCCATTGTAATATCTCTTTTTACACATACTCCAGCACCATCATGTTCCCCTTTTCTATGGCCAGCCTCAGTGAAACTCTAAATATGTTCTACACCAGTTATAACATGTATCCTACTTAACCAATAAAAAATCAGTGCATTCTTGAATTGTGATGAGCAATTGTCTAACTAAATGTAATGTTGATTGAAAGTAATGTTCCTCTAAGTCAAATGTGCTTAGAACTTCTCAAAACAACCTTACACATACTCTATACAATGTGATCAATCATAGTTAGTATATAAATGGTACTCCCTTAATATTTTTTGATCTTCCTCTGTACTATCAAGTGCATGCATGAATGCTATATGCATAAATATGGTAGCTTGTGATGAGTTGTAATACTATGATTAAATTTCTATTTATGGTTTGAATGTGTAATTTTTAGAAAAGTTGACTACTAAAATAATATAATCAAGTGGGAATGTGTCCTTTCTTAACTTGAAATGTTTATCCAACCATTTATCCCTATGTGTATGCCTTGCATACTCATAAATAATTTTCTCCATGAATATGACCATAAATTATGAAACAGGTATCTCTTTCGTAACAAGCTCATGCCTTTTAGATTCTTTGCCATCTTTTAGTTGATAAGTCATAGATTTATATTTTCTCAAAAAGACTAATTCTTGTCCAATTGTATTTGTACACTCTTCATGGATATATTTTTTTAATTTTGGCAATCCACCATAAATGTTGCAATTTTCATCCAAACATGCTTTCTTATAAAAGAACTGTCCATCTGGGCTTTCACAAAAAATATTTGGAATAAATTCTCTAGATAATTTTGGCATAAGTTCTAAGCCGCACTCCAAAAAAATGTTGTTAGTATGCAAAGTATAATGAATATGGCAAAAAATGTCATAGTGCATTGAAAATTCAACATATTGCCTACAACAAGTGGTGTGTATGTGACCTTTTTACATTAAAAATTTTGGCCATCTCAAAAAACCTTTGACTAATAGCAATTTGACGATGTTTTTCCAAAAACATAGAGTATAATTGTGTTTGAGTCATATCCAAGAAATGTTTTGGATGCGGTTAATTATTATGAGAACCAACTCTTCTTTTCACTACATCTCTTGCATTGGGCAAAACTCTTATATTGTCTTTCCAAAATTATGCAAGTAAGTCTTTCAAAGCATCGGCTATAGCCTTATCCTTTCATGAAAGTATACCATAGAATGCCCAGAGCTCTTTGGTATTGGGTTAATTATCACATCTTGAAATTACTTTCATTAATGTTTTTCTATTCATATCAAGTGTTCGGCTTGTTTTTGAAATCAATCATTTTTTCCTTGTTTCAGCACTTATTGCACAAATTATCATTATACTTTGGGTAACATTACAATATTTGTTACATGATATTGGTCCTACAGTATGATATGCATCATGTAGATTATCAACAATTTCATTGTTTTCACCATCCATGTTAGATGTTCTTAGTTCTAATGTGTACATTATAGGTCTCATCTTAACCAATTTCATCAACGAAACAAATAATTGACATCTTTAAATATCATAATCTAATCTATGAAAGAAGCTATCCCAAATTTCTTGAGTCAGTCTTCTTGAATAGTGGTCAGAATTTTGTTATGCATCATTTTTAAAATATTTTCATCGACTTCAATTAAGTACTTGTCTTTTCTATGCACAATTCTTGGAGGTGTCATTAATGGTGGAATTTGTTGAGAGGGTGTTTCAAAATCATTATATGTTTCCATGAAATTTTCTTCATTTTTAATTTCATCATTATTTGTTTCCATTAAATTTTCTTCATTTTTGGTGGGTAAAGTATCATGCATAGGCTCATCATCAACAAAATCAAAAACTTTAAACTTTGAATTTGAACTTCCAACACTATCTAATTCATTATTGTCAATTTCATCATAAATCAATCCATTATTATCAATTTCATCATAATTCAATTCATTATTTTTAGTTTCATCATTATTAAATTCATTATTGTCAATTGCTTCATTATCTAAGGCATTTGGCTCATTAGGGTTAGTGTTTATACCTTATCTGGAATGACATGCTTGCATCTGTACCTTATTTTTATATCTCAAATATTCTAATTTATCTAGTGTTTTTTTCTTCAAATTATTACTATTCCTTGAATGTAAACTAGAGCCCATTTTGACAATTGATATCTTTTCAAAGGTGGGGTCCAAGAAAGTACTTCAAAATGTATACAGAGAGTATGCAAAGTGAGCACAGGGAATGTTTGTGGGGATAAGAATCTCAATTTAAGACAAAAATAGACATTGAAAGATAAGTTTTGTCTATATCTCAAGGAACATGTACGCATTATATAAATGTGTACACATTATAGAAATGTTACGTGTTATAGAAATGTGTATGTGTTATAGAAACATGTACATGTTCTTTGAAGTATAAACATATCTTATAGAAACAAGTAATAACACTATCATATTCAATGCATAAATCCCCAATATGATGCAATAAGACTCAATAAAACTATAATATGATGCATAAATCCCTAATATGATGTAATAAGACTATCATATGATGTAATAAGGCTATCCTATGATGAAATAAAGCTTAATATGATGTAATAAGGCTCAATATGATGTAATAAGACTATCATGTGATGCAATAAGACTATCATATGATGCAATAGATCCCAAATATGATGAAATAAGACTATCATATGATCTAATAAGGCTATCAAATGATGCAATAAGGATTAATATGATGCAATAAGGCTCAATATGAGGCATAAATCCCCAATATGATGCATAAATCTCCAATATGATGTAATAAGACTCTTCATAAGACTATGAAGCAATAATACTATCGTATGATGCAATAAGGTTCAATATGTAAGGTGAAATGAGCTAATTTTTTCCCAAATCCCATCATAGGTCCTTGCAGAACTAAGTTCAATGGGTTCACAAATTGGCACTAATCACATTCATGAATTTATGCATTTGTGATGAAATCAGGGAGCTTAGGGGTTATATTTTTTATAAAATTAGGAATTAGGGTTAGTGTTTTAGTGTAATAGGTTTGTACATGTGTATATGTCATGAAATTAGGGTTTAGGGGAACTATACATGTTTAAATGATAAAATTAGGGTTTACAATCAACATGTCAAACATGAGCTAATTTAGCCCCTTTAATCACATCATAGAGTCCAATTTAGGTTCAATGGATTTAAATTGGTGATATTTGCATTTGTATCTACATTTTTTATATAATTAGGGTCAGTTAAGCCATATATGTTACATAAATTATACAATCAATTGGACTATAAATTTGGTTTAGGGGATCAATTTTACCCAAATCACATCATTGATTACATTAATTGACTAATTAGTTTAATTAATTGTTAAGGTGTGGAGCCTAAAAGCTTCACCAAGGAGCGCATTTTGACAGTTGCAGGTTTACACAGTCACCGGCGTCGGTCAAGAGTGATCGACGTCGGTCAGGAGTGACCGACGTCGGTCAGGAGTAGTTGAAGAGACGCCGACGTCAGTAGGGAACGATCGACATCGATCACAAGCAAGCAGGCAGGAACCAGTGTTGGTTACCTGTGCATCCAGAAAGCTATTTCTGAGGACAGAACCGAGTGTTTGCATGATGAGATTAAGTTGTAGTCTTAAGTCCGCGTCTCTATTATTAGCAAGACTATTTTTAGAGCCCTTTTTCAAGAGGCTTAACTGTTGGTTGTAATTGCATGCTCAAGTTTCCTAATTCTATATGTAGGAAAGATCTTCTTAGCTTATTGTAGTTGTTCATTGTATTGAATGTTGAAGAACAGTACAGAATTGTATAGGTGAATCAATCCAGGTTGTTGGAGTTGATTGTACTTGAGAGAGAGAGCTCTTGAGGGAAAGAGATATAGAGAGAGATCTGTACATCTGAGAGAGGTGTGGAAGAAAGAATTTTCTTCAATTGTATTCCTTCTGTAAAGAGTTTAATACAAGTTTTCAGGGTGGTTTCTTGTATCTCTTATTCTTTGCTATTTATCATTCTAGTTACTTATCTATCTGATTTAATTATGTGGTTTATTGCTTTCATAAGTGTAATCATATTGTTGGTTGATCCCCAACATTAATGATAGAATAATACTTAATTATATCTCAAATCATATATCATGCTCTTATAATTATGTCAATAAAGGGTCCAAATTGGCCTCCCATGCCTCCTCAATTGAATGAATTAACTCTTTGGTTCATTGTATATATACATGATGACATTCTAGGGTAAATTTCATTCCAAAGCACATCATGTATACAATTTAAAATTATTTCATACATGGCTTATTTTGACCCTAATTACCACAATATTTGAACCTTGTTATGCCATGTGTGTACCTTATAGACCCAAAAGTGTTAAACCTATCAAAAACACATCATGTCTTGGAAGTTTCAAAGTAGACAATGCTCTAGGAGGCCAAATCCAATTACATATCACCACGTGTACCTCATACACTCAGAAGTGTCAAAACTAATAGAAGTGTCAGGTAATAGAAGCATTAAAGAACCATCAGAGCCTTGTGAGGCTCGATCTAATTAGATGTCACCACATTTATCTTGTACACACATATAAGTGTTAGAGATATAACTATCAAGTCCTAGAAGTATTAGATTTGTCAGAGCCTCACGATGCCTAATCCAATCAAAGATTTCCACATGTAGGTCTAGTATACTTAGACAAGTGTTATATTTATCAAATATACATACATTATAGATCCCAAAAGGATCAAAGATGTTATAACCCTAGGAGTCCTGATCCAATCAGAGATGGCTACATGTACTTTTGTACACCAAGTGGTTTATTTGAATAGATAAGATCGATAGGCTAGGCCTATCCCCGCTATGTCAAGTCATCAAAAGTACTCAATGATCCCATCAACAATAAGAAACACTTGGAAAAATATGAACACATCTTAGATGCCATGAGGGCCAAATCTAGGCATGTGCACATTATACTCTCTATATTTATTAGCTCACATGAGTGGAATTTATGATATTTGATACCTAGATAGGTCCCATCACCTCTAACCAATCCAATTAAGGCCTATTCACAAATATTTTACATACATATAAGCCAAAAATGTTTAAAAATTGACATTGATTCCATAAACTCATGTCTAGTAAATAATTCGCATGATGTGAACCTCTAACTTGCCATTACTGTATGTAAAATGTCATGTAGAGCCCTTTAAGGTCCCATCCAAATTGAGTGAGTACCATTATCAATTTTCTATGTATGCATTCAAATTATTTAGATCCCTCTGCCTTGAATTACCTATAGATCCCAAAGTACATTCATATTAAGTCCTACACATAGAAGAGAACACAATTTAGCAATGAACTCCTCAACCTCAAATCCCAAGCTGGGGCAAGAATTTTGAGATACTACTTTCTTGCAGTCCATATCATAAGGTTTAAGCTCGTTACAATGAAATATGAACAAGATGATTGAATATATATATATATAATATATAATCTTGAAAATTTTGGTGAGGGGATGCACACTGGTATTCAATTTTGATTGACCATATATATGAGGTGAGCAACATCATCCAAATGAACAATTACCGAGTCCCTCTACTCAAGATCATACCTGAGGAGAAGGAGGTCTCATATTTAGGGGACATTGTCACCTTTAATGTATCTTGAATAATCTCAATAGAGTTTGAGCTAGGGTAACTTATACATATGTTGTACTTGGTCAATGCCAAGTCTACACCACCCTATATTTCTAAAGCATAGTCATCCCTTAATGGTTTCGAACAAGGTCCCTAGTGCATATAGATATTTTATAAGCTATACATTCATCACTACATGCATAAAATCAAGGATACATGTGACCATTTCAAGTTTATTGAGATCAAAACGACATCTTATAAAAAATAAAATGCATACCCAAAGACCAAAATATAAGAAAAACACGTATCCAAAGACCACATTTGGCTTTTTGGTCTCATTAGAAAAGAACATGTACGCATTATATAACACATACTTGTTATATAATACATTATATAATGTGTACATATAAGTGATATATGAATTTGAATTCAAAATTGAGCCTTTAAGCTCAAAAATGGCTTAGATTTTTGAGTCAAAGGCTTGTGACTGTGCATCTACAGTCAAGATCAAGAGTTTGATAGAAAACAATAAATTTTAACTTCAATCACCAAATATGATATGGATTTAAACAACACAATTCAAAAAACTATTACCATCACGATGAGCATGTTGTCCTCTTTCTAAATATATGATTTTTATAATTTTTGGGCTATTTTAAGGGTTCAAACTATATTTATTTCTAACTACACCTTTTTTAGGCCATTACATGCTACACATATACATGTCTATTCATGTTTATGTAATTTGTTTTTCATTGATCCAAGTGCAAAATAAATTATATGGTAACAAACTAGGCCTAATTATACACACATTAAAAAAAAATCAATTTTCATTTTTTTGAGGTAGTTAGGGGGCACACGACTGGCTATCCATTATTTTGTCAGTTTTCAGGATCTACTTAATTGTAAAATTAATTAAAAAAATATTCATTGAAAAAATATAAAAAAAGCATAACACACTAGAAGATCTTATCTAAATATTCACCAAAGGGTTTCAAATAATATTTAATGATGCTCAAAAAATGGTGGGCCACACGACCATTTATCTACTATGTTTTCTTAAAAAGATAGAGATCCTCTTCAAATTTTAGATGTTTGACATATTTATACTCTGAGGCACAAGCGTATGCCTTAATCTCTAATGAAGAAGAAATAATTTCTGACTTTCTTCTTACTTTGCAAGATGATGAGGAAGATCATGGACATTTCCTTGATCATGATTTAAACAATTTGTTTGAAATCATTGGATCAGGTTATAATATTTTTCAGGGAAGTTGTGAGCCGATTGCAGAGAAATAAGATAGCATTGAGAATCAGTTACATATGCAAAATTATTGCACTCTTTCAAAATTATCCTTTCAAGAGGTTGGTAATTTTGAAGTCATTAAAGAGGATGATCATGCAATAGAACCTGAGTTTGAAGCAAAAGGAGTTAAGTCAATAAATGATATATGTCAAAAGGCTTCTGTTAATCAGCAAATAGTCGTTAATTTCTTGATAAGACATAACAATATCAAGAGCCGGCATTCAACGAGCTTCCAAGAATAAGAAGAGTCTATATGTTAGAAGTAGGTTTGACTCAGACTCACCCAAATGTAGGCCAGACACCATGGCATACAAAAAAAAGCTCATCAGAATTATATCGAATTCAAACACTTGCCCGGCAATATAAGTTGGCTCGTCATGAAAGAGATTTTAGAAATTCTTTTGATCTAGGAGGGAGATAAAGATACTATGTATTATAGTTAGATAATTTCCCCTTTCTGTATTGCTTTTGTTTTCCCATTTTTGTTTTCCCACTTTTCTTTTAAATAAGCGTTCTTTGAACACGTAGTCGATAGCTCAAAATTTTCAAAATTTTCCAATACATTGAATGTCTCCCAAATCTTTAGAAATCCCCAAGGTACCTTGCACTACCACTTGCATAACGTGTCTACCTCACTGTTCCATAAAGATTGAGTAGGATCTGCTAACGGTTATCCAAGTTTAATGCCATTCGAGACTTGATAGGTCAATAAATACCTCTTGGCAAGAGTTAAAGCTTACAAGTTCTCAAACATTCCTGCATCTGCGAAAATATCCTTCTACTTGTATTTTTTGTGCCTAGTAAACTTGCTTCAGTGAAAGCATTTTTGTTTTGCAAAAGTTCATACAAGTTACCACAAAGAAGATATAGAGATGGAGGGGGCACAATCTTTACAACAAGGAGTTGGGATGTATGAGTCCCTTGACAAGTTTTGTGTGAGCAAGTCATATGCTTCAGCTCCCACATAGCCATTGAAGACCTATCCACAGACTAAGTTTCCTGAAGGTGGTCAAGCAAGTGATCTAGTGAAAATAAAAGATTATGCAGATGGCATCATGGATCCAATTCTTTAGAGAACTAGTAGCAAAACTCTTAGAGAAGGGGCACATCAAAGGTGTCTATAGAGGGCCAGAGTAGGGCAATATGAAACATTTGCCATGAAGATATGGACTACACAGCTAGCACAATTTATTGTCCCAGCTGTGCATCCATGCCCTGACCTAGTCGAATTATGTGCAAACTTGTTCCATGCACCCTTATGCACCATTCAACGAGGTCCATTCACGGTGCAAATCACACCACAAGCTATCAGGGATATGTTAGCCTTGTATCATGATATTGCAGCTACGTTTCCCACTATTACTAAAATGCAAAGAACGTGGGCAAACATCAACACTCAGTCAAGGTTCTTGAGATCCAAATTACAAATGGGTGATGATGACACTACAATGCCCACACTCCCTGCACCAAGAGCCCAATTCGCATAGGCTAGCCAAGACGCATTGTCTATGATGGATTTCATCTTTGGCATGAAAGATGATATGGTAGTGTATGCATAACAAATGGCTATCCTTTTTAGGTTGAAGAATGTTGACAAAACTCAAGAGTATTGGCTCGACTTTTCTGAACAAATTGCTTTCTCAATTGTAGAACAGCTAGCCCATTTCAAATCAAAAGGAGTGTTTAGGTATTCTTCCTATTTGTTCCACCTCATGCTTTTTCAGAACTCTGACCTCTTTGACCAATATATGTATCTTAATATGTATGACCCAGATTTTGATCTCCAAAGGACCATTCCTGTGTCTGCATGGACACACATTTTGTCAAAGATTAGTGACCCATATGAATTCTGGGAATTATTTGTTACCCTTGCTTTTTGCCACCTCAGCGCCGAACCAGTTATGAATAGATTATTCCCAAGTGTTTCAAATCTTCTAGCTAGTTTCCCAATTCCTTGCGATTTCTATTTTGGATCCCATCATACCATTATAAGAGTCCATGGTTTTTATGGGGGACCAATATTGCTACCTAAGATTTTGACTCTTAGGTTAGCATTCCTAGAGGTCACCAGGCAGGTATCCACAGTTGACAATGAATTTGGCTCTAGGAAGAGGAAAAGAAAAATGTATAATCTACCATGGATGACAATCGGCATGGTTTTGGAAACCAGAGACGTTGAAGTTGTGTTGCTCAAAAAGCTAGATTTTTTGGGTTTCCTTTTAATAGAGGACAAATGGGTTTATGACCCAAATTATTTCATAGCTTTTTGGATAAGAACTGACAGAGTCGCAATCAGAATTGCACATAAGGGCCACCCTTTTTGGGAAACCAGGAAAAATCCTAGGGAAGACACTCCTGGATTTTATGTTAAGTTAACAAACTTGCCCCTTCCACAAAATAGACCCTGAGAAACATTTTATGTTAAGCAGAGAGATTATGATCCTAAAGTCAGAATGACTTCTGGCTTAAGGAGGACATTAAAGAATAAAGATTGGGATACTGAGAAAATAGAGGCCTATTGGAAATATAGGTAGGAAATTTGTCAAATAACCCATTCTTTTGGGAACATAGACACAGATGAGAGATGGGAAGAACTATGGGATGAGTGTCATCTCTCCCCTGTATCTAGCCTAGAAACAAGTAATTTGTCAACACCGGGTGAAGAGAAAGAAGCTAGGGCTAGGTCAAGCTAAGAGTCACAAGCCTCAGAGCAAGTTGCAGCTACAGTAACTGTATCAGTTTGGCCCCAATCTCTCAGCGTCATGGAAAAGCAAAAGAGTGTGGTGCCTACACCACCACAAGCTTCCCCATCAGTAGCAGTTATAAATATTCCTAGTTCTCCACAAGAAGTAGATGTGGAAGGAAAAAGAACATAGCTAGAAGAAGAGACACCCAAGAAATGAAAGAGGGTGCAGTTTTAATTTGATTCAGAAGAGGAGACAGACACTTCACAATGCCAATTATAGGGTACTGTAATTACTTCTCAGATAAGTATTATTCCTCCCTCTCTTTCTCAATCTATTTCTTCTCCTGTTGGCATGATGATTTCATCCAGCTAGATGACATCTCCTGCCACTTCTGTCGTTCCCATTTCTCACTTCGCCCCATCTATGCCACCTCAAGCTTTAACATTACCTCATTTCTTCCCCTTTGTTCCCAAGAAACTTTCCCTTCAAATTGCCCATAGCCAATAATTGGCTATTCAATATGGTCTACCACAAGGACATCCTTTTGTGGGTGGGCACATTGCCTCTCCTTCTACCTTCCAGACCCAAGCAGATGCTGCTAGGAAGGCAAGGGAAGCCCAAAGAGAGAAAAAGAAGATCAAGGAAAATAAAGCATTGGCTACACCTCATTTGCGGTCACAATTTGACCCCATCCAGCAGCAATTGATGGTGACTCATTTGTCACCAAATGTAATAAAGCCAATTGAGCAGATGCAGCCAGAGGATTACACAATGAATGCAGTGGCCATTGACATGTCCCTCTTCAGGCCACATGACAAAATTGAGTTACTGACTGAATCCACTTCTACAGTTACTGAAGACTACTTGAAGATATCAAGGAGGCTACAGAAGATGGAAGCTAAGCTAGCCAAGGAAAAGGCAAACTATAACAGTTTGACCTCAGAGATCAATAGAAAAGACAATGAAATAGAGAATCTGAATAAATAGTTACAAAATACTATTTCTCTTCAAACTCACCGGGTAGTTCAGGCCCAAAATGATTCTTTAAAAGCAGGGCTCACGCAAGTAAAAGATGCGGTGACAACCCTAAGGCACAAAAAGGTAGCATTGCAAGGAAAATGTGAGGAACACCTACTACAAGTTACCCAATTGCAAAAAAAGTTGTTGGCTGAACAGAATAATACTGCGGCCATACAAGCCCAATTTCAAGCAGAGCAACAGAGAGTAGCACAATTGACACTAGAGTTGGCCAATAGGCTAAGGAATGTCAGAGTATTAAGTCTGGTGAAGGAGCTATATAAATCCATGTGGAAGAGAATCTCTTTAGAGATTATTCAACTCAAGCTTTCTCTCACCTTCCTGCTAAATGCATAGAAATTGTGCAAAAAGGTGCAGAGTTCAGTTGTAAATATTTTGGCTATAGTATCTGAAAGAGTAATGGACTTGCAAATGTTTCTGCAAAAGCTTTATGATGCAACGGATGCAACATTGTCAACAACAAGAATCAATGACAGAATGGTCACTGCCAAGCAAGTAAATGAGGTTCTCAATTGCAATTCCACAGCCATCAGTTGCAGAGACCTTCTAGATGTCATGAAGGAAAAAATCAATGAAATGAAACATGTTGAAGATCTAGTACAATTAGGTCTTCCTTCTCCATTTCCTGATGACAACACCGTGCTAATGGTAGATGAAATTAAACCTTTGTTATTAGCCAAATAGAATGATCAGATAGTTTTCCAGGATCTAAGGGATGATTCATCAGTCCCTAAAGTAGAAGCTGTCTTGGTTCCTATTTCTCAGCTTGAATTCAAATTGAAGGCTACGGTTCAACTTTTGCAAAATTTTTCACACAAGGATATTATTAACCTTGATTTAGCCTTTAATGAATTGCAGAATAAGCAAGGGTTATCTGATGATGAGTGGACTACCTACCAGACAACATTGTTGAAGCTTTGATTTTGAAATTTTGATCTAGCGGGAGTTGTGGTTTCTTTTTGAGCAGGCTCAACAGTCCTTGGGGTCGCCAATAACTGTAGAGTAAAGATTTACTCTACGTTTCATTCTATTTTTCAGTCACGCGCCACAAAATTTTATCTTCACATAATTTGGTCTGAGATGATGAAGTTTTGAAATAGAGCATGGGCTCTATTTTCCTTTTTGATTCATTTTTGTCTAAGTGTCAGGATTAAGCAGAAACTGCCAAGTGTCGTCGTCCAATGCATCCTTTCTCAAGCTGAAACTGCCAAGTGTCATCATTTGAGGCACCTTTCATAGTTTCTATGAGTTGGTCAGAATGTGCCACGTATCTCATAATGACTCTACAAAATGTGCCAAGTATCAACGTTCGTGGTTTCATATCAGTACCCGCATTTCATCTCTTTTTAGCGAAAGGTTTTAACAAGCTAAGTATCAAGATCAGGCAGAAAGTGCCAACTGGCAATTGTGGAAGGTCTCAATTTTGCTTTTCTAAAAGTGATGAAAGACGCCACATACCCCAGCAGAAGAGAGAGGAATCCACCACGTGTTGTGATCTGAATTATCTTCATTTTTGCTTCACTGATATAGCAAGACCGTGGTGGGTCTTAAGTGTTGTTTCTGAAGCAAGCAAAAGCTGCCAGGTGTCGCTGTCTATGTAAATATGAAATGAAACCTATTTGTTTCTATGGTATAAACAGAGTAAAGCAGAGACCACCACGTGTCATCTTCTGCAGGTTTCTAAAAAGGTAGCTAAAAGAAGCAGAGACCACCACGTAACCCCAGATGAGTAAAGCAGAGATTGCCATGTGTCTTTTGATGAAGCAGTGGAGTTTACCACCTGTCCCTGTGCTCCTTTTAAAAGTTACTCGGGTAAGAAATGCTGTGAGTCTTATTTTCTTTTAAACTGTTGAAGTTTTGAGGAAGCAGATTGTGACAAGTGTCAAAGGTGAAACACTCATAAGCAAAGATACAAAAAGAGTATAAGTTACGTGGAAAGTGCCGCGTGTCTTCGATAGGTGCTGCAGAACCCGCCAAGTGTCTTTCTTTGGTGTCTCCTAAAGTAATAAGAAGGTTTCAAGAAATCAGCTAAGTGTTACTTAGCATTTAAAAGAAGGGAGCGTCCTGTAATCTATTTTCACCAATGAACTTCCAGAAGACAAAGCATTTCAGAATCTATGAAATATCTTTTGTTAGACACTTCCAGTTCGGTTAGATTTCGGTTGGGCCGTTAGATTGGGAACAAGCAGACAATCTAGAGTGAATCCAAGGCTATAAATAAGGGTGCAGAGATCACCAGATAGAAGAGACCAGAGAGAATTTTTTGAGAGAATTATTGTAAAGAGTTTAGACTTTTTAGAGCTGTGACTAGGAATATCATTTGCTTTTGTTCTATCTTCTTAAGGTTAGAAGGTTTATGTAACTGTGCATGTTTTTGTGCCTCTTATGTGACTGGAAGATTAATGAGAAGATTGAATCCTATGCCTTTGTTGATATTTTTTGTGTTATTGCGAAAGTAGTCTAGGCTGTGTTGTCAAGAGTTTAGACTTTCTAGAGCTGTGATTAGGAATGTCATTTGCTTTTGTCTCATTTTCCTGAGTTGAAAAGTTTATATAATTGTGTGTGTTTCTGTGCCTCTTATGTGACTAGAAAATTCAAATAAGAAGATTGAACCCTATGCCTTTGTTGACATTTTCTGTATCATTGCAAAAGTAGTCTATGTTGTGAGCCTCTATTTCTATTGTTTCCATCTTTTACATTGATCATGCACTTGTTTGCTTTTAAATGTAAATGAATCCTACATATAGTTTCACTGTGCTCATGATTAAGGTCGAATTACATTCAGGTGCGTCACCATAGTTAGATTTTATTTCTTACATTTGTGTTTTTGTTAAAATTCCTGTCCCTTTTCCCAGTATACACTTGATTTAAAGAAGAACCAACTTCTCTAAAATCTGGAGGTTGTTTCAAGTCGCAAGTCCCACATCTTGAAACTTTCCATTGTTGATGCTTAGAACAAGCACAATTTTAAATCATCAATAGTATCTATTCCACTATCCACTGAATTTTTATGATCACTTGATTTACAATGATCAATTTTGGACAATTATATCTTTTTATTGTTAAAGACCTTTTATGTTCTCTATTAGCTTCATAGCGGAGTTGTTCTTATTCATGCAAGTATGGTTGTGATGCTTGAATCCAAACTTCATAAGTACACAATATGAGTTGAAATCTAAGTCCTTGAAGTGGTTATAGATGTGTTAGTTATGGAACTTGTACATCTATTGACATACCTACCCGTGGGTGTCAAGGAAACAAACTATTTATCCAAAACTAGGGTTAAATATGTTGTTTGTACATATTGCATTTTGACAAGTGTTAATATAGATTTCTTTGTTATTCAATGAACTTTTTTTTCCTCTGGTCTTATACTTGGTATTTATGATTTACAAAAATTACTGACTAGCCCCAATCTCTCTAGTTCTAAAATATGAATAAAGAAAATATGAATTTCACTGTATGTTTCCTACTTTATTTTTCTTACACACTTTTGTTTGTCAACTAAAATCTAAATTTTATCATAATTTTCAGTCTCAATTGCACATATGTTCTTTTAGGTCATAAGAATGTATTTTCACCCATGGTTACCATATTTTCCATTTATAAGCTGAGACATACCAACGTTGTGAAGTGATAGCACATATGTTTGAGGAGCATTATTCTTGTTTACCAAATTGTAAGGATTACATTGCTTTATATTATTTTTATTTGCAGGATCTATATGAACTCTGATTTACGTTTACTGATAATTTGTACAAGAGGGTCATGCAAATGTTACATCCCACTATGGTACTTATAAAATATATCATCAGAGATATATGATCCTTTCATTGTAAGATAAGTATTTGAGAATGTATGAAGTGTGCTTATGCCCTGTAACCTATTTTAGGGATACAAAGAATTGGGAATGAAATTAAGGTGCTTATGTTTGAATAGTATGTGATATAGGTAGGAATGAAAATATAGATGATAGATGTTCGATTTGGAGTACTTGTTTCAAAGGGGTTGGACTCTTAATTAATTGTTGCAATTATTCTATGCCATTTAGCTACTACCAACACTGCCAAACTATGGGGATCACAACTACACTCATTGTATGTTGGACTAGACATCTCTTTATTTTTTCCCTTCCTTTGCTTTAATTATTTTACATAATATGAAATCATAAATTTTGTTATGTAATTTTCCAAGGCTCACTATATTTAAAGGTTGCAAGAAAGATTGTAAATTACCTTGGTATTGTTCATTATGAACTTCACTTTACTGTGTAGGCATATGATTCTTTTATGTCTTTTCTTGCATAATTTACTCTTAAAATCAATGTTCAATGAAAATTTATCCACTACATAACATGTAGAGTGTTTTAAAGTTTCATTGTGCTTGTGTTTTATGATATAACATGATGATGTAGATGCACTATAGAATGTTATTTATCGCATGTAAACACATTGAAAGGTGAACATGACTTCGTAAATGAAACTTCCTATAATTGTACTTGATTCATCACTTTAATTTATCTTATGCTCTCTTGTGAATGTATGCTTGTCATTTATTTATATGGGTCTCAACAATGTATACAAAGGAAGATTGAAAATATTGGAGACTAATTTTATGGATAAATTTAATATTCATAGAAGTAAAAAAAAGAGTTGTCCTTTAAATGTTTTTTATGTTAAATTTTAATTGTTGGAGTTCGTTTCTCCTTCGTTGTTATTGAATTCAATTGATCTAGTTGTGGAAGATTTCAATATGTTATTTTGTGCTCTCACTGCAAATCTATGAATCAAAAGACTCCATATATTTGTTATTATTATTATCATCATTGTTGTCTTCCCAGCTAATATTTATTTTAGTATTAGCTCAAAATTGGCAAGAAATCAATTGCTTTAACAAGATCATTTAAGTAAGTACATCATATATTAAATTAAGAAAATAAGAAATCTCTTTCAAACTTGTAAATAGTGTTATACATATTAGACACACTAAACCGTCTTGTATTAAATTAGACAACAATCTGAACTAAACAAAGTATAAATATTAGAACTGTCATAAGTTGAGAGAGATGGCCCAAAACATAGAATCTATCTATCACTCATATGGCCACGTACTAGAGGAGCTCAATTATTGATGACACCTACACATTCCCTGCTTCTTGCCAATACTCAAGCTTAAAATAGAAAAGAAAAGGGCCACTACACAATAAATGTTATTGGGTTTGGAAACTTGAATCTTTTGGATTTTAGCTATTAATTATTTTGGCCCCTTTGTTATGAAAATTGCAATCATATGAATAATGTAAGAAAGACTGGAACAAAAAAGAAGGATAGTAGATATTATTTGGTTACAATAATTTGAGTCAATGCAACCCTAACAAAGACTTAAACATACCTACAACTAATGTGTGATAGATATCCTAGAGTGTTTTACTTATCCCTGTGATTTTTCATTATTAATATGATTACCACGACTCTAAAATATCATTGGTGATTCAGGGGAGGAGAAGAGTCCATTTTATGTAAAACACCACTTATTAAGTCAAAACACAAGGTAATCTACTCCATTCACAGTCATATTTACGTGGTGTCACGTTCACAAATTCCATCAAATAACTCAGCATCACATCTAAGGTAAAGTCATAGGAGTCTATTATTTGCGTGGCCACTAGTTGTTACTTGACATGGCTCCCCAACATCTAATTTATATTAAACAGTGATCCAACCTCTAATTATTTTATAGGTTCAATGTAATCGGCCACACCATTAGATCTCCATGTGACATATTATATCATATAAGGAATTGACACTTATGTGCCCACCATTACCTATGCCTTCAAAGCATTTTTCACATTTAGTCGTTTTTAAATAAAGCAACAACACTCTACATAATCTTTTTAACGATGTCCTTGCAGCGCCATCAAATCTATTAATCTATGTGACTACAATTAAATCTCAAACCTGATGAACTCTAAATATTATTCTTAGTAATGGGTATTAAAACCACATCATGACTCTTATTTAATATAAATTTTCTGACTTTCTATATTACCTTATATTTGTTGTGTGTTATATCATACACAACTCTCTAATTTCTATGTGATTTGATATCATAGAGATAATTTTATTCTTTCTTGATAATATTTTTTCTATAAAAATTCATGAAGATCAACATATGACCCATCGACTTGGAGCTTATTCAACTCACAAAATGAATACCCTCTACTCAACCGACTATATAAATACAAAAATAACCAATCTCCTAAAATCTAAAAAATATTAAATTTGAATAAACATCAATAAAATACTCAAACCCTACCACTTAATCTCACCACCAAACCCTCTTTCTTAACAATATTACCATGCATACCCTAAATACTTATAGTAACATTGATATAGATGCTACTTATTGCATTGATTCCATCTAACCATGTGGAACATATTTTTCATGTGATTACATAATTGCATGATGGACGGCCAGATGTGATTACATAATTGCATGATGGATGGGCAAGTGGACTCCATTTTGATGTAAAGCACTTTTTCTTAAAAACAATTATTGAGAGTAGGTTCCCGCACAACGCACCTGAGTTTTAAAAGATCATTTAAAAAAATAGATATTTATGAAAAAATAGTAATCACATTAACACCATTGATGGATGACTAGTACCCGATACGACACATTTTATAAAGCCAACCAAACGCTCGCAGCTACGCCTTCGATGAAAACAAATAATTGAGAACCACAAAATACGCGACAATTTACTTGCCAATAATATCCGCTCTACAGCGCTTGTTGCAGTATCAATTAATCACGTGTATTTATAACTTCATGTTCAGCTCAACAACCCGTCTTTGCTACGTGGTACAAATTAATTCGTTGGTAATAATTTTTTTTTTTTTTTAAATGTCAAAATATTGTCAAAGAATGAAAGCCCCGATTGACATGTACGGCCGCACTCATCTGTGCCCTCCAGCACGTACGGCCGCACTCACCTGGTCCCGGCACGGGACTCGGATCCCGATTCCCGACTGGGTCGTCTCGGGTACCGCGAAAGGCCGTGTTTGTCATTGCGGGAGAGATGAGGTCAGCAAAACCGAACGTACCAATTCTTCCATATATTTATAACAACACTGCCTAGACGGGTAATTCATCGTTCTCTAAACCAGCTCAGTGTTTGTTCGCTAAGGAGTGGTTGCCGAGCATTCAAAAGCGAGGAAACAAAGGGTGCAACGGCGTCTATGGAGGGAAGCAAGGTGCATGTGATGATGCTGTCGTCCTTAGGCCACGGTCACCTCATCCCTTTCATGCACCTCGCAAAAAAATTGGCTGCCAACAGTTTAACCGTCAGCTTTGTAACCACTTGTCATCACATCCCTTCTCTGCGGAACAAAGTGGAGGCCGCCCGGGAGGCTGGGCTCGACATCCATCTCCTTCAAATGGAGGTGCCCCAAGATAACTTAACGCTGGGCAAAGTCAACAGTAACACCGTGCAGTGGCACCAGCTGCCCCCCTTGCTGGCCGCCAACGAGAGCCTCCAACCCCACTTTGAGCGCTTTCTCGGGCAGTTTTTAGCCGGCGAAATAAGCTCCCTTCCGCCTCCAGTTTGCCTCATCGCAGATTTCCTCCTCGCCTGGTCCTCGGCTGTGGCTAAGAAGTTTGGGATTCCCAGAGTGAGCTTCGAGACTTCCGGCATGTTCGCGGCGTCGGTGCACCAGATCGTGTGGGAAAATCTCCCGCAGAACCTATCGCGCACGCCGTCCGGGCGGTACGTCTTGCCGGGTGTCCCGAGAGAAGTGCGTCTCACGCGGCTGCAGCTGTTGCCCGAGCTCCCGGAGGCGACGACCGAGAACAGGACCTACCAATTCTGGGTGCGGCAGAGGCGCGGGAATAAACATAACTGGAGGACCATCGTTAATACTTTTTACGAGCTCGAAGCGGAGTTTGTGGACCATTTCGAGAAGGTTAACGACAGCCCCGTCAGAACGATCGGCCCACTGCTGCCTCCCGAGGCGTTCGAAGACAGGCAGCCGCACAAAAGAATTGCGCCCGCGGTGGAAATGGGGGCTAACACAGAGGAAGAAAAGTGTATGCAATTTCTGGACGCGCAGAAGGAGTCGTCTGTTGTGTATATTTCCTTCGGCAGCGAGAATTCCATAAAGAGCGTGCAGGTGGAGGAGCTAGCGCTGGGGCTGGAGGCGAGCGGGGTGAAGTTCGTGTGGGTTCTGCGTAACCCTTCTGACTCGGCACAGCAACCCTTCACTTCGGCCCTGGACTTTCTCCCCGCGGGGCTCCACGTTCGCATGGCAGCCAAGAATCAGGGGCTGTTCGTTCTGGGGTGGGCACCGCAGCTGAGTATCCTGGCGCATCCTGCCACCGGCGGGTTTATTTCACACTGCGGTTGGAATGCGGTGTTGGAGAGCATCGCGACGGGTGTCCCCATGATCGCGTGGCCGCTGTACGCTGAGCAACCGTTCAACTCCAAGTTTGTGGTGGACGAGATCAGGATCGCGCTGGAAGCACCTCAGAGAGTCGAAGAGGATTGGCTGGTGACGAGGGATGACGTGGAAAGAGTTGTACGGTCGCTGATGGTGGAAGAGAAAGGCATGGAGTTGAGAGCGAGGGTCAAAGAATTAAAGGCTACTGCCAGAACAGCGGTGGGCCCGGGTGGATCTTCTTTCAAAAGTTTCGATCTTTTCGTTACAGAAATTATTGCCCTGGGCATACCACAGGTTTAGAGCGGCTTTATGTTGGGGATAGCTAATTAATTTTAAGAGGAGGTGTTTAGAAATTGTGCGAATGCTTTTTTTAAATAAAATAAATAGTTTTATATTTTTTTAAATTTTATGTAATATATATTATTTTAAAAAATTAGAAGTATTTTATTTAAAAAATAGTTTGAAAGAAAAATAAATAAATTTAATCAGATATAAATATACAATTAACAATTTAAAAAATAAGAATAGTTATACAAATCTTTAGTTTTGTATTATTTCTTATCTTTCAAAAATTTATTTTAAAAAAGTCGCTGCTCCTTATTTTAAAATGGAGATAACTACTCCTTATTTTAAAATGTAAATATTTTGTAATTAATTTTTTAATTTTTGATAATACACAAACTACAATATTTAAAATTATGAAAATAATAACTTCAACATGAAACGCTTATATTAAATTGAAAATAAATATATTCCACAATTATCTATCGGAAACAAACGTCTAATTTTTTGACGGCCAATAGTACATCTACAAGACTCTCAATTGGGGCGAGGGAGGGGTTGGCATGTGGGGAGGGGATTTCTTACAGTCAGCTCTAAGTTGGCGGCTAACAATAAATCTGCGAAACTCTCTCAAATCTAGGGCGGGGGGCAATTTCTTACGTTCAACTTTGAGTTTTTCCCCTTATGTGGAAGGTTTCCATAATTGCTTTAATTTTTTCCCATTTTACACATTGCTTGTTTTTCCCCTTGTTGGATAATGATAAATGTAGATATTGATATATTTGAAATGATTATTTGTGATTAAGTTTTTCGACCATATTTTATGTTAATATTCTATGATTCATTATTATAATGTGAAAATGATTATGAATTGTGAATTGTTAAAAAAATTGTAAAATTATGAAATATTTAATTAATATATTTATAATTAATTTTAAGGTATTTATTATAGATTTTTTATATATTACATTTTTAATGATTTTTTTTTTCCATTTCTTAATGATATTTAGTTTTAATTTAGATGTAGTGTTATATTCAACTTTAGAAAAAATATTTTAGGTATTATATTTCATTGTATATTAAGATATTAGGGTTTTTCTCTAAGTAAGAAGAAATTGTTTGTATGACGGTTAAATGAACATTAAATTTAAGGTTAAGTATTTTTATAACACATCACACTATTAAACTCCACCACCACTCCCAATTCTCATTGAAAGTTACTCTTAAAAATTAGTAAATAAGAAGACATGAATTCAATTCTATGTACAATCATATTTACTTAAAATTAGAGGGTTTACATTGTTTTATTATTATTATTTTTTTCACTCTTTTGAATGGGGTTGTAGTATAATGATAAATGAAGACACTGAGATTTTTTAAAAATAGTTATTTATGATTAATTGTTCAATTTGTTTTATGATTTATTATTATAATGTAAAAATGATTCATGTTTTATGATCTATGATTTATAGTGTAAAAATGATCATGCATTGTGTATAGGTTGAATAATAAAATAAATAAATAGTATAGATATTTTAAATAAATTTAATTGAAAAATGTTGAGAGATATCAATTTTAAAGTATTTATCTTAGATTTATCATACACCACTCTTTAATGATTCTATTATTTTTTCTAAAATTTCCTCTTCTTTGATGGTAGTTAGCCTCAATTTAATTGGGTTGTTAAGTCATACTTGAAAAAATATTTTTAAGTTAAAAATGAGGCTTCAAAATTCAACATATACTTAAGATATCAAGTTTTTTCGATTGCCTTCTCCAATTACAATTTTTTTTTTCATATAATCATCAAATAAACATCAAATTTTAAATCGACTTTTTTATTAATACCGTATATTATAACACTCCACTACCAACTTATATTATTATAGTAAATTATATTTATTAATATAATAAAATGTTAAAAAATAAAAAATATATAAATTCAATTCTTCTCGATTAGGAAGCACAATAATATACCCAACCAACAAATATCGCATATATATTTTAAAACTTATTAAAATATCTTGGGATTTATGCCTTTTCACTCTACAGAATCCCGTCACATCAAAATAAAAATTACATTCGTTTGGACGTATAGTAGGCGTTATTACGCGGAAGCGTCATATTGAGAAGGTAAGAGGGAATATTCGTGTCGTGGTTTTGTATTTTGTAGATGCGCAGCAATTTTTAACAGCGGTTTTCAGGAGGTGGTTTTCAGGGGGGCGCGTTGCCAGAAGACGCAGGCCTTTTACAGTCCACAGGTCGCAGTTTTCAACAGCGGTTTTCAGGGGGACAGGTTGCCAGCCGCAGCAGGCCTTTTACAGTCCGCAGGTCGCTGCATTCCTTCGGAGACAAATATAAGAGACTCGTTGTCGACAAAAACAGGGACTGCAATCTTCGGCTCCCCTGAAGCTGGAGCCCTGTTCCAAGTAAGGGTTCCAGTTGTGCAACCCCGATCCAAACACAGTCTGATACTCCCTGAAACCTCTTTAATTTCTCACAACCTGCTCTGCTACTCGTTATTGTGATTGTGTTTGGCTTGGTTTCTAGGCGCACAGTACTCCAGGTAAATGTGACTGGTGTGAACGCATCTGTTATTTAATACTTTTGCCGCATGTACTCAATGCCATTCTTATAATAATAGAAATAACAGACTAACGGAAACATTGTATTATATCATGATGCAATGCATATATCAAAAGATTCGAAAAAGAAAGTGATATATTACCCAGCCAGCTGTCAATCCCGGATTCCCGACTCTTGCTACGGCTTTACTCTGACTCCTCTACTCTCTCTCATTAATTTGATGTGACAGATAATTAGGCTTCTTTGTTTCATTTGATAATGGAATCAGAGTTGTGCATAATCTGCATAACTTAATTAAGTGGGTATATTTTAATAACTGCTGCAAACTTTCACAAAATATATAGAATTGCTTTTATAGTTACTATTAAAATCGAGAAACTGTTGTTGAAGTGAGTAATCTTTGATCTAATATGAAACATTTAGCTAATTAAATCGTACAAAATAAAAATATTTAATTAAATGTTTGGGAGTTTCAATTACTTAACAAGCCCATGATGTGCCCGATGCATTTTAGAAATGATAAAGATTCAAGATGAAATTCTACTCCCCTTCAGCTCAGTCCCAGCTGTCTCAATTTGCACTGTCCTCCAAGATTCATCCTTCCACTTGCTGGATTCAAAATGTCCCTCTCGCTCACTAGGATTCAAAATTCCCTTCCCACTCATCTTTTGAAACTCCCACCCATTTCATATATAATTAATGTACTAATATATTATATTATATATTATAATATTAATATATTATTATTATTTTACCAATTGTTTGGAATGTGTAAGTTCCGTAGGTGAAATATATATTTAATTCGTAATTTTTTTTAAATGTTTTTTTTTAATTTGTGAAATATGATGGAGAAACCTCTCAATGCATGAGAATTAAACCTACTAACTCTCCCATGTTATCTAGGAAACGACTATCAATTGACCACTTTTTCTATCAATTGATGGCTCTTCTACCACGACATTCACATTGTATCATGAGCGATGCCTCCTTATGAATCCATGTGGCATGTACTTTGCAAAAGCTTCAGTACTCACTTCAATTGCGATAAAAATAAAAAGATAAACTCCATAATCTCAATATAAATCCAAAAATTGCTTTGAAGTCGAAGCATGTATATGATATACTCCACAAATAAAAAGAAAAAACTTACAAAAAAAAATCAATAAAATCAAATATACAATTCCTCTGACATTTCTTGCACCCTTGTGACAACTGTGAATAAAAACAATATCATATATATAAATATTATAAATCATACTCTATATATATCTATATATAATTATTATTAATTACGTTAAAAAAACAATAATAATAATAAAGAAAAATGTTTAATGTCGTGTCCATGTTAAGAAATATAATCTACATTTTTTTTTAAAATTTTTTTTGAATATTAAAAAAAAATACCATGAAAAAAATATAAAAAAATAAAAATGAGATATATATCTCCCATATTCTTCTTCCCATGCACTCAACGTTTCTTTTGTTGCACACAACTATACCGTCAACACAATTCTCCTCCAATATGTTGTTGTGTTCTCTATCCTTCTCGTTATATTCATTACCCAAAACTGGTGAACAAAAATTGATCGTACATAACCTATATTCACATAATACTTTTCACATCACATAAAATTTCATGTTTTCTTTTTTTTATTAAACGCAGACTTCATTGTATGTAGACTCGCATATTTAGCTTATATAAACGTCCAATATAGAAGAAAAATAATTTTGGGTTATTAACCCACGCATTAGTGTCATTATCTAGCATTTTATAATGAGATATAATTAACATGTATCATTATATATTAACGATTGAGAATTTTATTATTTTAATGAATCACGATTTTTCAAATTAAAATACAAAACGAATAGAAAGTGATTGAAACCTAATTTTGTTACAATAATATGTAGAATGTCACCAAACATATTTACTAGGGTGGAACCTTAATTCGATATTAATTTAGATTCAAAACAAAACAAGGGTGCGTCCTTGTAGGAGGACGGAGAACGAGTTTAGAATGCATGTGATTTTAAAGTTTGTTTTTTTAATCATAATGTTTTTAAGTTGCAAGCAATAAAAAAATATTCTCTGGAATTTAGTGCTAAGTGAAAATCTTATAGATCAAATTTACAAGTTAATTGTCTTGGCTACAATGAACATATCAAATTCATATCATACTTTGGAATGTATAAGTCAATTATGTTGGTTACAAGTAAGAAGGAACTAACTTTTTATGTGAGTGAGAAATGAAATCAAACAAGTATATTATTACTACATATAGTGAAGTAAAGGTATCTAAGACATAGGAAATTCATATTTTGTTTTAGTGAAAGTCATTTAACACTAAGCTTCGGTATATTTGAATAAATATTGTGCTCTTCAATTGAAAACTGTATTCATTTGAGTGTTGTTAGAGAATAGAACCCCGAAATATGTGTAGAACCTGCACAATAAACACATGCAACATGAATAAAAACATTTTGCCAAAAAAGATTATGCAGTGAGAATTAAATATTGTTGAAAAACAAAACAATGAGATTGAAATTGTGAAATGCAAACCTTTATAAGGTTATGCTTGTATAACATTAGAGATGTTGGGCATGGTAAATGAAAATGATGTCAATATTTGTAGACGTGAGATATGTGAGCTGCAAAAAGCAGAGGGCACAGTCAAAATATTTTTAGTCTTTATTTAATTCAATATAAACATTTTGTTTGTATTTGCTTATAAATTTATAACCGATCAAGTAAATATTGTCAAATAACTCCAAAGTGAATTATTACTTTTATCTTTAGATTTTTATTATAACTCTCCAAAGCATGTTGGCCGATGCATAACTCATAAATTATTACTATTTTGTAATACAAACAAAAGCATAGTGATTTGCTACTACTATTTTTATAAATTTTAAAAGAATCTAACCAACTAGCAATTATTAGGCTATCCAGAAACAAAAATAATATATTATAACTTATTCACTGTGTAAAAACTTTAACCCTTGAAAAGAAGTTCGCAAAAACAATGCAAAAGGATTAAAATATTAAAACTGAAGTTTTGAATATTACATAAAATATTTACAATTCAAAATATCTATTTATTGATGCAACTCCCGACTCTTTGTTTTTCTTTCTTTTTACTAAGAATGAATTCAAAAAATATATCACCTAAAAATAATGATGTATAGCTGAAGACAATTTGGGTTGGCATGAAGTCTTATAGCTTAGACAAGTTCTTTGAGATAGGTTGACACAATTGTGCTATATCTACAGCTGTTAAAAAATGGCAACAATAAATACAGACAAATCCATAAAATATCTTATTACTTCAAATGCAGTGCATCTTAACTAGATTCGAATTATTTTCATTCCTTATTTAATTCAAATATATTCGAATGAAAGATAGTTACCTCTTTGTTATTGCCTTCTATCAGCTGATCCAGTGTATGTCATGCAATGAATCTGATCTTGAAGGAGCTACCATGATTCTTGGAACTAGTTGAAGCGTTCCCATAGAGATAGCATTGGACTGTCTTGTTCAAAACAACTTCACTTAATTTATGTGAAAAAGACTAATATAGTTGTAAATGCATTGTTTAAATTTGAGAACAAAACATTATATTATGCTTTTTCAATTAAACATAGTTATGATACTTAATGTTGAAAGATATGCTAGATATTTTACTCGTTGTGCCTTGCACAAATCCTTCATTTTTTTGCTACACTATTAATGCCCGGTCTTGATCCAAGTGAAATGGCCCACAAAATTTGTAAAAGCCAACCAATCAGCCTCAAACAAATTCTATTATTTTATCCATGCCATTAAAAAAATTGTTATTTTTCTTTATCAACTAATTTATGAAATTTGATTGGCGATGACATTCAAAAATAATGTAATTTTATTTGTTCAGTACTGATGCATATTTTTTTTAAAAAAAAAAATTTCTATGTAGTTTAACTAAAATGAAGAGACACAATATTAAAGTTTTTCAATGTCTTACCTTTGGAACTAAATCCAAGATTGTGGATGTAGTAATGAAATTTATAGTGAAGGCTACTTGCATAATAACAATAACCATATCAACACTTGAGAAATACATATGCAGACATGAAACATTATGACATCCTCAGTAAAGATTGAGAACATAAGATTTTCAATTTGTTTTGACAATCACGTGGCATCCAAGTTCATATTACAAAAGACTAAGTGGAAGTATTTGTGGTGGCATTCTAATAATCTGTGTATGCAAAATTATTTCATGTTATCATCTCTATCAAAGCTTTCATGCTGAAACATGGTTTGCATTCTTTGATGGTCATCTTGTCAACTATAATCTTAGACATATGTGAATTTGTGTTTCACAAGTCAAGGCCAAGAATTATTCGAAGTATAGTTTCAAATTCATGACATATATAACATTGATTAATGTTGTAATAATGCTATGAATAGTTGTCTAAGGAAGAACTATATATTACTTGTTGCATTTGTCAAGTATGTTTCCCTCTAGTTCTTTTTTTGTTTGCCAATTATCAAATTTAAAGTAATGTATTTGGTGCTTATTCATCAAACTATAGTAAGTGTTTAACTACAATGGAGATACAAACAAAGAGCCAATCTTTTTTATGTAAGTTGTGCAATAAAAAAAGAGGGGTCAACTATGGGCAAATGCAATTACAGAAGACTGAAGAATTTAAAATAAAAATATCTAATGTATTTGATTATACATTGATAGAGACATTTCAAAACTAAACATACAAATATTTACAAATAATTATTTTTATATTATTTGGTGAGGATTTAGAATCATGGATCTAGAAGTTGAATGACTACATCACTTCAGTTCATCTACCCTGCCACCACTATTACTATGGCATCGAAGCTGAGGTCAGGTATGAGGCAATACCCTACCATTTTTCGTATGTATTTTCATCTTCAACCAATTTGGTGTACAAATTTAATCTAACAAAGCAAAAAACTAGACTGTACAAGGAAAAATTTGAGCAAGGATTGAAATATTTGGACAAAATCAAAGGTGTGATGAAATCGTTGACCAAAGAAAAGGGTCAGTATTTGAGCAAGAAACATCAGTTGGCTGAAAAGAAGAAGAAAACTAAGGAGATGCTAGTTTGTTACAATCACAAGTCTAAGCACTTGACTGAACTGCATACCCAATGTGACAAACTAAAAAATTGAGTTGGAATGTGTTCTTGGAGACAAAATCCAATTAACATAGGACAAAGACAAAATAGAAAATGAACTAAAAAATGTGTAGGATAAAATGAAGTAGTTGAATTAACTTCAGCTGTACTTAGATAAGGCAAAAAATGAATTGACATGTGTCAAAAACATAGTCTCCAAGAAGATAATGACTATGAGTCAAATGTATTGCTTTATTTACATGAAACCATTGAGCCAATTTGAATTTTGGGTGCACAATATGGGGTATGCCACATCCTCATTTAATTAAATTCATTTATGTTTCAAAATGTGTTCAAAATAAAAATTTAACTATTGAAACTACGACTACTTAGCATGTGGGTATTTTTCTGTCACAACATCTATAATAAAATAGATTACACAACATAGTTTTGATAATTCATCCAAAGTAAGACGTTGCCATTCTTGGAATATGAAATCAATTTGAGTAGTATGCATTGATTAAGTTTCTAATCTTATTATTTTGAAAATGTCAACACTATCTATTATGAAAAAAAATGACAACTTTAGAATACATACAAAACCACTATATGCAACATATAGCTGAGTGTGATGAGGTGATTTAACAAGTAGATTATTGTTGTTATTAAGTTTTAAAGTAGATTAAAAATATAAATTTTACATTCTAAACTAGATTTTTCATAGCATTTTTTTTGTTTTTATGTTCTATTATATTTTCTAGAGGAGGAGGTATCATTCTAGTCAATATGTTATTGGACAAATCAAGATATTCAATATTGCTAAGCTTCCCAAAATTTTAAGGAATACTACCACTAAGAGTGTTGTCTGAGAGATCCTTGTAAAATGACTCTTTAAAAACATCCACTATCAGTACCAGTTCATCATATACAACTGTTTGTTTACATATATTTTAGTTATGGTAGATCATGTATTTGGTATAGTTAATAGATGCTCTATGTGCTTAAATTAAAATGGAAGAGATTGAATAACTTAGAATAAATACATCAAATTTTTTTGAGTACTTAATTTTTACCATAAACAAATTATACATATGCATGTGAATAGAATAGTTGGTAAAACTATCAATCAATGCACACTATTGAACCCTAATCAAATTCATACAAAGGCATAGATTTCAAACCCAAAATCCAAAATCAACGAAGCTCATAGTGAAAAACCTTATCTCTAAACTCTCTACATAGGATATTTAATGTATGAAATCTAATGAAATCTTGATGTCCTAATCTATTGAATTTTTTCTATTCATTGTTGTCTTCATAATCATAAGAAAGCATAACAAGCTTCTACAGGTATCTAGATATTTATAATGTGTTGTTGTGCTTTAATAGATAGATGCAAAGCCTTAAATTGTAAATCTTGAGGTGAAAATCAAGCAAACACAACTTTAAAACAATAATCTAATCTAGTATAAGAGGACAACAACAAGATTTTGGAATAGACAATAGCAAAATTAAATATGGAGATAAGATACTGAAAATAATATTCAATATGGATTGCATGATGTTGACCCCACACTAAACAGAGAAAATGCAAATCTTGAACAAATATTCTTTGGTAAATATTAAAACACATCCATAGCCTATAATTCAAAATCAAATCCTATATACAGAACAAAAGACACTAGACAAGACTTTTTTGATTGTCTTAATGGACAAAAATCATACCGATACATAGTTAAAGCAATTACAAAATATATTTATCTTTAAATTATTGCTAGGTGTGGTGGATGATTATATTTCATTAATTGGTGAGCAAGGAGATAATATGAGGCTTTAGCAAAGTGATATAATAACATTTCTAATGGCATAGACAAAATTATATTATTTGTTTGAAGCTCATTGGCTATTTTTTTTAAATTTAATCGGCCATTTTACTTGGATTGAGACTGGGCATTAATGACAGGGAAAATAGAGGAGGGTTTTAAATAAGGCAGGTATGTTTTACCATTCAATGTTATATTTGTTTACATTTTGTTAATTGTTTTGTTTAAATGTTTTGCATTGAATGCTAAATCAATACACCAAAGAAAATGGTAGGAATTTATAAAGATCTAATATACAAACTTGCTATGGTTTGGTCAATTTAATGAAGTGAATAGATTTGAAGCAAAGCCAAGCAATAGCTGAGCAAATATTTGTTTATGATTAACTAACTATCAATTGCCATATTTTCAAAGACACAACCCTCAACAACTTGTTTACAACTATGGATCTAAAGCAAACATAGTGAAAAGTCTACAATAATGCTTTTCTTTGTCTCTTCTTCAAAGAATCTATACATCCATATGCAATTATGTTTAACATATTCCAAGCAAGTTAAAAAAGTGATGAAGCTAGGTATAATACCTATGAAGGGAAAAAAAATACATGGTTATAGATGGATACAAATAACATGTGTTCTGTCATTGACATTGCAACTATTCTTGAGAAAGAATCAATAATTTATGACAGTGTGCAATGACATTTTCAACTTTCAAGAAAGTCAAATGTTTTATATTTGCTTAAATTAAAATGTGTATATCATCAATATTTAATATTGGTCCATAAATATGAGTAAGGGATTTGAATAGAAACATAGAGAACACAATGAAGCAAAGATAAATACCTATTAAACAAAGAGAAACTGAAATCTAGTAGAACAGGGTCCACTGCTATTACCAAATATGAAATGTTTTTGTTCCAAATATCAATAGCCAATTACACAAGCATGCAAAATATAAAAAAAAGCTTTTCAAAAACTAAAAACATGGTTTTATTGAAATTTTTTTTTCAATTAAACTAAAATAAAGCAGTACAAACATCAAACCATTCTAGTTTAAAACACAAACAACTATAATAAAGCGTATATGATGATGATTGTGAGTAGATTCAATATGGAATTTGATTGTAGTTAAAAATCCATGATTATGAATCCTAACCATGGAAGTAAGGCTACCAAGTTCTAAATCCTAGTATGTTTTATTGATCAAATCCATTATCAATAATTTGTAATTATATTTGTCCATAATCAACCCCCTTTTTCTATTTTTTTCTAGAGTCTGAAGCAAGTCAAAGGCTACAATCTCATGAATGCACTACCTTTGTAGGCATCAATGAAAATGTCCATGGACTTGATACTATATATTATCATTAGCATCATAATGGCCTTTTGCATCAACATTTTTTTGGTATCTTTGAGAAGCAATGTTCCTTGTTGCAAAGCCGTTTACATTGGCTTTACATAAATAGTAAAAATAAATGCTAGTATTCTATAATGTTAATAGTATTTAAAGGTAAAAAAGTTTAGGTCTATATACTAATTGTAATTAAATTTCAAAAGGAATTTTCATAATAGGTGGAAGCTACAAAGATATTTTTAATAATCAAAAGAAGGTTCAAATGCTTTACAAAATTTGAACGTGAATCAATTTGAAGATAATTTACTTGGCCGCCAATCTTAAAATTCCTTTATTGATCCATTCCAAGTTCAAAGTAGTAATTTAAAATAAAAATATACTTAATATGAGATAAAAACCTTGAAGATGTGAAAAATGTTTGCAATGCAATTCCTAGAGGATAAATGCTACACCACTGAGACTAAATATGTATAGATAAATGAAAATAAACCATAGGATTAATAAATGACTAAAATATTTTCTAGGATAGATTCATTATACTTACTACACAAGACCTCCCTCAAGATCCTGGTGCGTAGAAGTAATAGGCGCTGAAATAATTGATGGATTTTTATTGAAGGTCAAGATTTCTCATTTACAATGCATTAAACTATGACAAATACAAATGTGTAGCCTCATAATAATGCATCAAGATAATTGACCTATCTTGAATGTTGTTAAACATTAAAATATATATGAAACACTCTTGTACCTTAATGATATTTGAAATTGATACTATTTTACTAATTGCCTTGCCTATTGGCTTTAGGACATCTTCAAATGCATTTTTTTGTCAAAACAATTTTACTAAGTTACTTGATTTTTAATATATATGATCCACTATATAGTGAACAAGGTTTAGAGCTAAGCAATCAATTACTTGTTCACACAATATGTCTTGATTACTATCATTATATCTATAACACTATGTATGATCATATTTTATCAAAAAATGGTACACAATATGGGAAATAAACTAGACAACGATTAGAATTCACATAGATTATACATGTAGTTTTCATTAGGACTGAGCACTATGACATTTTATAAATAAAATGAAGTAGAAATTACAAACTAAATAATAAAATGATCAGAAATGACAAATTCAAGGCATTAATATATATATATATATATATATATAGGATTAGAAGTATAGTCTTTAAATGAGATAATTTTTGAACTATGAAAAGTAAAGATTTAAAATCTACTAGATAACTTGCATTATAATAATTTTTTGAACTAAAAACTTCGTTGATTTTGGTGTATGTCTTAGTATCTAAAGCAATATGGGATTTATAGTGACTAGAAGGCATTATGCCATTGCTCAAGCAATTGTGCGATATAAAGTAGAGCTTGATGATGTTATCCCTAGTCCAGATTAATATGATAATGCATAATTTTGAATTGTAACAATGATTCAATTTTAAGCATCATTTTTCCATACTTTAACATCAAAAAGTAATATGAGTAAAAGAATCAATTATTGTTTCAATGAAACCTAGACATTTGTCAAAAGAACATGTGTAAGATCTTAAAATATGTTCATAAATAAATTTAAGCCAAGCCAAGAATTGTAACCATAAAACAACATATATAAAGATATCAATAGCATATATCAGGAAAACATTATGCAAGATATCAATATCCTTTCTATCAATTATCATATATATCGTGCATCTTGTGCATATGTAATCATAGTGATTAAAGTAAAAAATAAAAAAAAAATTGATTTGTTAATCCAAATATGGACTAAGTTTGTAGAAATACCATGCATAACATTAAAAATCAAAGTATCTAGGACAATTATAAATATTGTCTAAAATTTTTTATGTTGTCTTTAAAGGAGGTTCTTTTCCTTGGTTTGTAATTTGTGCATATGTAATTATAGTGATAGAAGAAAAAAAAAGTTTCGATTTGTTAATCCAAATATGGAATGGGTTTATAGTAGCATTATGCATAACATGAATAGTCAAAGTATCTATAATAAGTATTAGCATTGTCTAAAAGATGTCACACCATGTCTTTGAAGTAGGTTCATTTTCTGAAACCAAGAAATCAAGATATAAAACAAGAAACAATGGTATTAGCAAATTGTAAAAGAAAATACTTTGAATGATGAAAACATAATTGTAAGACAACATTGTAACAAGCTTACCAAGTAAAAAATTGGTTTCATTCACATTTAATATAAGTAGTAATACCATCCATTGCAATTGTAACTGTGTTGTAAAGCTGACATCTACGTAGCAAGAAAATAATTACCGAGATGTCTTGTTTACATTGGTCGAAGGATATTGGAATTAGTTTTGGTAGAAAAGGTTTCTTCAAAATGCATTTTATTTTTCCTTATTTTTTTGAGACATTGTAAGTCAACATATGAATAAATAAATGTCCTAAATTCGATGGACATCTTGGACAATGCAAACAATCATCTTGCTCAAGATCCTTTCCTAGAATTGCATATTGGTTAAAAGGGAGTTGAATAAATGTATTTTGATTTTAAAATTCCTATTGCATGTATATGTTTGAGGCAGTGTTTTTTTTTTTAAAGTAATTTTAAAATTTCTTTCAAAGTTAATGGAAAAAAAATAACAAATAAAAATTTTCCTCAATGTTTGCGCCAATGATTGGTTGCATATATTTCTTTGTGGCTTCATCGGCTAATGGTTCGATGAAATATGTAGAATTTGTATGGAGTATACAAGAACCTTTTGGGCCTTTTTGTATCATGTTTTTGAAAATGTGAATTTATTTATTTTTTTAAATCATCTGGTCTTGAATTATATGACAAAGTTGTTGGTACCATTCACTAAGTTGAATATAAAACAAAATAGTTTGTAGATAATTTGAAAAGAAAAAAATGATAATATAAGAAAAAAATTGTAAAAAGAAAAAAAGTCGTAATAAAGATTCACTACTGCATAGTTGTATCATGTTTCAACATCCTTGACATGTAAGTTAAACTGAGTATTTGTTTACTAACAACTTGTCACTAAGGCTTTGAATGAGCCAACTAAAAATGAATCATTTGAATATATTATATTAAAAATTACATGATCTGGAATAAGTTTACACTTCTTGCACACCATAAGTATGTTCTGTATGTTTGATTTTGCAGTCAATACTATGCAAAATGTAGTGTCCCCTATTTCATATTTTATCTTTTTCTTGATCAATAAGTAAGAGACCCAGATAATTTTACCTAAAGATATATATGTTTCAATTTTTTGAATTAATTTATTACTAATGTTCATTTTTATTGTCATCTACCCATGAACATCGACCAAGTCAATATGCAATATCTCCACATTAATTAGAGAACTAGGATTTGTAACATGGGTAGGTCCATAAATTGTTAAAATATCTCCCACAAATGTAGAAGTGCTTTTCCCAACACAAATATCCATGATTGTGCATGAAGGAGTTGATTTTGTATGTGCTAGATAAGGAAAAAGAAATGGTTTTCCTTTTTAAACAGAATTATGATAAAAGAAAAATAGAAAAAGTTGACATTTTTTTGTATAGAAAAAACATGCATTTTAAATCCAATAAAGAGAAACACAAATAATGATTCATGCATTACCATTTTTGCAATTGCTTTTCAGGACAAATTATCTGATCTGTATCATATAAAATAGTTTCTTGTTCTTGATCTATTTCTTGTTTGCTAGATTTTTTTTGATTCCATGTCTTGTCCTTCATTTGTTAAGATTGGATGTCAGTTATTTTCTAATTTGCACCATAGTTTTATACATGAAAAATATGCAATGAAGAGAGATAGATGCAAATTTTAAGCATCAAACAATTTAAGTAGATGGAACAACATGTTTTCTCCTAACTTTTATGCATATACAAATGCAATCAACATAAGATAAATTAGTGCACTAGAAAAAAGACTTTGAACAAAGAAAAAAAATATTGCATGCATTCGTTGGATTCTTTTAAATCCTAATGACTAAGTATTATTATCTATGATGACACATACCACATTGTGATCAGTCCAATATGTTTCTATTATTATAATCTGGTTAGTTTCTCTTGTACTCTTTTTCCAAACATGATCTATGATTTTATCCATTTATTGCTTATGTATATGTGGTAGGAAATGTATATTGTAACCTAACATATGCTTTTCAAGTAGTATTATTGATTTATTAGAAATAGACATGTCAATGTTAAAGTCTCCTAGAATGTAGATTTATTTGGATGCAATTCCATTTACCAATGCCTTTTCAATAGCATTGATGATATTCAAGATGTCAACAGATGGGGATGCATAAATATTAACAACTATAAATTCATTTCCTCATACCATAATAGTTATTGTTAATGCTTCCACCTCATCTAATACATATTGCATTGGTTGTGAAATGATTACATGCTTTTGCACACATATCATAATACCATGTTCATTATATATCGAGTTGTAGGTCAAGAAGTTGAAGTTAATATTAAAGCATTGGCAGTTGTAATGTATTTTTTTTGTAAACACAATATGTCACATCTCATCAAGTCATGGTCATTGATAATGTATTTTGGATGGGATTTTAGGCTATGAGTATTCAAGGAGCATATAATAACCAATGAAGGCAATACATTTGATCTAAGGCTATGTTCAAACTTCCATTTTGAATTTGATTTTTCTTGACATTTTAATATAAATTTTGTTATTAATTATAATTTTTTTATGCTTAAGAGGACTTAGAAAATATAATGAGTCTATAGTTTTAACATGAGATAAAGTTGTATATGCTAACCCATGTCTCTTGACACTAAGTGGCTTGAATGCAACACCTTCCATGGTGAGATCCTATGACCTATGTATTGTACGTGCACAGGCTAGCTGAACTAGAAATTGGCTTCACACTGTTAAATAATTTTTTGTATGTCAGCATGCAAACTAGTCTATAAATTTGAATATAGGAGTCCAAGACAAATCAATATGGATATTATAGAGATGAACATGTCTTGTTCTATACAAGTTTATAATGTTAATATCATTAAATTTAATCCAAATAATGTCATTTTTTTTTCTTTGCTATATATTCTGAATATGCCATCTGAACCATTTCTAAGTCCATCTTGCATATCATAATTCCCAACAAAAAACTCAACCAACATGTCAAGATTTAGTACAATTTTTATAGGTAAGCATACAACATTAGCATATCCCTATCTTTCATTGTATATATCATCTTCTTTATCCATTGCATGGATAATAATTTCATTGTGCATAAAAAGAGCCAATATTTTGTTATTGATGTTTTTAGCATCATTCTTCAAGAAGAAAAGATATGTAAATGAAGGATCATTTGGGGCTAGTCTTAAGCATTTTTTTTTATTAAGATGTGCTATATCTTGTTCTGTATGTGATCATGTTCATATTCTATTTAGGATCGAGACAAAATTTTCATATTTTTGATGCATTGGTTGCAGCAATTTATAAAAAATTACATTTTCTTGCCAAAAAGAATACAAAATAAATTCACTATTGATTTTTGGATACTCAAATATCAAACAGTCATTTATAGGTTGAACTTGATAAAAGTTTCCACAAAAGATCATGTCAACATTGCTCAAGAACATGGTTAGTAGTCACATTATGTCACATAGTCATTTATCAATATGATATAACATTCTTGCCTCTACATAATGAGACAAGTAGTAGTTTGTTCCCTCAACATTATCCTTAGGTGAAATTACTACAAAAACATGCCCTACATTTAAATCATAATAAATTTTTAAGGACGTAGGAAAAAAGTAAAATATCACTAATGTTTAAGGCTACATTTAAATTATAAATAAATTTTACCTAGTTGTACAAGATCTGAGATGTAGTCAAAGTCAATTATTGATTCCATTTCATGATCCCATAATGGGTGGAATGAAACACTATTCTCCATATGTGTTAAGAGTATACAATACCATTCATGAACCCATTATTTTGACTCACATTAATTCCAATCAAATTACATACATTTGAACAAAATCATGCCATAGCCCTAAAATAAATAGTCTATGATCTATAATTTAAAATTTAAATTGAGTGGAAATCACTCGATCTAGGTACTGTAATTACAATATTCATACATTTCCTTATTTTATTCCTCCATTAACTAGAATAATATTCACACATAAGAATATTTATATGATCCTTGAAAAAATGTTTCATTAAACCAAGGCACAATATTTACAACATCGATCAAATCAAAAATATACTTGTATTTTCCTTGCTCTTTTTTAAGGGCTCTTTTTACACATGCAACTACACCATCATGTTCCCATTTTCCATGACCAACCTCAAATAAACTCCAAAAATGTTGAGTCCCACTCTTCTTACACATCCTAATTAACCAGTAAAAGTTTTGAGAATTCTTAAAATATCCTGCATAATTTTATGACCAAATGTAGTGTGTATTGAACGTGATTTCTTTTGCATTCATATTTATATTAAATATCTCAAAACAATCTTGGAAAAACTCTATAAAATGTGATATATCATCACTCATATAAATGTGGTACTCCCTCAATATATTTTTATTGTCCTCTATGATATCATGTGCTTGTGTAGACACCAGAAACCTACACACGATGGTTCTGAATGTTGTAATTCCCTTAGACCACCTTAGGACCCCCTTGGGCCCAACCTAGGCCTTTTGACTGCAAACCAAGCCTAACTCTAATCAGTTTGGCCTAATGACTTAACCCATACTTTTAACCCAACCTTGCCTTAACCCTCAATAGGACCACTGATGGTCACCTTGATTGTGGATGATTATGGTTTACCGTCTAAACTAACTTAACTCACCCTTCACCCTAACTTGATTTTTTATAATTGGCTTGTCTAATTCATGTGTGAGTCAATACATGCATGAGTTATATTTAGACAACAAGTTGGACCCCTTATTAACATCTTGTTGTACCTCTCCTTCCTTGCCTATAAGAAGAGAGGAGCAAGAAGTGAAATCCATCCACAATGATCAAGAGATTTTTGCATCTAAAGTTTCTCTTTCAATCATTTTTACAACAATCCATCCATCACATCAGATATCTGACTTATCGCTACCCTTGGTTGACAACTAAGTACTATTACTCTACTAGAATCATGTTAGACTCTATCAACGAGCTAACCACCTAAACCAGTCATTTGACTAACATATGGAAAGCTAAGTATTTATTTCTAGTCAGTCAATTACTTTGTTTTCATTTCAAAATAAACCTAGCATAAACCAATCTCTCATAATTTCCTTTTGTGATCCTGTCAATCTAACTTTTTATCACCTAGACCCAACACACAGTAAGCACTAACGGTCATCCTGATCATCGATGGTCACTATGGTAGAAAATAATAGAAAGATATTTTCACCTACCTACCATCAACCAAATCCAACTTTCTTTTCATCTTCTTATTCACATACCCCTAACACATTTTCTGAAGCACACCTAACTTGTTTAACATTAGTATTGACCCACTTATTGCTATATTAGTCATTTTAGTCTATTTTATTTATCAATCATTTCTTGTATTCAATTTCAGTACCTTTTAATTATTAATTCAAATAATTTATGTTTTGATTTATGAACTTAATTGTTTAATAAGTGTGGATTGATAGCCTCCAAGGAAGCTCATGCTTCTTGGATCTAGCTTGCTAGGCAATCCACCCAACCATCTATCTAATCAACCATTTTATTTAGTGCTATCTTATTTATAGGTCACCTCCCAATCCAAAAAGGATCTCTTCACAATCATTTAATTCTATGCATGCACAACCAATAAGTTATTCAACCATACCCTATCTAGTTTCTTCTTCTTCCTTTCTCAAAATATAAGCTGAAACTACTCTGAAACATTCTACACACTTGGTGGGACCTTGATTCTCTACTTGGGTTTCTTTTATTTGCATCTATATGTTATTCTCTCTATTCTGTACTCATAAATAAAATTAAGATTTCTTTTGGGTTTAAAATTAACTATATACATTGGTTGCTCATAAGTTTATCTCACTTAGTTAAATTAAAGAAAAGTAATTCGATCATAGCATCACTTATATCATACACAAACTAAACCACTTACATCAATCAATCATCAAACAACTTGAGATAAGGTTTGACTAAGATTTCATCACCTAGAGGTCACCTTACCCTTTCTTGATGATCCTACTCGAAGGTCAATACCAAGGGGAAAACCAACTCAGCACTTTAGTTGAGTATAAACTCTAGAAATTAGTATGTATTAGCTAAGCACTCGACACCCTTATTTTTGTGGTATGTGAAGTGAGGGGGTAGGCCCCAATACCAAGCCATGTATTGATTTTCAATACAAATCCTTTTTGAGTGCCTAAACACAACTTGAAACCATCTATAGATTTCTTTTCTAGTACCTGTTCTAGTAGCCTAAGTGGAGTTACACAATTTATTGAAAGATTAAGGCATATGCCAAAAAAGAGACTAAAAAGAACTTTAGGACTTAACGTACTTTCTAGTGTGTGATTGTTTTTCTTTCTCAATTTTTGTCTTCTCTCTATTTGAGTGGTGAGATTTTTTATGTCAGGATATATGAAACACCAGAAGCACACATTTGATTACCAAACCAAGCAACTTAATATGCGGAAATTAACCAGAATTACAAGTAACTAGAATTCAGAATAACACATGATATGAGAGACAATACACAACTTGTATTAATACTCTTGAAGAAAAGAATACAATAAAGAAGATGCCACTTCTTCTCCACCAACTCTTCAGAGGTTTCTCACACCTCAAGTGAACAGTAATTCTCTCCTCAAAGCTCTCTCTCTTAGGTCCCAACACACAACTCAAACACAGAGTTGGTGTTCACCTCCAGTGCTCCACACACACCACAAGTGCTCCACGCACTCCACAAGTACTCAAGGTACTTCAAGTAGATCTCCCATGAACCTGTAATAACCTACACCTGAAAAGACCATACTTATGGAAGGAACTCCCTTGCCTTCCTCTTTGCTCTATCTGAGTACACACCTGTACTCCAAGTAGATCCTGCCTGATTCTGCTCCCTGTTGTGTTGTTGTCCTATCTGATCTTGCACACCTGCAAATCAACCTGGTTCTGCACACCTGTGAACCTTGACCTTGCACACACATACACCTGTAGATCAATGATCTTACTTACCATGTAGATCTCCTATAAAAGGCCATGCTCACCTGATGACCAAGATCCTACATACCTGAAGAACCCTGCTGATTCTCCAATCCAGCACCCACACACCTGGTACTGTGGCACTAGGAGGAACATACCATTGCTCTACCTCTCTCTGAAGGAGCTGTTTGCTCTCTTACTCCCTAGCACAAGTTTCCAATACAACCATGAGTCTATTATATAGATCTCATCCAAACAATAATTAGACATCTAATTACAATAATTAGATCCGTAGCTATGAGTCTAAAATTGGCTCTCATCATGCAAACACTTGGTTCGTCAATTGACTGCCCATAATATACTTGCAGTCGAACCACACAGGTGACTGACGTCGGTCCCTGTCCGCCTGGGGGTCACCGACGTCGACCGATCTCTGACCGACGTCGGTTGCTTCCTGTCTCCTACCTGCCGTCGTCGGTTGGCCTGACCGACACCGGTGTCTGTGACACTCCGCAACTCTTCTGCAACCTCCTCCATGTCTGCATCAGTGAAGCTTTTAGCTCCACAACCTAACATTTTATGTATTCTCTCTCCCTTATCTTGTATGAATTTAACTTGCCAGTAATGAAGGAATCTATTAGAATATAACCCATCACCAAACTAATCAACCTATTCTAAATCCTCATATATGGAGTACATTTATGAACTAGAAGACTCTCATCATCCTTTAGGAAGTCCTTATTTCCCTAGGGTAGTTACCCAAGGAGACATAAACTTTTCCACCTTCTTAGATAATAATATTGTGGCCCTTCAACATTATCTTAACACTATACCTCACTGTACCCATTCTTTGGTTCCACATGTGGACCCACCTTATGGCATGCCTTCCCACCTTATGGGAAACACTAATATTACCACAATTATCACCCAACAATTAACTACCCAAGCTTCTTAATTTACCAATAATCCCTTTGATACTACTATGTAAAACCAATTTGCAAACACCCTTATACCTTCCACCCCCACCAATAACTCTTCCACCTTGGGAGCTACCCAACCACTATCCACCTATAATCCCTTCACTAGGGGAGTACCTACCATTGGAATTGCCAACCTTCCTTCAGCTACCCCCAATCTGCTAATCACTACCCCACTTCAAAATCTTGTGGTGTCTATACCTTTTACCTCAACACCAATCAATACAAGGGTCACTACCCTTTCTTTTATTAACAACCCAACCATAGCTCTTACCCAACCCAAATTAACCTCTCAATAGGTGCCCATTACACAAAACTTGGGTTACATCCCTAACCCATAAGGGCATGTACCTCTATCTATTACCCAACCACCCAAATCCACCCACCCTTACATAGCTCCCACCCAACCACCTGCATCCACATACCAATATGTGGCAAACTCTCATCCTCCTACCAATTATCAATATGTCACCCAACCATAACAACAATATACACCTTATAACCTCTAAAATGCCCAACCCCAAACAAATATAATGAAATGCTAATGGATAAAATGACCACTCTCAAGTCATCTATTTTTGGGGCTTACAACATTCTACAATATGACCAGATCTGTAACGAACCCATCCACCCATCTATCCCTATCATACCATATCCTCCTCAGTAGGAGCTTCCTAAGTTTTATAAATTTCAAAGTAAGGAGAATCCCCAAAAACACCTTAGAGAATTTAGGTACTCATGTTATTTGATTTCCTATGATGATTCTCTCATTTTCCACACTATTCCTATGTCTCTGTTTGGTACAACATTAGACTAGTATAGTGCCTTAACCAAACATTCCCTCTTCTCTTTCACCTAGTTAGCTCAAATTTCTTAGATAAATTTTACATAAACATCTCCAAGAAAATTTCCATCACTGACATTTACTTTATCTTATAATTTGATGATGAATCTATTACTAATTTTGTATCCCATTGGAGAAGCTTAATCAATCAACCTTCCTTCTCCTTACCCCAACTTGAACTGATAGAAATTTTTTCTTGGGCATGTGCCAAACACATATTTTATACATTGCATGTTTAGAGATTCAAAACATTTGATGAAGCTTTTACTATGACACATAAACTATAAAATAGATCCACCGATGAAGGAAAGTTAAAGTTGAAAAATAAAAACTCTACCTACAAAACCAATGAGACCCCTTCCTCTAAACCAAACAACCAAACCAACACCAATTCCAAGAATAAGGGAAATGTTAATGTGGTTGTCCTTAAAATTTTTCCTCCACCATCTGTTAAGCAATCAAATTCCTCTAACTCCTCAAATTAGAACATGAGAAACCAAAACTAAAATAATTAGAAGCAATTTACTCTACTTGGGGAGTCTTATGCTTCAGTCTTGGAGAAGTTTTTGAAGGCCAATATTAAAAAAATTCCTCCCATCAAACCCCCTCAATAATTTAATTCTTTTCATCCTACACCTATATGGTACAATGAAAATGACCTATGTGCTTTCCATATAGTAGTGGGCCATGACATTAGTAGGTGTAATACCTTTAAAAACATTATCCAAACCCTCGTTGACAAGAGAGAGCTTATGTTAGATAACCCCAACACACCTCCAAACTAAGCCCTTGACATTTTCAGATAACCTTTTCCCAATAATTCACGTACCAACAATGAGAGAAATATAATTGAGTCTTCTCATGATGCCCATACCATCAACATGGTTCTTGATACACTCATTATTGAAGAACCTACCACCCAATCAAACTGTTCTTCACCCCCTCCACTTATAGAGTTAGTGAAGTTACTTTCTCTTCCTTTGGAGACCCAAACCAAGAAAGTACCATCTTCCCCTCCACCACTTATTGAGGTAGTGGAGTCAGCAACCCCTCCTTCAAGTAACATACTGGAGCAAACAACCATCACTGATTTACCTTCTCCCTCAACTATCAAACAATTCACCCCTCTTTTGGAGATCATTCCAAAGGAAGAAGTCACCATGTCTATACCTCCCATAGAGGAACCACCTATCCTAACCTTGCATCCTTGGATTGAGGATAAGGATAAGGCTATCATCCCCCTTTCTCAACTTATGGGTTTATCTTTCAAACCCACTACCCAGGGAACAAGACCAATCTATAAATCATTCTCTAGACTAGTTCAGAGATTGGAATTTATATCCAAACCTAAATTAGATTGGGATACCTTTTGGTATCAACCGGGGCTCCCTTACATCACCAAAAAAGAACCTCTAACCCCGTATTTGATTAACCAACCCATCACTTCCAATATATAACCCATTACCATACCAACCCAACCAATCAAAACCTCTACCAACCCAACCACCCCTCAACCATCCAAAATAACCAAACCCCAAATGACCAAATCCTCTTCTATCATGTCAACTAAACCAACCAAAAACCTTGTCATTTTCCCTACACAGAGCCTTAATCACCCATCCTTGAAGTTGGATCTCACCTCACCAAACCCATCAACCAAACACCAAACCAAATCAACCAAGGAGGTAAAGCCAAAAAGAGGTGAGAAGGATAGATTTTTGCCTCCCTTAACCCTACCATCCATTTTGGGGCCTCATCCCTCTACTTATATTGGGAAGCCAACTGTCTCAACCAAAACCTAACCACCACTTTTGGTTACACCTTCACAATTTCTTTCTGACACACCCATATTCACTAAGCCATTAATGACCAACCTAGCTACCCTGAAATATTCCACCTCTAACCTATCAACCTCCTTACCTCAATTAAAATAATTAACTAAACACACCACCTTACCCAAGACCTCTACCACCAAACCTGCTTCCAAATAGACTTCTATCTCAGCCACCAAGGCCAAAACCTCTAGACCTTTGCCACCTTTATCTGAGTCCTACTCAACTATTTTCTAAAGGTTATTACAAGATTACTGCTTGAACTTAACTCCTATTAAGCCATTTGACCTTCTTGGCCCAAAACCTATTTGGTATAATGACCTCCAAGTGTGATCCTATCATAGGACACCCAGATATGACACAGAGAATTGCAAAGCTCTCCAAACCATAATCCATCAACTCTATGATGAGGATGATATATTATTAGATGAACCTCCCATGAGCCTGCAACCAAACCAACCAACAATAACCAAAACCCAATGCCTACCGACTCCTCCACTCTCACCTCAAAGTGAGGGAGAGCATAACCAATCTCCTATGCTAGCTCCTCTCTCTATCCATACTATCCACATGGTCAGGAGATCACAAAAGAAGGATAAGGGGAAGAATAAAGTGTCCATCCCATGGACATACCCATCTTTCACCTCCCAACCAAGTCAAATTCAATCACCTCCACCTTTAGCTAAACCCAAGGCATCTATCTTAGGTACCTCTCAATCCAACCCCTCTAAATTAATCAAGAGAGTGGTGCTCAAACAAATTCACCGAACCCCAACAAAGATGAGCCTATATGAATTGATTTCTACCTCACCTAATCATTTCTAAGTAATGATAGAGGTATTGCAATCAATAAATGTCCAACCTTAAGACCCTCAACATTTGGTGGCCTTTGTTAGCACTCTCAAAATTTCCAACCTTCCCACCTTCAAGGATTTGAAAATACCCTCTATCCACCCTGATGACCTAGATCCCCCTCTTTTCATCACTACCTACATCAATCAAACCCATGTTAAATGAGTTATGATTGATGGGGGATCCAATATTAATATCATCTCCTCTCATGCCTATGACCAACTTAAACTACTAAACAATGTCATGTCTAAAACCTCAGCGGCCCTCCGATCCCTCAATGACACCATGGCCACTACTTTGGGAACTTTTATCTTGCATATCTATTTAGGACCTCACACACTCGTAGAGATCTTCTATGTAGTAGAAGGTGAATTCGAGTATAATGTTTTGTTATGATGACCTTGGATTTCCTCTATGGGTTGTGTACCCTCTTCCCTCCATCATTACATCAAATGTGAGCATGAAGGTCAAGTTATCACCATCCAAGCTGACCCAAGTCCCTTTTCATCATGAAACATCACTTATTGACCCAATGATGTCCTCCTAACTCCATATAACACACCTTCATTAGCCAAAAACAAGCCCTTAACCACAAAAATGAAGTTATACATTCTTCTACCAGTGAGGCAAATACTAGCTCATCAATCCCTTTAAGATCAAATCCCCACCACTTAAAATCAACATTATAACATCTCTCACTTGAGGAGTGTTACCTCTTGATCCTTGATGCCTTCCCTACTCCCCATGAGTATAGATAACTTGAACACCATCCTAGTTATGACCCCAAGATTATAACTATTATCCCTTTCAGACCTTCAAGATATTAAACCCATTTTATCTATGGGGGACTTGACAAACCACTTGACACTTCTGCCACCTTCCTTTTGCCTTACCCATTCACCTCTAGCTTCTCCTATTTGGATAACACAAACTTTGCCAAGACATTCATCTAAAGTGTGCTTAGAAAGGATTTGGTCTAGGATGATATGAACATGACCCACATGAGTTGATTTCAATTAAAACTAGAAAAACTTATGATAAACATGGCCTTAGCTTCATTCTACCCACAAAGAAAACCAACCCACCTACCATCACCAACATTGAGGAAGACACCTCTTCTTTACTAACCTATTCTCTACCTGAGTATGAGGATGATGACATCATCCCACCCAATTTTTTCATCAACATGATCAACCTTAAACCCCTAACCTATCAAAAGGATGGGATGACCATAACCATCCCTATGACCCATCCTCAAATGATAGGAGATGAATCTCCTACCATTAATACCATTTAGTGTCAGGATGATGATTTTATTCTCACCTATCTTGGTGCACCTGATTTTTTCATCCATAAATCTCTACCTCCTAAGACTTCAACCATGTTGAATGAATCCACCATAGATATCAACTTGGTTACCCTAGATGATCTGTGCATTGTCAAAATTAGCCAATTGCTAAATTCTGAAGAGCTTCAAGACTTCCCCTCTTTCCTTTAGGACTGCAATATAGCATTCACTTGGTCTTATAGTGACATGCCTAGCATCAACCCTTCCATCATTTCCCACAACATAGTTACTAACCATGATGCCAATCTTGTCAAGTAGAAACTTTGATGAATCTACCCTCACATGAACCTTCTCATTAAAGAAGAGCTTCAACGTATCCTATCTATCAATTTTATTTAACCCATTGATTACCCCTAATGGGTCTATAATGTCATACCTATTGCCAAAGCCATAAGGGATTACAAATCTATGTGGACTTTTGTGACCTCAACTTTGCTTGCTTAAAAGATGACTTTCCTCTACCAAACATCGACCAGCTAGTTGATCTTACAACTGGACACAAGATGTTATCTCTCATGGATGGATTCTCATGATACAATCAGATCTTAATTGGCCCCAAATATTAGCATGAAACTACCTTTATCACCTTATGGGGAACTTTATGCTAAGGGTCATGCTTCTAGAATAAAGAATGCTAGTGTAACTTACCAACATACCATGACTTACATCTTCCATGACCTTATCCACAAAATAATTGAGGACTATGTGGATGACCCTCTTGGGAAATCTAAATTTCATAAGAATCATTTAGCAATTCTCAATATCATCTTTGAGCACCTCATCCATTACCATGTCCGCCTTAACCCTAAGAAGTGAATTTTTGGGGTCTTATCAGGAAAGATCCTTGGCTTTATCATTTCCCTTCAAGTAATTGAAGTCAATCATACCAAGATCAAAAAAATCCTTGACCGACTTCTTCCAATCAACCTCAAGTAACTCCATATTTTGTAGGGGAAGGCCTAATCCATCTATCACTTTATCTCCCAGCTCCTGGACTGATGTCAACCCTTCCATCAACTTCTGAATAGGGATGTATATTTTAAGTGGAGTGACAACTATCAAAAGGCCTTTGATTCACTAAAAAATTACCTTTTATCTCCACCTATCCTCACCCATCCCTAGGATGATCAACCTTTCTACCTTTATATCTCTAACACTGACCACTCCCTAGGGGCAATGCTTGCTCATCGAGATGAACAACATAGAGAGAAAGCCATCTACTACATCGGTCGTATGCTTATAGAATATGAGACTTGATATACCCATACCAATAAACTTTACTTATATTTGGTCTTTATGGCCACCAAACTTCACCATTACCTTCTTAACCACAAAACATATGTCATAAACAATACCAACCCACTCAAGTACATACACTCCAAGACATATCAAAACCAATGTATGGCCAAGTGGCTCATGATTTTAGCTAAGTTTGACTTTGAATTTATTTAGTAGAAGTTAATTAAATGGTAATTCATTGCCAACCAATTAGTTGAAACAACATTAGCAGATAACCAACTTCCTCTTGAGTTTCTCGATGAGTCCATCACGACCCTATCTCAGGCAGACTTCACTTATCAAGTGACCATGTTCTTTGATAGATCAAAGTGTCAATGTGTTTGGGGAGCCAACAATAATCCTTATCCCCCTTCATGGAGATCCCTTCCATTTATCCTTCAATCTTGATTTTGAATGTACCAATAATATGGCTGAGTATGAAGCCTTAGTAATAGGCCTTCAAACTATACTAGCCTTATGAGTCAAAATGATCAACATCTTTGGTGACTCCAAAATTGTGGTCAATAAAATTAATGGCTCTTAAAAATTTAATAATGACGTTTTACAGTAATATAAATAGTTAGTTGATGAACTCTTAACATCATTTGAATATTATCGTATCTAAGCTACCCTATGATCTATGAACAAGTTCATCAATACCATGGATTCCCTCACCTCTTAGATCCCATATGCACCCTTTGACTCTAAGATATTTGTTTCTATTCAAATAATTACTCAGCCTTCTTATGCCAACCCCAGATGCTCCCACCATCTTTAATGTGGGAGAGACCCAACCTGATCTTTGGTATCAACAAACCTTTGAATATCTCAACCTGGCCATCATTCCTTCTGGTCTTTCTAGGAATGCTTGAAGAGAATTTATTTAGAATACCTCATGTTATAACATTATGGGGGGAATTATTTATAAACATGGCTTCGATGGTATCGTCTTCTAATTCCTACGTAATCATGAATCCTCTTATGTTATCAAGGAAATGCATGATGGGATATGTGGGGGATACTTTAGTGGCCTCATTGTGGCTAAATGCATCCTTCACCTTGGCTACTACTAGCCTATAACAAACACCTTAAAGTGTAATATTTCAACATCAGAGACCTCATCCTAAAGGAAATCCAACATGCCAACACTATGGATAAAAAAAAGTTTGGCAAATTTGTTTTCAATTGGCTTGGACCTTACATCATAACACACAAGTATGGATCAAGAGCTTATCGGTTATCTTCTTTCAAAGGAAACCCAAAACCTGAGCCCCTTAATGATTTGCAGCTACATCCTTTATTTTATTAAAGAGTATCAAACTCAACTTTTGTCTAACTTAAGCTCATCCTTTGCTTTCTAACCACCTTCATCTTCCTACTTTAGGGATAACTAATTAAAGCTGAGTCATGTGATTATCCATCATAATCATGGCCTAATCTTGAAAAATGGGTACCACAGCTGTTAGGTTGTGGAGCTAAAAGATTCAACTATTGCAAATATGGAGGAGGTTGTTGAGTTTCAGGGAGACCGGCGTTGGCAGATTGCAGTGCAGAATGAAGCCAACATCGGCAGGTGTGAGCTAAAGACAACCGGCATCGGCAAGAGGTCGGATGACGTCGATCGCCTCCAGGCAAATAGGGACTGACGTCGGTCACCTGTGTGTTCCAAAACTATTCATTGCATGAAAAGTTAGTTAGTTGAACTGAGTGTTTGCATGTTAAAGGCTAATTATAGTCTTGAGTTGCGTGTCTAATTATTGTAATTAAAAAAGTCTAATTATTGTATGCATGAGATCTATATAATAGATTCATAGGCTGTATTGTAAACTTGTGCTAGAGAGTAAGAGAGCAAAATAAGCTCCTTCAGAGAGTAAGAGAGCAATGGTGTGTTCCTCCTAGTGCCACAGTACCAAGTGTGGGTACTGGTTTGGAGAATCAGAAGGGTTCTTCGTGTTTGTATGATCTTGGTCAGCGGGTATGCATGGCTTCTTTTAGAGATCTATAATGGTGAGTAAGGTCTAGTGATTTGCAAGTAGCAGCAGAGAGCAGGAGATCTACTTGGAGTATGGTTGTGTACTTGGTGTACTGGCAACGTGTTACTGACTGGTTGAGGTGAACATCAATTCTATATTTGAGTTGATTGTTGTGATCGAGAGAGAGAGGGAAGAAGGTCTTAAGGTGTGGCAAGCCTTTGAGGTGGAAGAAGTGGCATCTTCTTTATTGTATTTTCTTCTGAGTGATTATTAATACAATTGTGTATTGTCTCTCATTTTCTGTGTTGTTTCATATTTCTAGTTACTTATTGATTCTAGTATAATTTCGTGTTTAGTTGCTAATACAAGGTAATCATATATATACTCTTATTGGGGAGAGTAGGATCCTAAGAACGGCTCTACCCATGTCATGATTTTCATGGTAATATCCATCCCTTTCATAAGATGGATTCCCATGATCATTGTCACCTAAACCTCTTTTCACCTACATCACCTACTTTTGCTTAAGAGTCTCTTAGCTCTCGTATTGTACTGACTAAGATAGTCCAAGTGTGCCATCTAAGGTGGATGCTTCAAGGCATCTTAGGGTGTTCATAGTATTAGGTATATGTTTAGATTCACCAAAATTCTTATATTCTCTCACGTATACTTGTCTTTGAAGAAATTATTTTAGCCACTCATTGAAGTGCTCCTTTGGTGCTTATTGTAGGTGGTGTCAGGGTTTTGTACGGACTAAGGAGAGGTATGGGACTATCTTCAAGATACAACGATGGACTATGACTTGTTTGAATATCTTTGAAAACCCACACCCAACATGGAGAAACACCATTTAGTATTATGAGGTATATTTAGGGAAAGAAACCAATTTACCTTAAAATCCCCAAACTTACCTTAATTTTTGCTAATAAGGTAAACTAGGATTATTATTAGGCCTATAGCTTACTTTTCATGATTACACTCATTTGGGTTTCTTGGTATCTTGGCCTAGAGAATTAACTCACCTAGTTCACATTGTATTTCATCCATGTATACCTTCTTTGACCACCTCAAACACCTTGTCTCTTGAGGTAGCAGTCATGACTACTGTAGGTGGTCATTTAAACTGAGTTTTAATCCTTGTCTATCCATTAAGTCATTGACTACTCTTTTAAGCACTAAGATCTTGGTTGGGGCATGAAAACTAAATAATTGGACACATTTCACCTAAGGAATGTGTTCTTAATCCTTAGTTTGGGTTTCATAGCACAATATCTTCTTCTTATACCCCTGTCACATGAGATTTCTATAAGTGAAGACCCCTCTTAAAGAGGCACTCATTGCCATCTTAAACATTTAGAGCTTCATGGAGATGTCCATTTGGTTAATATGTCATGGAGGTGTCTCTTAAATCTCTCAATCTCCATGATACCTTTAATATTTTCTCCATCTATCTCATATTTCTCTTCACCATTTAATTCATGCCTCTGGTCTGAGCTTTTGAGAGACTTGACTGGGTTCTTGATCAGGTGAGGAGTCTTATTGACTTTATATCATTTAAGAATCAATTACTTGATTAGTTTTATGTAATTTTAAGACCTTACATATGAAGTGGAAACAAACTATTCTTTTTATATGTGCTCAGGTCTTTCAACACCATACACCCTTATTCATGATGATTGGTATAGGTGAAAATGTAGATTGCCTTCATGGAGAGATTATGGAGGTTGTTCTACTTGGTGATGACTTTCTCGATGGATTTTGGAGTCAGAAAGGAAATTAAATATTATAATGGACTAATAAAAAACTTCACATGCCATCAATTTTTTCCACTATGTGAACCAAAAGACCCTGTAACTTAAGAAATTTAGCCCATAATCTACAAATAAAAGAAAACTTGGAGTTTACTTGTTTTTTCCACTTCCACACATGTGATATATGGGTATGGGTGATGGATATATTACATGGGGTCCTTATGAACACACAACCAACATTTATTTGCATAATAACTCCAAAAATAGGCCAAAACTATTGTAATCCTTAACCCCTGGGTAGATGGATAAGCTCATGAGAATGACCAAATTATTAGCCATTGTTCATAAAGAAAAAGAGATGGATTAGTAGGAAAATTCCATGTATGAGATAATAAAGTAACCCCTTTACTTTCCCCAAAACTTTAGATCTTGATATTCTCTCTCCTATTTGTACTGAATGAAAACTTGAAGTGCTACACTAGCTTGCCCAGGAGAGCGATGGGAGAATAGGATAGGTTTCTAAAATCTTGGGGATCTAAAACCCCTCTAAATATTATATTTTCACTTGGGGGTAGCTTGCCCAGGAGAGCGATGGGAGAATAGGATAGGTTTCTAAAATCTTGGGGATCTAAAACCCCTCTAAATATTATATTTGCACTTGAGGGGTATATATATATATATATATATATATATATATATATATATATATATATATATATATATATATATCCATGGGAGCATCTGGAAGAAATTGCCTTCAGGTACACCTGTATGAACTTGGTGAAAACACCTAATTTTGGCCTAGAACTACCATATTTAACTTGGATAATGATATAATATGGATGCCAAGTGTTCCCATAGTTGGTACATGAATGTACAGACCTATAATAATATTTCAAACATTTTATTTTCCCTCTAAAATGACATTTCATGTAAAAGCCTCCTTTTGAAAGCCATAAAAAGGCATTAAAACACATATAAGGTGAGATATACATTATAAGTTTAAATTTTTCACCATTTTGGGGAGTGGTACAGACTATAGGAAGTTTGATATGACTTTCACATTGCATGACATGCTTCAAAATACCCCTAAGACCATTTAGCACACTTAAACCAACTTGATTATTCTAGGAATTACTAGACTAACATAAGGTTTGAAATGTCATTTACCTTAATCCTTATAAGTGAACCTTAAACAATGTTAATAAGGTGAAAATACCTCATGAAGGACATCTCAAGGTATATAATGACTAGGAAACCTATGACAAGGTCAAGTTTTGAATATAGGGGTGACCTTTTTGACTTGGGGGTCAAAACTGGTCAACAAATTTTGAAGACCAGGGCTTATATACTGTGAAAAATGTTGTAAACCCAATCATTATCATTCTCTACCTATTTTAGACTTGTACCTATTTTATATCTTCTTAGACACTTGTATCCTAGCCAGACGCCTATGTCGACGTAGGTGTCCCTTTTCTAACTAAGTTTTTAGTGCCAAAAACTCATCCAAATTGTAAATGAAACATATACTAAAGGTCAACATAGGTGATTTAAGTCCAATTTATATATTTTATTTAAGTCTCCAAGACCACAAAATGTAAAATTATAGAATCTGATGATTTTACCAGAATCCTAATCTAGTCCACTTCCATCCTATTTCAACCCAAGTCTGCATGCACATAGTAAACTAGCTAAGTGTTCTTATTTTTAATTTATTGCAATATCAATCAATAGTTTTAATTTATATATTTGGAATATCTCATATTATAAATTTATAATATTATTTATTTGAGTTTTCAATTTAATTGGTTTGTTATAAATCTGTTTATCACCCTTGTGCTTAGTCATTTCTATATTCTTAACCCTATATATCCCTTTTAACTAAATTGAGGGTTAAACATTTGATGAACTTGACCTATGATATATATTGTCATATTTGTATTAAATAATGATTCTCTTTGTATTTTTTCCATAATATTTTTTTACTTTATGTCCTTCATCATGGATGATATAGATTTTTTTGATGACTATGATTATGAAATTCTAAAACTCTTTATCAAAGAAGGATTAAAAATTGATGTTGTCTTTTTCCCAATGCATAAGTACATTATCTCAGATCATTTAATGGTGTTTGATACTATCCCTCTAACTAGGTAGATGCCACCACCATCTCTAATGATGATTTGAATAATCTTAAGGAAGATAGACAACCTTTTCCTTTAACTTCTACAAAAACTGGTTATATATGAGCAAAATGTTCATTCATTTGATCATGCTAACTTTCACCAAATCCATGAATATATCATGGTTGAATTAAAAAATAGTCATAAATGGTATTTTATTAAAATCAAATTGCTTCAAACTCCTATAATTTCAACATTTCCAAATAATATGCCCCTCATAGAGGTTGATGCTTCTCTTTTTCCTTCATTTGATATTGAATTTTTTTGTAAGGTAAATAAAGACATCATGGCATCTTTACCAAATAACATTAGAAAAACATGAATAATGGTGTATTATAAACCTAAAAGGTAAAAATTTCCTAATGTTCAAAATATTACACATTACCAATGTCAACAGAGGTTTCAAAATAAAATGAGCTTTATCTTCTAAAAGATTCATTTATGTAAAAAGTTCTTCACTTACCAAAATAAGTTCCTTTACCAAACATACCTTAAATTCCAATTACTATATCATTAAAAAAAGGTAAATGAACCTTTAAATAGTATTCACTATTGGATTTTTGTCAATGATGTCTCCAAGGTGACCAAGGATGCTGATGAGGTGTCATGTGTGCTAGAATGACAATGACAAAGTGTGCTTCAGTGTTCTTGCATGGTTCTTAAATGGTTGACTTAATAAGGAAATTTATGGATGATATTGATGGTATGGACATGTTTCAAATACCATATGTGGTGTTATGAGTTCTTTTAGTGCTTGTGGAAGTGAAAGGAATTCATCATAGTAGTCATATGAAGGTCTAGGTTCAAGTAGTCATCTTGGCAGATAAGGTTGAGTAAGGAATTTGATGACATGATATTTCACATGTGTGAAGATTTCAAGATCCATTTATTACATGAATAGATTACCATATGAGATTAAATTATGTGGTCCAAGTTTTAGGTCTAGACATGATGTGTAGCAAAATTTATTAAGGTGCAAAGTTGGCTTTTTAGGTAGAGTTCACTAAGTTCCCATACTTAGCCAAATTTGTAATATCAAAGATATACGATAAGTGTTGAATATTAAATATGAATATTTAATATTAAGCATATAATATACTATATGGATATATAAATACAAGTGAGTGATTTTGTAGATAGAGATTAATGGTGTGCGTGAAGTCATTATGTCAAAGTTTCCTGAGATTACAAGCGCTAGTTACATGTGTCTCAATTATGATGATGTGAAAAAAGATAAAAATCACATGGGTGTTCATGTAGAGAGAGATATATGGTATATTTAGATTCAAATAATTAATTCCTAGAAGTCACATGGGACTACCAAGTGGTGCAAGAGTGGGGACTGACAGTAATGTGCTTATAGAAGGCACACATGGGTACCAAGTGTCTTAATCATGGAAGGATAATAAGGATATAAATGGAGTTAATTTGAGTAATTTTATAGGGGACACGATATGAGGACACGTTCTATAATATTTTTATTTACCAGTGACCGTTGTTATTTGAAATTAATAAAGGAAAAACCAATGTTAAGTTTTTTGCTTATATCTTTTGATCTAGGACAAATTTGAAGGTGATGTTAAAAGAAAAGTTGTAAAGGAATTCAAGGTGAATCTATAAAATTTGATTATAATATTTTAATGTTCCCAAAATTATATATATTGAGCTCCAAATTTGACTATGTGTTTGACCATGTTCTAAAAGTAACCCGAGAAGGGTAATTAAAGATTTCTTGATGGTATTTTAAGTTTCAAGATGAGATAAATATTTAAGAGTGTTCTAGACTCTATGAATAATATATTTATGGATTATTTAGGTTTTATCCATTCATATTTAGTATTATAAAGGCTTAGAAGGTGACTATGTTTATTGAATATATTGGCAATTTGAATGACCATCTTGTAGAGGTAAGTTGAAGGTGTTCTAAGTAGAGTTGAGGAAAAAAATGAATATGAATATGTCAAATAAGTATCAAATTTTAATTAAAAGTTAATTGATATATTATGTTTACCATATTCAATTATGGAGAGTCAAAATAGCTTGACTGTATATGACCAGTCTGAGTGGTCATTCTAAGAGAATTGATTTGAGTGATTGGAGCCTATGTTGAAGTGTCTAAGGTACATGGAAGTGTTTTAAAAATCTTAAAGGTTTCACCCATGTGATATAATCATATGTATATGTGAAATATTTGAGTAGTTGCTTCATAAGTTTGAGACTATGTTTTTTGTGTATGAAGGCCTAAAGAGCGAGGAGACCTTAATTGGTAGGTTCAAGTGTTGAGTTGGTGTTCCTGGTGGCATGGACCCATGAAAGAGTGAGAAATTTTATATTAGAGATAGGTTTTATATGTTCTAATAATTAGTGGAATATTAAGGTGATTTTAGACATTGTAAGAGTAGCATGTGATGTGAAGGCCTAATTATTTTAGGTCTCATTAAGGCCTAATAGAGGATTTGAGTCTTAAGGACTATGGCTGACCTATGGAGTGGAGTATTTCACCCATGTAACATGTTTACAGACATATTTGAAAGTTATAAAAAGTATGTTAAGCATCTTGGCTGACCAAGATGGGTTAGATGAGTGTATGGTATAAATACTATGCATAATTGGCCTATTTGGAGGAGAGTTGAGAAAGTGTGGAGCCAAGCAAAGGAGAGAACATTTGAAAGAGAAGGTATAGGTAATTGAGGACAAACAAAGAGTGAATAAGATTAGTCAATCTTTTTTGATCAAGGTGATAAAGGTGAACACATATGTCATTAGACTTAATAAGTCTATAAGAGGTAAATTGAGCGAGTAAGTTCTAGAGGCTAATTGAGTGAGTGTGCTTAGCAGATGGATTGAAGAGAAGAGCAGGTTGAGAATTATGTGCATGACCTACATGTCACATTGATAATGTTTTGAAAAAATTATTATAGTTTTATGATTATGTATGTGATAAGAAGTGAAGAGTGATCCAAAAGGGTATTTTGGATGCATTGCTTATATAAACAAGTTTGTGAGAGTGTACAAGAGAATAAGAGAAAGTAAGAGAAGTCCATCATTAGGTGTAAAAGACATTAAATTAGAGGTGGATATTACATCAAGGTAGCTAGGATTGGTGCTTGGTTGCCTAGGGGGTTAGTTCTTCCTTATGGGATGGGTGTCTCACTAAATTAAGGGATGGGTGTTCCTTGATCAGTTAGTGCTGGTGTAAATGTTGAATATTGTATTTATAAGACTATAGTCCATCTTGTAAGGTTTAGTGGGTTTTATCCCTAATAGGGTTTCCCACATATATCATGTGTTATGTGCTTGATCTTTTTATATCTTTCTTGTTCAGTGCAATGGTTAATTTGTATGCATCATGATTGTATGTGCTAAATGTTTAAGAGTTGGGAATTGAATTAGATTATCTGGCATCACTAATTCACCCCCCATCAGTGATTGTAAAAATAATAATTAGTATCAAAGGAGGACCTTCATTACAATTTTAACCACTTGAAGGTGATCTAAGGTACAATATAGGTGAAAAGGAAAGTTATTCAAAAGAAAAGAACATCATGGATGAATAAGTGTTTTATGATAGTGAGGAATAAGAGGTTGATCTAGAAGCTGAGCTCATGGGTGCACTTGGTAAATTAAAGGAGAAAAAAAATAAGAATCATAAAATGAGGAATATGATCAAAGTTCTTAAAGTACAAGTCAGGTCTCTTGAAATGAGTTTGTCAGGTAAGTCCATGAGAGAGGAAAAGGATAATCAAGAACTGATCAAGTCTCTAGAAGAGAAAGCATGTATATTGAAGTATGACATTGCTAAAGAAGCTAAGGAGGATAAGGAGACAATCAAATATCTAAGAAATCAATCAAAGGCTGTAAGTTTATGCATGAGAGCTAAAAAAGATGAATGTTTTCAATTTAAGACTAATATTGTTTCCCTAAAGGATGATCATGAAAAGTTCATAGTCAAGATAGACAAGCTTGAAGAAGATCAAAATAAATTAGGACAAGACAAAGAGGTTGGTAGCATGAAAGTTGACAAGATAGATTAGGTCAAGAGAAAAATGAAGAATCTAATGAGATAGCCAAATGCTTCAAGGTATGCCAAATATTTTATGGGCCATTATTTTTTTTGTCATCTTGTTGGTCATAGATCAAAAGATTATATAATTATAAGCAACCGGTCAAAGGAAGATCACAAACATCATCAAGCAAAAGGTATGAATGATCTCATTTGTTTCAGATGTCATAGAGTTGGTCACATTAATAGATATTGAAAGAATAAGTTGATTGAGTTTTTAAATAAAAATAAGGTGTATGGAGCTCTTAGTGTGCAAGGAAGAGGTCACACATGGGTATAGAGACTTAAGTCTATTAGAGAAGATCAGTTTGAGACCAAATATGGTTTGTTTGCCATGATAGACATGAAGGAAAGTCAAGCTTTTTTGTTGTCTACATTTTTTAACAATTCTAAAGCAAGGAATGAAGTCAAGGATCCATTTAAAGTTAATTTTATGATGAGGTAGGACTGCAAGTCAAATGAGAGCATGGAGATATGGGAGTCTCCTAAGTTTTGGGACTTTTAGTCTCACTATGTCAAAGGGGTATCTCTCTCTAGGCTTCAAGGAGACACTTTATAGAAAGAGGAAGCATGGTAGATGCTTGTTGGGTCTTGGCTAATTTTGCTTGACAAGAAATCCATGAAGATGAGTTGTTATATCAGTTTGAGGTATGAAAAACACAGTATAGTTGTGTGTTCCTTTGTGTTGATTCAGTTCATAAGGAATCGTGTTATAATATGCAAGATGCAATCCTTGGTGTAAAGAGAGAGGTATTTGAGGGATAAGATTGTGAAGATGAGTTAAAATATAATAAATGTATGGATTTAATCAAATTCCATCCATATTTGGTCTCTTGAGGTAGCTTAATCTGGTGCAAAGACTTAAAAGTACTTGGGAACTTGGTTTTAGGTGAGTCAATCTACATTGTGTTTGTTCTTGTTGTTATAATCAGTAGTATGGTGACTCTTGAGAGAGGAATTGTAGGCCATAGAAGTTTATAGATTGGTATAGATATAGGGAGAGATAACTTAGGTGTCTTGAGTATGGTATAAAGTTTTGACATGTTTCTTGTGAACAAGATGTGTTAAGGAGAAGATATTGGTTATATATGTGGTCATGATCTAAGGGGGAGAATTTGTGAGATGCTTTAGTTCAATAAGTTTATGTTATTTGGTATGTTTCATCAGCTCAAGTGGAGAAACTCTTATCATGAATAAGGTCTCAAATTTTTGTAGATGACAAGTTATGCATGCCATGGAGTTAGGGGGAGCTAACTTAGATAGTTTGATAGGCTTAAATAAATGTGCATGATGTGAGGGGGAGCATATGTGAGATGTTTCAGTCATGGTGGAGTGATGAAGAAGTCTACTATAGATGTGAACTCAAGCATGTTGATATGTTGACTTGATCAAACCAAGTTAGGTGCTTTGACAATGTATTAAATCCTTCTACATAAACAAAAGAGGAATTTTGTAAATGGTCAGGTCCAAGGATTAGAAGACTGTGTAATAGAATTTTATTGACAAAAGAGAGATGAGTTTAGTTGAGTTTGGTTTTTAAAAGTGGATGAGGTGGCTTGGTGATCTCAAGATGTTGTCATGATCAGTTTTTAGTGTTTTGGCATGTTGACTGTTGTATGTGCATGGTCTGTAGGTTGGGTATGGAGATTTCTAGGTGTCATTTGAATAATTTCAATTTGTCAAGGTGTCTTAGTGGGATATAAAGGTGTTTTCACCTCATTCAAGTCTGTTCTAGGTGATTTCAAGTTTTTAAGGTCTTTTGTGTGTAATTAGAGAATTTTGTTTGCTCTCGAGTTTCCCAATTTGTGCTTAAGGGTATGTAAGTAAAAAAACCATGGTATAGGAAGTATGGGTTCCCAAAGGATTCTAAGATCAAAATTCGTTCTAGAAGCATGTATTGATGACCTCCAGGTATGAAAAATGTTTCAGAGATGGGTGTTGACTGGAAAGTGGTGTGTTGACCGAGTTTTTCTTGTAAACCTAGTGTTTTTACTCATGTTGGAAAAATGGTTTTACTAATGATTTGAGATCTAAGGCTGCTTAATTAGTTGAAATGGAAAAATGTGTGCTAAAAAAGTCTTTCATAATATTTTGTAAGTGCATGGTTGGTTTTATGGAGAGGATTTATGTAAATGGAGGGCTAATTGACTAGTAGGTTTGTGAAGGAAGTATGTTGCAAATGAAGAGATGATTGTTTATTTTTGTCATGAATTAAGGGGAATATGAGAAAGTTCTAGATATGAAATTTCAAGCCATGAAAGTTTATACACAAAAAGTTATGGGCTCTGTAAGGTTCAGGTAGGGCTACAAGGCCTCTAAGCAAGACTAGTATGAAGAAGTGGATTTTTTGATCATTTTATCCAAAATACCAAGGTGATCAAAGGGTTATTAAGCTCAAGTGAATTAGGGGGAGTCCCTCTTAATGCTTTCAAGGTAATTTCATGCAGTTTTTGATGTTCATGTATGTTTTATCTTCATAGAAGCCATGTATGATCAAAGAAGAGTGTAGTCATAAAGCATGTTTGAGAACCTCAAGGTAAGAAGAGGTATGAAAAATTTTAGGGGGAATATGTATAATATCTTAGAGGTGGTCCTTTCTTAGTATTGGTTCTTGAAGTCTTTCTAGGTCTATAAGATTAGGAGTTGAGCCCACTTTGTCATTGTGTCAAAGGGGGAGAAAGTATTTGAAGAGAGAGATAAAGTTTGAGCATAAGCTTTGTATTAGTGTTTGACATAAATGATAAAGGGGGTTATTGTTCAAGGTTTACCAATGATGTATCCAAAGTGACCATGGTTGTTGATGAGGTGTCATGTGTGCTAGAATGATAATGATAAAGTGTGCTTCAATGTGCTTCAGTGTTCTTACATGGTTATTCAATGGTTGACTTAGTAAGGCAATTGATGGATAATATTGATGGTATGGACATGTTTTAGAGAACCTATGGGGTGTTATGAGTGCTTGGAGTGTTTATGGATGTGAAATAAATTCATCAGAGTAGTCATATGAAGGTTTAGGTTCAAGTAGTCATCTTCACAGATAAGTTTGAGTAAGTAGTTTGATGACATCCTATTTCACACATGTGAAGGTTTTAGGAGTAGTTTGTTACATGGATGGATTCCCATATGAGAGGTGATTATGTGGTCCAATTTTTAGATCTAGATATGGTGTGTATCAAAAGTTATTAAGGTGTAAATTTGGCTTTCTAGGCAGAGTCCACTAAGTTCCCATACTTAGCCAAATTTTCAATATCGAATATCTATGATGAGCTATGGTTTTTCTTAGTGGTGAAACTTCATTAATCTATGAATATTCCATTTTTAAAAGTTGGTATTTGGAAATTTTTGTGGAGTGGCTCACAGGGTGGGATCACCTAAATTTTTGGGGTCCAAGTCAATTTCGAGGAGAGGTTCACCTACATTTGAATATATATTTCCTCATATAAATGTAGTTTGTCAGTACCTTGAAATCCAATTTAGAGGAATTTTCCATATACTATCGGGCAACTTTAGGATTTTTTTTGGTGGTTTATATTTCAAATCTAAGGAGGGATTCAATAATCAATAGTTTATAGAAAGCTATGCAATAATTTTTTTACAGTATATTTTCTTAGTATTTTTTAACTGTAATTCTATTTATTGCTCTTTAAGTGCCATCATGAAAATTAAACATGAGGGAATCTGACGATAACCTATGAGTGCCTAATGGAATCTTACAAATGTGGGCACTTAATAATAGCCTATGGGCACTTGAATGTAATCTACTTGTGCTCAATGATAGTAGGCAGGTGGATGATGTCAAGATGCAGGCAAAAAATGATAGGTTGTAGGAAGATGATGATAGGCTACCTATAGGCAGATGTTGGTAGCTTTTAGGTGGATGCATGTAGCCTATGGGCATCTACCCACAAGCCTATAGGTGGATGCTTGTATCTTGTGAGTGCCTTGCCATAATCCCTATAGGCATCCACCCATAGGCTACAGGTGGATACCCACAGGCTACAGGTGAATGCCCATAGGCTCTAGGCAGATGCCCATAAGCTAGAGGTATCCACTCATAGGCTATAGGCAAAAGCCTACAACCTATTGGAATCTGCCTATAGGATGCCTATAGGCTATGGGCATCTACCCATAAGGATGTAGGAATTGACCTATAGGTTATAGGAAAATGCCCATAAGCTATAGGCATCTACCTACAATATGTGAGTGGATGCCTACAGCCTATGGGCATCCACTTACAACCTACAGGTGGACACTTATAGCCTATGGGTGTCTACCTATAGGCTTATAGGTAAACACCCATAGGTTGTAGGCATATACTCACAAGATATCAACATTTGATCATAGGCTATAGGCATATGCTCACAATCTATTGGTGTCTGCCTGTAGTCTATTGGCATACACCCATAGGCTACTGACATTCACCCATAGGCTGTTGGCATTTACCCTCAAATTGTAGGCCTCTACTCATAGGCTATAGTCAAATGCCTATAGGCTACCATTGGGTGCAAACAAGATATAATCAAATAGTAGTAGGATTTGTGTGATTCATCATGTGGTATCATTGGTATCACATGATTCACCTATGCAATGATATGCCTTCCAAATTGATTCACCACCATTATGAATCTAATTTGCCTCGAGACCTCCACATATTTTTTTATATGGCTCACTAAAATGAATATTCTGTTAATCATTCAATTTTATAGATGAAAATATAATGGTGAGTATCCAATATACCAAATGGATATCTAAAAATGAGTGAGTGATCATGTAGATAGAGATTAATGGCATGCATGAAGTCATTATGTCAAAGGTTCTTGAGATTGCAAGTGCTAGTGACATGTGTCTCAATCATGATGATTTGATATAAGATCAACATCACATGGGTGTTCATGTGGATATAGATAGATGGTATAGTTAGAGTCAAATAATTAATTCCCCAAAGGCATGCGGTATTGCCAAGTGGTGCAAGAGTGGGGACTGGCAGCAATGTGCTCAGAAGGCATGTGAGGGTACCAAGTGTCTTAATCATGAAATCATAAATCAATTATCAATAGTGAAAGTTAAAGAGTTAAATTCAAGAGGATCAAAAGGATATCAATGGAGTGCATTTTATAAAATTTCTAGGGGATATAATATGAGGACATGTTCTGGAATATTTGCATTTACTAGTGACCGTTGGTATTTGAAATTAACAAAAGAAAAACTAGTCCTGAGTTTTTTGCTTATATCTTTTGATATAGGATGAATTTGAAGGTGATGTAAAATGAAAATTTGTAAAGGACTTAAAGGTGAATCCAAAAAAGTTCATTATAATATTTTAATGTTTTTAAAATTGTAAATATTGAGATCTAAAGTTGACTGTTTGTTTGACCATGTTCTACAAGTAACCTGAGGAGGGTAATTGAAAATTTATTAATGGCATTTTGATGTTTAAATATGAGATAAATATTGAAGAGTGTTATAAAATATATGATAACCATTTATGTAAATTATGGAGGTTTGACCAATCCATATTTATTATGAATAGAGGATTAAAAGTTGACTATGTTTATTGAATACACTGGCAATTTAAGTGACCATCTTACAGAGGTAAATTTAAGGTGTTTTCATCAGAGTTGAGGAAATAAATGCATATGAATATGTTAATTAAGTCTCAAAGTTTCATGAAAAGCTATTAGAGATATTATTTTTCCTATATTTAATTATGGAGAGTCAAAATAACTTGACTGTATTTTAACTATATATGACCAATCTAAGTGGTCATTCTGATAGAGTTGATTTGAGTGCTTAGAGCCTGTGTTGAAGTGTATAAGGCACATTGTTTTTTTATAGAGGTTATAAAGGTTTCACCCATGTGATATAATCATATGGCTATGTGAAACATTTGAGTAGTTACTTCATAAGTTTGAGACTATATTTTTTGTGTATGAAGGCCTAAAGAGTGAGGAGACCTAATTGGTAGGTTCAAGTGTTAATTTGGTGTTCTAGGTGGCATGGACCCATGAGGGAGTGAAAAATGGTCTATTGGAGATAGGTTTGATATTTTATAAGCATTGGTGGAAGTTGAAATTTATTTAATAGGTTATAATAGTAATGTGTGATGTGAAGGCCTAATTGTTTTGGGTCTCACTAAGGCCAAATGGAGGATTTGAGTCTTAAGGACTATGTCCAACCTATGGAATGGAGTGATTCACCCATGTAACATGTGTGAAGACCTATTTAAAAAGTATAACAAGTATGGTTAGCATATTATCTGACTAAGATGGGTTAGATGAGTGTATGGTATATATACTAGGCATAATTGGCCTATTTAGAGGATAATTGAGAAAATGTGGAGCCAAGTGAAGGAGAGAACATTTAAAAGAGAAGTTACAGGGCATTGAGGACCAATAGAGAGTGAAGAGGATTATTCATGCATATCTGATTAAGGTTTTAAAGGTGAACACATAGGCCATTGGACCTAATGAGCTTAAAAGAGGCAAATTGAGCGAGTAAGCCCTAGAAGCTGATTGAGTGAGTGTGCTTAGTGGATGGATTGAAGATAAGAGTAGGTTTAGGATAGTTTTCATGACCTAAAGATCATTTTTAAATGTTATTATAGATTTTTTGTAGGTTTTTTTATTATTTATGTTCTAAGAAATGAAGAGTGAACCAAAAGGGTGTTTTGGATGCATTGCTTATGTGTGCAAGTTTGTGAGAGTGTAAAGGGGAAAGAGAGAAAGTAAGATAATTACATCATCAGGTGTATAAAACATCAAATTAGAGGTGGAGATCAGATCAAGGTAGCTGGGGTTAGTGATTGGTTGCTTAGGGGGTTAGTTCCTCGTGGGATGGGTGTCTCACTAAATTATGGGATGGGTGATCCTTGATTAGTTAGTATTGGTCTAAATGTTGAATCTTGTATTTATAAGACTGTAGTCCATCTTGAAAGTTTTAGTGGGTTTTATACCCCAAGAGGTTTTCTCACATATATCATGTGTTATGTGCTTGATCTTGCTATATCTTTCTTATTCAGTACAATGGTTAATTTGTATGCATCATGATTGTATGTGCTGAATGTTTAAGAGTTGAGAATTGAATTGGATTATTTGGAATCACTAATTTAACCCCCCTCTCAGTGATTGTACCTATAACATGCACATACCAAATATTCCAAATTTTATAAAAGAAATAATAAAGGTTCCAAAATTCAATGATAATCAATGTGCATTTGTTCTTCATGGAGATGCTAATATGTCTATGTTTCATATGGATGGAATTTTCAACCTATAAGAAAATTTCAATCTATTTACCATGATTAAATAAATACTCTATAAATGATGAATACCATAAATTATATTCAATAAAAAATGGTTATTATTAAGTTATAAATTTCCTCACATGAGGCTACTTTCCATTATAATATCCTGGTGGACCAACCCCTTATTAGAAATGTCTTTGAACATATATATCCTTACAATTTTGTTATGCCTTTATTACTTATATATGATGTTAAAGGTGATCCTAATAATATTTTGAAATAATATATACACTCTTTTGGCCATTAGGAAAATGATGTGCATTTGTTACTAAAAGCTTTTCATAAGAGCTTAGCTAAAGAATCCCCTAATTGGTTCTATAGCCTCCCTGATGGGTCTATATCAATATTAAAAAAACTTGAGGATGTATTTTTAATACATTTTCATAATCACAAGTTTTCCAAGTTGCTATTAGACCTTTTACAAGCAGTGACTCAAAATTAAGATGAACCTATTGAAGACTATGCTATTCAATTCAAGGATGTTTTATATTCTTTAAATTACATCCCCGCAGAATTATAAATATAATTTATATTTAGTAGAGATCTTATTTCTCCACTTAAATAAATAATGTTACATAATAACTTTTATTCTTCCAATTTATTAAATTGGCATGTGTATAGATATACATGTTACATAATCACAATACCAATATTTGTAATAAGGATGAGGACCCTCAAGTTTAAAAATTCAAAATCATCCACACCATCAAGATATAATGATCACATTATTCATGGGTGGTGCTTATGTTTTTCATAACCATGTTGATCCTACATAATAAAAAATCACTTATAATGTAAGACATTTGTAACAACTTGGATTTGATCTAAAATACTTACTATATAAAGGAGATTAGAAATATTCCTTGGGAAACATAATGATACCAATTGCTTGTGGTTGTAAAGTGATTCAAACAATAGTTTAGGTTATAGAAAAAAATATAAATATGAATTCATAGTAGAATCCCTTTAGTTATACCAGATGGAAGCAAAAATTGACAAAAATTAGTAAGGTGTCTCCTTCTCTTATGAGGACAAATTGGTTCGTATACCACACTATGGAAATTGTTCCTCTAATTTAAAATTAAATCATGAAGAAGAAAATTCTATACACCATTTTCACCTATCCAACACTATTCTTCACAATGCAAATAATCCAACCTAACGTTGAAAATAATCAAATATTCCCAAAATACCAAAAAAATAAAAAATCCAAAATTATTCAACATTTCCATGTTTTATCAGGTCCTTTCCATCTATGTTGTTGGTTTCATGTTGGTACATAGCATATAATTTATTTTTATATATACACATATGTTTCATGCATCTATTGAGTATGATACATGCATACCCAAGCACATGATCTATGCACATACAAATGTTGGGCCTTCCCTCTACACACACGATTAGTACATTGAGGGAATCTACTTCTTTGATCATGACACACCCAGGTTACATTATTATATGATCATCTCCATTATAATGTTTGATCTTATGTACTTACACTTGCCTTTATCCATGCTTATATATTTTATAGTGTACATGATATGTTATGTACTTAACATTTTTGTCTAACACATATATCTAGAGACTAGTATGATAAACTTATGTTGGTTGCTTATGATTCTATGTTTTCCTTTATTAACATCATTGAGTGTGTTCCTTATTTTGTATTGTCTCGTATTATATTAATTGTTTGAGCATTTGAATATGTTCCATTGCTTGTGGACTTCATGCCTATGTTTGCCTATTTTGACATTTGCATATGTCATAGTTTGTTGTATATGGACATTTGAACATGTTATTCTATGCTTTGTGGACATTTGACTAAGTCATATCCTTTTGATTATGTATAATTTAAACATGCCCCTTGTATGAGGTCTCCTTGGACTAATGCCTTTTGTTTTGATTTTAATTGCTCTTGTGTGTATGCTTAATTTTTTAATGAGCTTATATTGTTATTCTTTAAATGTTGTCATTATTTAAATTATTCATCTTAGGACTTGTTGTGATCACATACTATGTACTTAATTTCTATATCTATATAGACATGTTACTCCTATATGCTACAACTCATAATAAATAAATATGGGAAAAAGAAAATCCCTACTCTTAAACTCCCCCCATAAGCACAACTTAGGTGGGAAGTGTAAAAAAATGGGTCCTAAGAACTAGGCCTAATGAAGTACCCATGTACAAAGCAATCTCTCATAAAATAGATAAAAAGGAGGAAAATCATAGGAACCCTCCCCCCTACAAAACAAAAGAGATATATAGAAGAAGAGGCTAGAAGCCCCCTCCCCCCCCCCCCCCCCCCCCCCCCCCCCCCCCCCCCCCCCCCCCCCCAAAAGATGATGTTGTAGTGCCATGAACCTCAAGAAGAGCTCAAAATTGAAGATAGTCTCTCTCCATGAAAGGTCTGGTAAAGATGTATACAATCTAATCTATCATCTAGAAATATCTCAGACAAATTATGTCCCTATGGATGAGCTCTCTGATGAATTATATGTGAATTTTTACGTGTTTGGTCTATTGATATTGAAATAAAATTTTATAAATTTGAATAGTACTCTAATTATCATAGTAGATGATGATAGATCAATTTAACTAGATACTAAACTTTGTGAGAATCCATTAAAGTCATATGGCCTTAGTGGTAGAATTAACATCCCCCCTATACTTTACTTTAGTAGATGATAAACCAATAACATTTTACTTCTTGCTTAACCAACTAATCAGACTTGAACCAATGGAAAAATTGTAACCTAAAGTGGACAAATGATTCTAAATATCACCATCCAAGTTTGAGTTAGTGTAACCAATCAAGTCAATGTCAGCGTCAGCCCTATAATGAATCTCAAATCTATATGTGCCTTAAATCTAGTGCAAGATTATCTTAGCTACTTTTTAGTGCAGCTCATGGGGTTCTTACATAAATCTAGAGACTAGGCCCACTGCATATGATATATTAGGTCTAGTATGAATCAAGTAGATAAGGTTACCCATAAGTTTTCAATACAAGGTAGCATCAACCAAAGTTGAAGTACAAGCTACCTCAATCTTGACTCTAGATAGAAAAGAAGTCAGAGTTGGCTTACAATTAGCCATGTGACATTGAACAAGTAGATTGAAAGCATACTTAGGATGTGTAAGAATAATCCCTGAGTCAAACAAAGAAATTTTAATGTAAATGAAGTAGTGTAACAAACCCAATTCTATAATGGAAAATATGTCCTAAAGAGTCCTTTTCATCACTGAAATAGATAAATAAGAGATACCAGTGATCAAAAGATCATCAACATAAAGAAATAGAATCAAGAATAAACCATCCTACCATAAGAGATAAACATTTTGATTTGAATGGCATCTAGTGAATCATGCTGAAAGAAGAAAGGAATCCATTTTGGCATACCAATATTGAGGGGGATTTTTGAGGCCATAGATGGATTTATAGAGTCTACATATAAAGTAAGATTACTCAACAAATCCTAAAGGCTACTCCATGTAAATCTACTCCTCAAGATCACCATGTAGAAAGGCACTCTTCACATCTATATGATGAACATATCAATTATTAGTTGTGGTAATAATGTTGGGTGAATATTTTGTCACCAGCTAACTGATGGGAAAAATAGGTTGTTTCAACCATAACATAAGGAGATTGGTCAGCCAAATGTGTAGGTTTACCACATCAAAGGGAGACAAATCTCTCCTATCATCAAGGGGAGGTTCCCTATAAATATGAGGAGCTATATCTCATATATAAGCATAAAATAACACTCAGGGGTAGGAAAACACCATCCATCTCTCTTTTTTTAGAGATGATGTTCACAAATCAAAGGAGAAATCCTGGTGAAATGACAGAAGGCACTTCTCTTCTTTGAGAAGTGTTGTTAGGCAAACAATAAAAATCTTTCTGGTAGTGACAAGTAAATGGGCACAATAACAAGAAGAATGAGGTGTAGCACAAAGCCTCCACCTCAACTGCCAAAGAGTGAAATATGAAGGACAATGGGGGCCCAAAGTCATCCCAAGATCCTTTACATAGAAAAACTAAAAACACACACTAAAGACAATTGTGGCAGCACAAAGTCTCTCTGTAGTTGGCTTTAGGACACCTTCCTGATTACTTCCACTAGTTATACTTATTTAATTAAATAGACAAAAATGCATTCAGGAAATAGAGATAAGAACAATTTCCTCAACAACACAAGCTTATTCCAGTGCAAAGTCTGAAAGGTCGCTTGATTTCTCATTCAAATAAAGAAATATGATTGACAATCTGAGCTCAAAGTCTCAAGAAATGACTTTCAATTTGAGCAAAGTTTTACTTCTATAACAGAGATATCACCTTTGCATAAAATAATAGATTACAATATATAACACTCCCTCTAAGACTTGGGTGCTTTGTTTCACAAAATAGCCCATGATGCATTCAATGCCTTGAATGTATTTTTAGTTCTGTCAAGGGGCCATGCTAGAACAAGGTATCGGCCTTAACTATGGCATGTAGAATCATCTCAAAAGTATTCTCTTTAGCATGGTTCATCTGGTCCTCTTCCTGATATTTGTGTAGTTGTCCACTTCGCCTTTATTCAAAGGGAGAAAAATAGGTCGCACCTTTGAATATTTGCATGCTCAAATGTCTACTTGGTGGACTATTCCACCTACCAGAATAACTCCCCTATAGATATTTCAGTATTTCCTATAGCTTTCCCTCTTTCTTATTACAATTTGAGCTCTCGAGCTATCTTCTTACCTTCAGCAGGCTCTTTCAGCTCTTTCTTTAGCTATTCCCTGAGTTTTGTCTTCAAGTTCCATGCCATATTTGAAAATAAATGGGCATTTCATTACCCTAAATTTGACGTCCATAGGGACGTCTTTGGTCACTCAGTCATCTAAACTACTTTGAAACTTTAACCTTTGAACCATGAGAGTTCATTGGTCCAATGGTTTAATGGTTCAGGCGGTCCATATCGGCTCTTTGGTTCAATCACTTCTTTGGTTCAATCACTTTATTTCCTCTTCGGTTGAACCATCTCTTTGAACTTATCTTTGGAGTGTTTTGCTTCCTTCCTTCGTTTGAAGCTTCTTTGAACCTTTGAACCTTTGAACTTTGAACCATTTTGGTTCAAAGTTCAATGGTTCATTCTCTTCCTTAGAATCCTTTGGTCCTTCAAAGTTTTTGGATCCTTTTCTTTTCTATTGAAATCATTGAACCTTTAAACTTTGAACTCTTTTGGTTCAAGGTTCAATCAGTTCATTGGTTCATTCTTTATTCTTTGAATTCTTTGTTTTTCTAAGTCTTTCGAACTCCCCAAAGGGAAGGTGTCCCTTCGAGCCTTGAAAATGGTCCATTTCATGGTCACTGAGAGTCTCCCTCAAGGGTACCTGCCCTCCGGGGTCCTTCAGGCGGCCTTATTCTTCAAATCCTTCAGACAAAAAGTCTAAAGGAAATTAAAGAGATTGGTCAGCCAATGTGCAAGTTTACCACATCAAAGGGGGACAAATCTCTCCTTATGTTGTGGTTGAAACAACCTATTTTTCCCATCAGTTAGCTAGTGATAAAATATTCACCCAACAATTTTTGGTGACTCCGCTGGGGAAGAACAAGTAGCTTGAAGCCTCAAGCTTCAAACTGAAGTAGTTCCTATTCTTTTCCATTTCCATTTTAGCACTTTGGTAGACCCACGATACATAAGAAGCCAGAGATCTAAAGGTATTGTTGACCCTATATTTGAGTTGGTATAGCAAAGTAATTTTTTCTCCTACAAAATTCAGGTCTCCATTACCAGGCAAAGCGTCCATTTCTGCTGTTAGCAAATCTTTATCAATACATACCCCTCAAGCATTTTTTATCCCCCTTTCCATAGTCAAATAATGGCAGTTCAAGGCCCCTGGGGTAACTCTTTTGGCCCACTCAATATAACTCCACCTCTACATGAGCTACCACACAGTTCCAAGAAGAATTTCCCTAAGTTCTTTGGTGATGGAAGAGTTCATCTTAATGAACATATTACAGCCTTCAACATAGCCTGTGGCGTGAAAGGTGTGGAGTATGAGGATGTAGTAGTTAGGATGTTTGTAGAAACACTACAAGGCACTGCTATAGATTGGTTCTATCATCTACAGGCCCAAACTGTAACTGACTAGAACACCCTCAAATCCAAATTTGAAGCCAAGTTCAAGCCTGCAGAAGATGCACATGCCCTGCTAGCCCAACTCACATGAATGAAGAAGGAGCCTCATGAACCTATGAGGGACTTCATAGCCAAGTTCGACAAGCTGAGGAATAAGATTCCTACCATTGCTCAACCAATAGCTGAGAACCTTAAATGTTTTTTCATCAATTCTCAGCTTTTAGAAGTGAGTTTTTTGTTGAGATAGGCTGGCCACATAGACCTTGTTGCTGCTCAGGACTTGGCCACTGAGGTGGAAGATGATCTCATCTTGGAGGGGAAGATAAGGAGAGATCATAACAAAGGTAAATCCTCTTCATCCTTGGAATATCCATCTATAGGCACCACTGATCCAATGGTTTAGAAGCTAGCAAATGAGCTGTTAGCTCTCAAGAAATAAATGGTGCAAGGGATGTCTTCTGCTCCTTCGTATAGAGATATTCCAAGGAGAACATTTTCCAATTAGTCGTACCAAGGCAATGCTACCAGGAATCAAGGGCAGCCAAATCACCTTCCTCCCCCACATGGAAAACTTGCCATTGAAGCACCTCTAACCAATTCAGCAGTTGGATATCTTGAAATAGAATCTGATTTCTCTTTCCAGCCTGAATTGAACCAAGAAAATGACACTGATCTCTTCACAGAGGACCAAGAAGAATCAGCTGGTGACTCCAACATTGGTTTCTTAAATTACCAGGATGAACCGAGAAGTAAAGGTGAAGTAGTTGATGGATCATACGTTGTATTCACCTATTCCCAAAACCAATCAACTCAGCAAGCTGATAAGAAAAAAATAGAGGAGCATTCTCAACTAGCAATTTCAATTGCTAAGTGGGGAGCCACTCTGCCTTTTCAATCAAAGGACCCAGTGATTGCTAAAAAGGTAAGTACATCAAGCATTCCTTCATCTTCAAATTCAAATTCATAGACTAGTACCCCCCCTAAAAACTAGAAAGATGAACTTCCTTCCTCTATTCTTAGTCCATTTCAGTCATTTGACATAGTCGACCATGTCAAGAAGACCAAAATTCAAATGACTAAGTTTGAATTCCTGCAATCCAATCGTGAGCAGTTGGATAGATTAGTGGAATGTGTGAAGGATAAATCCATCCCTATAGGATAAACAATTCTGAAAGTAACCCCTGGTCCCCCCAAGAGCACATCCACCTAGAATAACCTTGTCATTACTCCTCCAGCTACCCCTGGGAAAATAGAACCATTTTATGTTTCCCTACTGATCTAACTGAACAACTACATAATAGACTCAAGTGCATCTTGAAACATCATGCCTATAAAACTCACTAAATCCCTTGGTCTCACACTGACCAAGACATTTGGGAGATTTTTTTTTATCATAAGCAAAACTCTGCTCAAATTGAAATGCGATTACTGAGACTTTGAGCTCAGATTGTTAATCATATTTCTTTATTTGAATGAGAAATCAAGTGACCTTTCAGAATTTATGTTGGAATAGCTTGTGTTGTTGAGTAAATTTTTCTTATGTCTATTTTTTGAATGCATTCTTGTCCATTTAATTAAATAAGCAAAACTAGTGGAAGTAATCAAGAAGGTGTCTCGAAGCCAAATGTGTGAAGACTTTGAGCTACCACAATTGTCTTTAGTGTGTGTGTTTTTAGTTTTTCTATGTAAAGGATCTTAGGATGACTTTGTGCCCCCATTGTCCTTTGTATTTCACTCTTTGGTAGTTGAGGTGGAGACTTTATGCTACACCTCATTTTGCTGGTTATTGTGCCTTGTTATAGTTACTTTTACTTTATAGAAAGAATTCCTGCTATTTGCTGCAGACCACTTCTAAAAGAAGAGAAGCGCCTTCTATCATTTCACCTAGATTTCTCCTTTGTCTATGAACATCATCTCTGAAAAAAGAGAGATAGATGGTGTTTTCCTACCCTTGAGTTTTATTTTCTGCTTATATATATAATATATAACACCTCATAGTTATAGGAAACCTCCCCTTGATGAGAGGAGAGATTTGTCCCCTTTTGATGTGGTAAACTTGCACATTTGGCCAATCAATCTCCTTATACTATGGTTGAAACAACCTATTTTTCCCATTAGTTAGCTAGTGACAAATTATTTGAATAATAGTTTTTAGTGACTCAAAGGTTCAAGGTTTAACGAGTTCAATAAAATTTTGAAGAGTTGGTTTAATCGAATGGTTCAAAGTAGTTGATTCAAGCAGTTAATTGAATGAGCAAAACATAGTATTGAACCATTGAACCATTGTTGGTTCAATTAGTCAGTTCAATTGCAAGGTTTAAAGGAGTCTCCCAAAGCCTGAAGGACAAGTGCCCTCGCGGAGGGTAGGGAACAAAAGGATATCCTTCGGAAAGATTTTTTGTGGCAAGATTTCACAAGAGAAATCCTTTAGACAAAATGTCTGAAGGAATTCCTTCAGACATTTTGTCTGAAGGAATGTGGAAAGGTCTGACAGAAAGTGATAAAGGCAGTGGAAATAATTCCTTTAGACAAAATGTCTAAAGGATTTCCTTCAAACTTTTTGTTTAAAGGATTTGAAGAACAAGGCCGTTCAAAGGACCCCGAAGGGTAGGTACCCTTGTGGGGGACTCTCAGCAACCATGAAATGGACCATTCTCAAGGCCCAAAGGGACACCTTCCCTTTGAGGAGTTCAAAAGACTTAGAAAAACAAAGGATTCAAAGAACAAAGAATGAACCAATGAACCGATTGAACCTTGAACCAAAGGAGTTCAAAGGTTCAATGAGTTCAATAGAAAAAAAAAGATCCAAAAACTTCAAAGGACCAAAGGATTTTAAGGAAGAAAATGAGCCATTAAACTTTGAACCAAAATGGTTCAAATTTCAAAGGTTCAAAGAAGCTTCAAATGAAGGAAGGAAGCAGAAGATTCCAAAGACAAGATTGAAGAGATGGTTCAACCAAAGAGAAAAGAAAACGATTAAACCAAAGCGCTGATATGGACTGCCCAAACCATTGAACCATTGGACCAATGAACTCTCATGGTTCAAAGGTTCAAGGTTCAAAGTAGTTCAGATGATTGAGTGACCAAAGATGTCCCCATGGACGTTAGATTTAGGGTAATGAAATGCCCATTTATTTTCAAATATGGCATGAAACCTGAAGACAAAACTTAGCGAACAGCTGAAGAAAGAGACGAAAGAGCCTAATCAAGGTAAGAAGATAGCCCGAGAGCTCAAATTTCAATAGAAAATAGTGAAAGCTATAAGAAATACTAAAATATCTATAGGGGAGTTATTCTAGTAGGTGGAATAGTCCACCAAGTAGACATATGAGCACACAAACATTCAAAGGTGTGGCCTATTTTTCTCCCTTTGAATAAAGGTGAAGTGGATAGCTACGCAAATATTAGGAAGAGGACCAGATGACCCATGATGAGGAGAAGACTTTCAAGATGATTATGCATGCCATAGTTAAGGCCGATACCCTATTCCAATATGGCCCCTTAACAAAACTAAAAATGCATTCAAGGCATTGACTGCAGCATGGGATATTTTGTGAATCAAAGCACCCAAGTCTTAGAGGGAGTGCTATATATTGTAATCTCTTATTTTATGCAAAAGAGATCTCTCTGTTATAGAAGCAAAACTCTGCCTAAATTGAAAGGCATTTCTTGAGACTTTGAGCTCAGATTGTTAGTCATATTTCTTTATTTGATTGAGAAAACAAGTGACCTTTCAAAATTTGCACTAGAATAAGCTTGTGTTGTTGAGGAAATTATTTTTATGTCTGTTTCCTGAATATGTTCTTGTCCATTTTATTAAATAAGAAGAACTAGTGGAAGTAATCAGGAAGGTGTCATGAAGCCAACTGCGAAGAGACTTTGTGCTGCCACAATTGTCTTTAGTGTGTGTTTTCAATTTTTTTGTGTAAAGGATCTTGGGATGACTTTAGGCCTCAATTATCCTTTGTATTTCAATCTTTAGCAGTTGAGATGGAGACTTTGTGCTACACCTCATTCTGCTTGTTATTGCACCTATTTACTTGTCACTACTAGAAAGATTCCTATTGTTTGCTAAACAACACTTCTAAAAGAAGAGAAGCGCCTTCTATCATTTCACTAGGATTTCTCCTTTGATTTGTGAACATCATCTCTAAAAAAAGAGATGGATGGTGTTGTCCTACCCCTGAGTGTTATTTTTTGCTTATATATATAGTATATAGCTCCTCATATTTATAGGGAACCTCCTCTTGATGAGAGGAGAGTTTTGTCAGCCTTTGCTATGGTAAATCTGCACATTTGGCTAACAATCTCCTTATGTTGTGGTTGAAACAACCTATTTTTCCCATCAGTTAGCTAGTGACAAAATATTCACCCAACAGTTTTTGGCAACTCCGCTAGGGAAGAACAAGCAGCTTGAAGCCTCAAGCTTCAAACTGAAGTAGTTTCAGTTCTTTTCCATTTCCATTTTAGCACTCTAGTAGACCCACCATACACAAGAAGGCAGAGATCTAAAAGTATTGTTGACCTTGTATTTGAGTTGGTACAACAAATTAATTTTGATCTATTTCCTCCACAACCTCACCTTCAACAAACTAGGAGTTTTCCTCCTTCAAAAGTCAGGTCTCCATTACCAAGTAAAGCATCTATTTCTACCGTTAGCAAAGCTTTGTCAATACATACCCCTCAAGCATTTGTTATCCCCCCTTTCCATAGTCAAATAATGGAAGTTCAAGGCCCCTAGATTAACTCTTTTAGCCCACTCAATTTAACTCCACCTCTACATGAGATATCACATAATTCCATGAAGAATTTCTCTAAGTTCTTTGGTGATGGAAGAGTTCATCCTAATGAACATATTTTAGCCTTAAGCATAGCCTGTGGCATGATAGGTGTGGAGTATGAAGAGGTAATAGTCAGGCTATTTGTAGAAACACTACAAAGCACTGCTACAAACTGGTTATATCATATGTAGGCCCAAATTGTAACTAACAGGAACACCCTCAAAGCCAAATTTGAAGCCAAGTTCAAGCCTGTAGAAGATGTGCATGCCCTACTAGCCCAACTCACAAAAATGAAGAAGGAGCCTCATGAACCTATGAGGGACTTCATAGCCAAGTTCGACAAGCTGAGGAATAAGATTCCTACCATTACTCAGCCAACAGCTGAGAACCTTAAATGTTTTTCATCAATTCTCAGCTTCCAGAAGTGATTTTTCTACTGAGACGGGCTGGCCACATAGACCTTGCTACTGCTCATGACTTGGACACTGAGGTGGAAGATGATCTCATCTTGGTGGGAAAGATAAGGAGAGATATTAATAGAGGTAAATCCTCTTCATCCTTGGAATATCCATCTATAGGCACCACTGATCTAATGGTTTAGAAGTTGGCAAATGAGTTGCTAGCTCTCAAGAAGAAAATGGCACAAGGGATGTCTTTTGCTCCTTCATACAGAGATATACCAAGAAGAATATTTCCCAATCAGTCATACCAAGGTAATTCTACTAGGAATCAAGGGCAGCCAAATCGCCTTCCTCCCCCGCATGGGAAACTTGCCATTGAAGCACTTCCAACCAATTCAGTAGTTGGATATCTTGAAATAGAATTTGATTTCTCTTTCCAACCTGAATTGAACCAAGAAAATGACATTGATCTCTTCACAGAGGACCAAGAAGAATCAGTTGGCAACTCCAACATTAGTTTCCTAAATTACCAGGATGAACCCAGAAGTAAAGGTGAAGTAGTTGATGGATTGTACACTGTATTCACCCAGTCCTAGAACCAATCAACCCAGTAAGCTGATAAGAAAAAAATAGAGGAGCATTCTCAACCAATAATTTCAATTGCTAAGTAGAGAGCCACTATCTTTTTAATCAAAGGACTCAGTGATCGCTAAAAAGGTAAGTACATCAAGCATTCCTTCATCTCCAAATTCAAATTCATAGACCAGTACCTCCCCTAGAAACTAGAAGGATGAACTTCCTCCCTCTGTTCCTAGTCCATTTCAGTCATTTGACATAGTCGACCATGTCAAGAAGACCAAAATTCAAATGACTGAGTTTGAATTCCTGCAATCTAATATTGAGTAGTTGGATAGATTAGTGAAATGTGTGAAGGATAAAGCCATCCCTATAGGACAAGTAATTCTGAAAGTAACCCCTAGTCCCCCCAAGAACACATCCACCCAGAATAACCTTATTATTACTCCTCCAGTTTCCCCTGGGAAAATAGAACCATTTTATATTTTCTTCCTGATAAATGGACACCAGCTGAACAACTCCATAATAGACTTAGGTGCATCTGACAATGTCATGCCCACCAAAGTAGCTGAATCCCTTGGTCTCACACTGACCAAGACATTTGGGAGATGTTTCTCTATAGAAAACAAACAAGTACCATTTTTGGGACAAATCAAGGATGCCCAATTTGTATTTATGACATTCCCAGATAAGAGAATTAAAATGGCAGTCTTGGTGGTCAACATCCCAACCTCTTATGACATTCTTCTTGGGCAAATTTTTTGTAAGGATGTTGGTGGTGAGTTGGGCATGGACCTGTCTGAAGTGAGGATCCTGATCAAAGCCATCATGTAGAGATTGCTCCCTGGGAAGGAAGCAAAATATGTTGTCACTCAAACATTAGTGCCTAAAGCTCAAATTCTATTTGAGTCTTTGAGCATGGGTAATTACTTTTTGACTACAGAGGATGTCCCTATTTCATCTGATGAAATTTTTGTAGGTGACAATCTAAATTTTTTTTAGATAGAATAGCAAAAGGATTGGTAGAGCGCAATAAAAGTGCAGAAGAATCCTCCCCTCCAATTAAAAGAAAATTTGAGAAAAGCACAGTTTTTGATAATGTGTGGATTCTTGAATTTGATGGCAACTATTTTTCTACTAGCTCGAGAGCCAGAATTGTGTTGATATCTCCTCAAGGAGATATTTTTCTTTCTTCATACAAGTTACAGTTCAACAACACCAACAATACAACTGAATATGAATCACTTCTACTCAGATTGAAGGCTACTCAAGATAGGGGTGTTAAACTCCTTCATGCTAAAGGAGATGTTGAGTTGGTGGTTTGCCAGGTCTGAAACTTGTACCAAACCAAAAATGAGAGATTGCAGCATTACTGAAATTTGGTTTGGGATTAAATTGAAAGTTTTGATGCTTTCAGCATCTCTACAACACCCAGGGAATTTAACGACTGAGCTGATGCATTAGCTATTTTTGTAACTCTTTTAGTTCCTCACCTAGATTTTAAAGGAGATAGGTACACTATCAAACTGGTCTTTCGACCAAGTGTGCCTGACAATGCCAATCATTGGCAAGTGTTCAATGGTGATAACTAAATTATCACCTTTTTGGAATAAAAAGATAGCTTTGAATAGCTTCACTTCGAAGGTAGTAAGCCTCAAAAACTTGAATCAGCCCTTGAAACCAGTTCAGACGCAGGTGAAAAATTCCTGCAGTTAAAAGGGAATAAAATAACCAAAGGATTGGTTTCCCTTGAGAAACTATTTGACAATCACGATAGGTTCATCAAATAGAAACAAATAGATTCAAGATCCTCCCAAGAGTTTGATCAGATAAAATTGGGTACCAAGGAAAATCCCAAGATGGTAAACATCAGGAAGTGTTACACTCCAAAAGAGAAGTTCAAGTTTACTGCTCTACTCCACTAGTACATAGATGTTATGGCCTACTCTTATGATGATCTGAAGTCGCTCAGGCCTGAAGACATTCACCATGAAATTCCTCTCAAGAGTGATTTGGTGCCTTACAAGAAAAAATCTTGGCAGTATAATCCAAAGATATCAAGTATTATTCTATCTAAAATATAAAAAATGTTGAACGCTAGAATAATTTTCCTAATCCATCATTCCACATAGATTGCAAACATAGTTCCTGTGAGAAAAAAGAATGGTGAAATTTGCCTCTGCATGGATTTTAGGAATTTGAATCAATCCTCCCTAAAGGATAATTACCCTCTGCCCATCATGGATCAAGTCCTTTAGGTAGTAACTGGTTTAGAGATGTTATCAATGCTAGACAGCTTCTCAGGCTACAATCAAGTGGAAGTTGGTGAAGCAGACGAACATAAAACTACCTTCACCATGCCTTGGGGCACCTTTACATATCAAATAATGCCATTTGGCTTGATAAATGTTGGCACCAATTTTTAGAGAGCAATGGACCTTGCTTTCAAATATGAAATGGGTAAGTTCATTATGGTATACCTTGATGATTTAACAGTCTTTTCCAAGCATCATTCTGATCATGTGTGCCATTTGCAACAAGTGCTAGAATTATGTCGCCAGAATGGCATTTCTCTAAATCCTAAGAAGTCTATTTTTGGGGTAACAAAAGGGAAACTTCTCAGAAATATTGTATCTTAAGAAGGCATAAAGATTGACTCAAAAAGAGTCAAATCCATCTAGGAGCTTACTCTACCCACAAGTAAGACTGCAGTTCGCTCTTTCTTTGGAAAGATGAATTTTTTATGAAGGTTTATTCCTAAGTTTATAGATAAGACTCGCCACATTATGGACATGATGAAGGGAAATGCCACTTTTAGCTAGACTGAAGAAGGCAAATCAACATTTTAGGACATCAAGATAGGTATTACCCATGCCCCAATTCTAGTTTGTCTAGATTACACCAAAGATTTCACAATGTACAGTTATGCTTCTGAGCACACACTTTTAGAAATTCTAGTTCAATAGAACAAAAAAGGTGTAGAATCTCCCATATCCTTCATGAGTTGTCCTCTCAAAGCTCATGAATTGAAATATTCAAATCTAGAGAAGCATCTTTATGCAGTGGTAAAGGTAGTAAAGCACTTCCATTTTTACATCCTGAATTCACACATTATTGCCCTGGTTCTTGATACCACAGTCAAATCTATATTAACTCAATAGGAGTTTGGAACAAAAAGGGGCAATTGGGTTGCTAAAATCTAGGAGTTTGATCTTGTTATCAAACCAACCAAGCTTGTGCATGGAAGGGGCCTCTGCCAATTGATTGCTAACAACATACTGGAAAAACATGGCATGAAGGAACAGAGGTTAAAGACATGCCAATTGTCCTCTTTGTCACCACCATGAATGAGGGGTATTCAAATATCACTCATTTCCTTACCTATGATGAGTGTCCTGCTCACTTGTCTCATAAAAGAAAGAGGATTGTCAAGTTGAAAGCTGCCAACTTTGTCATGTGGGACAAAAGGCTGTATAAAAGGAACCTTGATGGGGTATTCCTTTGCTACGTGGATAAAGTGCAGCAGAACAAACTTCTAGAATCCTTCCACAATTTGGCTTGTGGGAGACATTTTTCTACACCTATAACTGCCCATAAGATTCTACGAGCTAGGTATTATTGGCCTACTCTATTTCAAGATGCATATAAATGGGTACAAAGATGTGAACTATGCCAATAGTTCGTTGGAAGACCCAAGTTAACTGCTTTACCTCTTAAGCCAGTGGTAATAAAAGAGCCATTTCAACAATGGGGAATCAATTTCATTGGTGCTGTAAACCTATTTTCAAGTGCTGGACATGATTATGTCCTCACATCCACAAATTACTTCACCAAATAGGTGAAAGCTATTCTAGCCAAGCATGATACTTTAGAAGTAGTATGAAATTTCCTCACGGAAAACATCATTTCCAAGTTTAGGGTCCCAACCAAGATTGTGACAGATAATGTAGTCTATTTCTCTTCCCATGAGATTACTCAGTTCTAATTTTATTATGGGATCACCCTATCCCACTCTTCTAACTATTTTCCATAAGGAAATGGTCAAGTAGAATCAACCAACAAGAACCTAATAACCATCATCAGAAATCTGGTAGATGACAACCCACAAACCTGGCATAAAGCATTGTTTGATGCTTTATGGGAAGACAAAATTATGCCCAAGAGGGCAATAGGTATGTCGCCTTTCTAACTTCTGTATGGTCTCAATGCAAAGATACCAATCACCCTAGAATTTCTGGCATTAAAATTGGCAAAGGCGTGTTGAAGATCAGACATATGAAAGCTCCATTGACAAGAGGATCACGTGCTTGACTGAGTTGGATGAGCAGTGAACTATGGTGGTGGATTGAATTATTGTGCATCAAAGTTTGGTGAAGAATCTCTTTGAATAGAAAGTGAAAACCCATAATTTTCAAATTGGCGATCAAGTTCTGTTATGGGACAAGAGAAGAGAACCAAAGGGAATGCATGGGAAATTTGATTCTCTATGGAGAGGCCCGTTCGCTATTCATTAGCTCAATGGTGAAAATAGTTTCCTACTGAAGTATCAAGATGGTATGCCCTTTTCTCTACCTCTCAATGGGTAGCATCTGAAGCATTTCAATTCTTGAAGTATCAAGTGACATCAGTTGTACATATGTATATTTGTATTGTCTTTAGCTCTATTTTGTGTTGTTCATTTTCATTTTTTGTCACCTTTATTTTTTGGGTAACATGAATCCATAGCCCAATGGCATACTTGAAGGCATTGGAGACTCTGGTTTCTACTCCCTTCAATTATTTTTACAATCGATGGAAGTTCTCCAACTGGAGCCAGCTGTTGTTCCTAAAATCTGTCACTCATTTTTGGGGACAACATATCAACTATTTTGGTCCTGCAGCGAAAATTCTCTCTTCCCTTCTAAAAAAATGTTCTGAGCATCCAAGTTCTTCAATTATTCAAGCTTTTTCAGCTAAGGGACTCATAAGTTCAACAACTTCAACATGCGAACTCTCACAAAGAAACAAGTTCCCAACTCTTAGGAAATTTCAAGGTTGGTTCAATGTCGAGGTTCAACCAAAAGGTCCATCTACAGGCTTCAAACAAACAGAATGAACCATTAAACCATTGAAATCCACCTCCATAGGTTTAAAGGTTTAATGGGTTCAAAAATTTAATGACATCGGCATAATTAAAAGAGTTAAGTGCATCGACAAGTTCAAGGTTCAACAGCTTCGAAGAAGAAAGATTTAACTTTTATTAAACCATTGAACCTCGAACCAAAATGGTTCAGAGGTTCAAAGTTTAAGGTACATGACTTACCACCACCAAGGACCTCAAGGTTTCTTATAGAGTAAGAGGACATTACTATATCCCAATTGGCCCCTTAAGCAAAACCTAAATGACAATGGCAAACCCCGTCACCAAATAATGCTGAGGAGCTTCTGACAGAATAGAAGGATGACTCTACATGTTTTTCTACTCAAGAAGAGTATGAATAAGAAGTGCCTCAAGTGGTAATTTAGGAAATAGGTAAGGCTTCTATTGAAGTGCAACCTATCAAGGAACCCACCCCTGAGACCAATAAGGAGTAGACCCTTGAGCCTAGTAAAGAATAAATTACTAAGGATCAGTAGATGAACATATAAAGGTCAAAGTCTAGGAAATCCAAAAGAGGGGAAGACCCCAACGTAAAGGACCTTGCACTAGTTCCAGTGAATAAAGTGAGAAGTGTCCTGAGACCATTGATTTAGAGTATGACCCTTAAAAGGGTAAGGAACCATGCATGAGGTAGAGAAACAAAACCATCCAAATAAATAACCTCTCATTTGCATTGCATTCCAATAGGATATGCCCAACAAATGTTTATATTTATGGAACTTTTTCCTTGAGCATGAGTCCATAGAAAAAACTTGGTGTGAGATGTCCTTCGAGATGGAAGTGTACCATGATGAAGAATAATTTGAACTTCTAAGGGAGAGCACTAACATAAGCCCAAAAGTGGTAGGTGTTCCTAACACACTCTAGATAAGTCTTGATTTTCTCTCCAATGAAAGTGGGTGCGACATTGATCAAGATTTCCCTAAAAGTTTTTAAGAAAAATATTATTAACAACCATGATGTAGGCCAGATCTACACCAAACACCGGTAAGTCATTTAACTGTATAAGGATGAATATGAAGCAAGGCAAAAGCTTGAGGTGTAAATTGAATAACTTAAGAGCCAACTTGATGGAGCTAAGGAAACACAACTTAGGTATTTGGGCCTTTGTCAAACAATTTAGAGGAGTGAGCCAGTGCTTGAGGATGGTGTTCCTATGATTGGAGAGGCCATAAATAAGTTGGAGATACTCATTGACCTAGTATTGAATAAATATAAGAACCAACTAGATCCTAGACAAGATACATTTAGGTAACCAAATAGTTCACAAATGTCATGGAGGTCTGTTGTAGCTTTTTGAATCAACTAGGTGACACTATTCCCATCGCATATGGGGGTTTGGTAAACCTAGCGCAACTAGATAAAATTTTTGAAGGGTAATTTCTCCTTGAGGAACAACATCATCAGCAGTTGGCTGAGAATGCCCCAAACATAAAATCTAAGGCCTAATGTGTGAAGGCTTTCCAATATGTCAAAGAGATGGAAAATAAAATAAGTGCCCAATGATAAGAGTTGAATGCCATTTTCTCAATGTTTTGAGGGTAGGTTTAGGAAGAAGTTGGGTCCCTCAAGGATGCCCACAAGGTTACAAATTTTTAGCTTGAGATAGCTTTTTGGATCAGCTTGAATAAATAAATAAATTAAAAGGCCAAGTGGAAGTTATTAATTTGTCTCTTCAGATGGGCCTAAACTAGTGGGAAAAACTCAAGCACCAAGTAAAACAGGCAGATCCCACATTTTTGACAACTAAAGAAACTGCAACATAGTCCGAGATGGAATATCAGATAAGTATGGGGTAATGTTGGACCCAAATTTTATAATAATATATTCTAAGTATTTTGGTAACATGATGTAGGAATGTAAGGGCACAAGAATAACATATAATACCTAGGTGTAGATAGATTATGGCACAAAAAAATATGGCACATAAGAGTGAAAGGTTGAAGAATAACATGGAAGACATTGGCATGGAAAGATGAGCCATGAAAGATGAGGAAATAGAGAATGAGGAACATAAGACACAAGACTCATAGAAGAGTAAGACTAGGATAAGGGCACAAGAAGTGGAGGCGGTTATAAAACAATTTGCAGAATTAGTATAGATTAATGAGAGCACAAAACTAGCACTAACCTATAAGAGAAGAGGAATACAAACATGAATATCTAGTATAGATAGGGTATATAGGGGAAATTAGGCCCAAGTTAATAAGAATTCATTAAAATGGCTTTCCATTAATCATTATTAATAATGGTCATTGGTTATTCATCACTTTGTATTAATGATAGAACCAAAGGCAAGGGGGTATGCTTGTGTATAAATACCCCTTAGTTTGTTTAGAAAGGGCTACTAGAATTTGGAATGGTTAGAGTTTCTAGAACCAAAGTTGATATTGTTGGATGTGTGGAATAGTTATCAATACCCAAATCTGAAGAGATTGTGTAATGACATTATAAATTTTTAGCCTTATTAAATGAAAGCAATCAAACCAGTTCTTGTTTAAAAATCATGATGTGTTGATCTCTATAGTGTTAAATTTGCTTTGATAATAATAATTATAAACATTGTATAGATTTAACAAATGGATAAATATAGAATAATGATAATAAAGATAATGGTTAAATATAATAACTTAAGTGCCTAAGTAAGATAGAGCTTAACTAAACACTATCACACAATAGAATCGATGGGGACCAGTCCCTGCTATGTGCCTCCAGTGAACACATGAGGTTACCCATCGCGTGATATGTCAATGAGTAATATTATTGGTATCTTCCTTGTATTGGGTGTGCATCTGATATTTAGTCATGCAAAGCTAAGGAAAAAGACCTAACAAATGACAAGTTGGTTGACTATGGATTAGTCAAAGATAGGCTCATTAAATAAAGGATCATCAAATATGGGATGATCAAAGATGTGTGGACCTTGATTTGGTTATGGAGGATTTTTATCATATTTTATTAAGGTATATTCACATATCCCTAGCGGGTGATTCTCAAATGTGGATGCACTTGGTTCTTTAATAAATGATGGTCCTTGGAGTGATGATGGTAGGACACAATTGGATTATTGTTACTCAAGGGCCTGATCATTATTGCAGAAAGGATTGGAAAGGTATAAATTTTATGATCATTGATTAGGTTGTGGTCAAATTTTTAATTTTTAATTATGGCCTTGTTGATCAAAATTCTACCAAAGTTTGTGAAAATGTAGTTTTTGTGGCTCATGAGCTGCATTGGTAGAGGATAGTTATGAATTGTTGGATTTTTTATTTTTAGATTTGTTTGATAATAGTAAGATAAGGTAGGGTGTGTATTGCTCATGGGCTTTGTTGGATGAATATTTTGTCAGTCAGTAGTTTGATTGAGCAAAATAGGTCTTATCATCCACAACAAAGGAGATTGGTCGGCCTAGTGTGCAATTTTATTGCATCAGAGGTGGAAAAATCTCTCCTCTCATCAAGGGGAGGTTCCCTATAAATACGTAGGAGCTATATATGCTATAAATATGTAGAAAATAATACTCAGGGGTAGGATACACCATCCATCTCTCTTCTTTCAGAGATGATGTTCATAAATAAAGGAGAAAATCTTGGTGAGAACACTGAAGACACTTCTCTTCTTTCATAAGTGTTCTTACAGGAAACAACAGGAGTTCTTTCAGGTAGGACAAGAAACTAGTAACATAGGCACATTAACTAGTAAGATGAAATAGAATGCAAATTTTCCACCTCAGCTACCCAAAGAGTATAACACAAAGGATAATGGGGGCACAAAGTCATCCCAGAATCCTCAACATAGAAAGAAAATAAAAACACACACTAAAAACAAATGTGAAAGCACAAAGTCTTCCCACAGTTGGCTTCAGGACACCTTCCTTATTACTTTCACTAATTTTTCTTGCCAAATTAAATAGATGAGAACACATTCAGAAGACAGACATAAGAATAATCTCATAAATTGATACAAGCCAAAACAACACAAAGTCTATAAATAACTTACTTTCTCATTCAGATAAAATGAAATAAAATTACAATCTAAGCTCAAAGTCTCAGTATTCTCCTTTCAACTTGGTAGAGTTTCACTTCTATAAAAATGAAAAGTCTCCTTTACTAATGAGAGAAATTAAAATCTTATAGCAAACTATGTAAGGCTTGGCATTCCTTCCCATGGGATGGCCCATGCTGTAGTCAATGCCTTCAATGCGCCTTCAGTTCTGTCTAGAGGGACCATGTTGGGAACAGTGCATTACCATAACTATGATATGTCCATTCCTCTAATATGTCTCTTCTTAGTATGGATTGTCTGGTCCTTTTCTTAATATCTGCACAGCTATCCAATTTGTCATTACTTTATGGAAGAAAAATAGGCATGTGTCCTTGATTTGGTGCGCTTAGAAGTCTAAGTCTACTTGATCCACTATTTCACCTACTGGAAATAACTCTTTTGAAAATATTTTTGGTCCTTTGGTCTCGCTCCTCGCTCTCCTATAGAAATTTGAGTCTTCAGGCTCCCTTTTTAGCCAGTCACTTGGTTATTTCTTTAAATTTTACACTCTATTTGAATTTCCATAAATTTTCCCTCACTTTAAATTTGACGTCTAAGGGACCATCAATGGTCGTTAGCTACTTGAACTGTGTTGAACTTTGAACCATTTGAAAGTTCATTGGTTCATCACTTAGTCAGTTCACTCTGTCTCTTTTGGTCCATCGCTTCCCTGCTTAAGCGCTTCTTTGCTCTCTGGTTGAACCATCGCTTTCATTGAACTTGCCTTTAGAATCATCCATGTTGCTTCTTTCTTTGCTTGAGGCTACCTTTGAACTTCTTGAACCTATGAACCATTGAACTTTGAACTCTTTTGGTTAAGGGTTCAATCAGTTTATTGGTTCTTCCTCTACCTGTCGCTTCCTTGTTCTTCTTAAGCTCTTTGATATTTATCGCACTTGGTTGAACCTTTGAAGCTATGAACTTGTTGAACCATTTGGTTCAATGGTTCAATCGGTTCATTCTTTGAAGCTCTTTGTGTCTAAGTCTTTAAGGATTCCTTTTTGCATCTTTGTTCAACTTTGGAACGTCTCGAAGGGAAGGTGTCCCTTCAGGTCCTTGGAAAAGGTCCTTTTTTTGATGTCAAGTGTCCCCTGCAAGGGTATCTACCCTTCAAGATTTTTTAGGCTGCCTTTGGGCTTTAACTTCCCTGGCAGGTTCTTGCCTCTTCGGTGGGCTTTTGGCTTTCAGGCTTTTTCCATCAGGATTTTCCTTTGGACAAAAAGCTTGAAAGAATTCTTTCGGACAAAAATTTTGAAGGAATTTTGCCTTAAACATTTTTCTGAGAAAAATCTTTCTGAAGGAATTCTTTCAGCCTCTTTTACTTAGCCATTTTCTCAAGGGATTTCCAGCTTTTGTCCGATTTTGCTTACTGCCCTCCGCAAGGGCACTTGTTCCTTTGGCTTTGGGGCAGCCCCTTAAACCTATCGATTGAACCAACTTTGGTTCAACTATTCAATTGGTTCATTCTTTGTTCTTTATTGTTTGCCGATTGAACTCTTTTAATTGAACTGAGGCGCTGAACCAATCCTAGAAATGACTAAGTGTTAGAAACTTGTTCTTTTGATTGAAATCACCTACAAAAGCCTTTGAACCTACTGAACTTGGTAATTTTAAGCATGTTGAGTCCATAGATTTCTAGAAAAGCTTTGAAAAATGAAGAACTCAAATGCTCAAAATAATTTTTGAAAAGGAGAGAGATGATTTTGGTCTGTAGGACCAAAATAGTTCAAATGTTGTCCCAAAAATGAGTGATATTTTTGGGGGACAACAGCTGGCTCCAATTGGGTAACTTCCTTTAGTTGAAAACTTGGAATAGCTGAGGGGAGTAGAAACTAGAATCTCTAGTGCCTTGAAGTGTGCCATTGGGCTATGGAGTCATGCTACCTAAAAAAAAGGCTCCAAAAAAATGAAGACAAAAAGCATAAAATAGAACTAAAGACTATACAAATGTACATATGTACAGGTGAACTTATCTGATACTTCAAGAATTGAAGTGATTTAGATGCTACCCATTGTGAGACAATGAAGATGGTGCTCTGTCCTGATAAACCAACAGGAAACCATTGTGTCCCCAAAATCGGTGATAGGCAAATGGAACTCTCCACCAGGAATCACACTTTCTGTGCACTCCTTTTGGTTCTCTACTCTTACTCCATGGCAAGAAATGGTCTTCTCTCTAAAAACTATAACTCCTTGCTCTCTCTATGAAGAGTTCCTCTTGCTAACTTTGGAGCGTAGCAGTATGGTCCACTACCATAACTTGTTCTACTGGTTCAGTCCAACACAAGTTTTGATTTTCCCTCTCAGACACCATCAGTTTAGCATCTCCTTTAGTGTGAAGGAGTTTGACATCCTGGTCTTGAGCAGCCTTCAATCTGAGCAATAGAGATTCACATTCAACTGTGTTGTTGCTGTTGCTGAATTGAAACTTGCATGAAGGAAAAATATCTTCTTGAGGAGATATCAACACAATCCTGACTCTAGCATTGGTAGAAGAATTATTGCCATCAGATTCCAGGATCCAAGCATCATTAGAAGCTGATCTTCTATCAGATTTCTCTTCATTAGAGATGGAATATCCTTCTTCATTTATACTGCACCCTACCAATTTGTCTGATGTCTTTTTTAGATCAATTCCTAGATTGCCAGCTAAAGGACTTTCATCTACAGAAACATGAACATCCTCTGTGGACAAAAAATAATTACCCCTGCTTAAAGACTCAAATAAAATTTGAGATTTAGGTGCTGATGTCTAAGTGACTAGGATGGGCATGTTCTATGGGGGATCATGAGTTACCTTTCTAATCTTTTGTCCTGCAGGGATGGCTGTATTCTTCACACACTCCACCAACCTGTCTATCTGCTCAGGGTTGGCTTGTAGGAATTCAAATTCAGTCATTTGAATTTTGGTTTTCTTGACATGGTTAATTACGTCAAATGATTGAAATGGACTAGGAAGAGAGGATGGGAGTTCATCTTTTTGGTTTTTGGGAGGAGGAGGAGTGGCCTGTGAATTTGAAGTTAAAGGTGCAAAAATGTTGCGAGTACTTACTTTTCTGGCAATCACCAAGTCCTTTGGCTGGAAAGGTAGAGAAGTTCCCAGCTTAGCAATTGAAATTATAGGCTGAGCTTGTTCCTCTATTTTCTCTTTATCAGCTTGCTGGGCTGACTGATTCTTGGACTAGGTGAACACAACGTATGATCCCTCCACTACTTCACCTTCACTTCTGGGTTCATCTTGGTAATTCAAGAAAATAACGTGGGAGTTTCCAGTTGATTCTTCTTGATCCTTTGTGAAGAGATCAACATCATTTTCTTGCTCAAACTCAGAAATTATGTTTTATTTCTAGATATCCAACTGCTGAGTTGGTTGGAAGCACTTCAAGGGCAAAGTTCCTCTGTGGAGGAGGAAGATGATTTGGCTACCCTTGATTCTTGGCAGTATTGTCTTGATATGGCTGCTTTTTAAATGTCCTCCTTGGCATATCTCGATTAGGAGGAGTAGACATACCTTAGTCCATTTGTCTCTTCAAGGCTAGCAGTTCATTTGCCAGCTTTTGCACCATTTAATTTGTGGTGCCTGTAGATGGATACTCAGAAGATGAAGAGGATTTACCTCCATTTAGATCTCTCCTTATCTTTTCTGCCAAGATACGGTCATATTCTACCTCAGTAGCCAAGTCTTGAGCAGCAACAAGGTCTATGTGTCTAGCCCGTCTCAGCAAAAAACTCACTTCAAGTAGCTGTGAGTTGATGAAAAAGAATTTGAGGTTTTTAGGTGTTGGCTAAGCAATTGCAGGAATTCAATTCCTCAACTTGTCAAACTTTTCTATGAAATCCCTCATAAGTTCATGAGGTCCTTCTTCATCTGTGTGAGCTAGGCTAACAAGGCATGTGCATCTTTTGTAGGCTTGAACCTTGCTTTGAAATTGGATTTAAGTGTGTCCCAGGCAGTTACTGATCTAGCTTGCAGATGGTAGAATCAGTCTGTAGCAGCACCTTGTAGTGTTTTTATGAAGAGCCTGACTGCCACATCTTCAAATTCTGCCCCTATTACACCATAGGCTATGCTGAAGGCTGCAATGTGTTCATCAGGGTGAACTCTCCCATAACCAAAGAATTTATGGAAGTTCTTTCTTGAGCTGTGTGGAAGTTCATGCAGAGGTGGAGTAAGATTTAGTGGACCGAATGAGTTACCCCATGGGCCTTGAACTACCATGATGGTATTATGAAAAAGAGGATAACAAATCTGGGCAGCGTATGGATAGGGAAAGCTCTGCTAATAATAGAAAAATCAGCTCTACCTTGGGCTCTCTAGCTTCTTGTATAGCGTGGAGTTGCCAGATTATAGAACAAAAATGGGAAAGAATTGACCCTACTTCAGCTTGAAGCTTGAGGCTTCAAACTATGCATTTTATCCTAATGGCTCTGGTTGTGCAGACCAAATAATATAATGGAGATGGAGGAAGATGGAAAGGCTATAATGATAATGGGTAAGACATAGAATGGAGTCACCATAATATATAATGGATAAGGGTAGGGACTACTTTAATCTAAAACTTGAGGCTTTAGACTACACGTTCATCCCCAGTAGAGATGCCAAAAAGACTGTTGGGTGCTTATTTTGTCAGTTAACAATCTGATTGAGCAAAATAGGACTTATCATCCATAGCAAAGGAGATTGGTCAGCCTAGTGTGCAGTTTTACTACATCAGAGGTGGACAAATCTCTCCTCTCATCAAGGGGAGGTTCCCTATAAATATACAAGAGCTATATATACTATAAATATGTAGAAAATAACACTTAGGGGTAGGATACACCATCCATCTCTCTTCTTTCAGAGATGATGTTCACAAATAAAGGAGAAAATATTGGTGAGAACACTGAAGGCACTTCTCTTCTTTCAGAAGTGTTCTTGTAGGAAACAATAGGAGTTCTTTTAGGTAGGACAAGAAACTAGTAACATAGGCGCAGTAACCAGCAGGATGAAATAAAATGCAAAGTTTCCACCTCAACTGCCCAAAGAGTATAACACAAAGGATAATGGGGGCACAAAGTCATCCCATAATCGTCAACATAGAAAGAAAAGAAAAACACACACTGAAAATAAATGTGAAAGCACAAAGTCTTCCCACAGTTGGCTTCAGGACACCTTCCTTATTACTTTCACTAATTCTACTTGCCAAATTAAATAGATGATAACACATTCAAAAGATAGACATAAGAATAATCTCCTAAAATGATACAATCCAAAATAACACAAAGTCTATAAACAACTTGCTTTCTCATTCAGATAAAATGAAATGAAATTACACTTTGAGCTCAAAGTCTCAGTATTCTCCTTTCAACTGGGTAGAGTTTCACTTCTGTAAAAATGAAAATTCTCCTTTACTAATGAGAGAAATTAAAATCTTATAGCAAACTAAGCAAGGCTTGGCATTCCTTCCCATGGGATGGCCCATGCTGCAGTCAACACCTTCGATGCATCTTCAATTCTATTTGGAGGGACCATGCTAGGAACAGTGCATTACCATAACTATGACGTTTCCTTTCCTCTAATATGTCTCTTCTTAGTATGGATTGTCTGGTCCTTTTCCTAATATCTACATAGCTATCCAATTCATCATTACTTTATGGAAGAAAAATAGGCCTGTGTCCTTGACTTGGTGCGCTTAGAAGTCTAAGTCTACTTGATCCACTATTTCACCTACTAGAAATAACTCTTTTGAAAATATTTCTAGTCCTTTGGTCTCGCTCCTCTCTCCCCTATAGCAATTTGAGTATTCGGGCTCCCTTTTCAGCCAGTCGCTTGGTTCTTTTTTAAAATTTTGTGCTCTATTTGAATTTCCATGGATTTTCCCTCACTTTAAATTTGACATCTGAGGGACCATCAATGGTCACTAGCTGCTTGAACTGTGTTAAACTTTGAACCTGTGAACCATTTGAAAGTTCATTGGTTCATCACTTCATCGGTTCACTCTGTCTCTTTTGGTCCATTGCTTCCCTGCTTAAGCACTTCTTTGCTCTTTGGTTGAACCATCGCTTTCATTGAACTTGCCTTTGGAATCATCCATGTTGATTCTTTCTTTGCTTGAGGCTGCCTTTGAACTACTTGAACCTGTGAACCATTGAACTTTGAACTATTTTGGTTCAAGGTTCAATCAGTTCATTGGTTCTTCCTCTACCCATCACTTCCTTGTTTTTCCTAAGCTCTTTGATCTTTATCACAATTGGTTGAACCTTTGAACCTGTGAACTCGTTGAACCATTTGGTTCAATGGTTCAATCAGTTCATTCTTTGAAGCTCTTTGTGTCTACGTCTTTGAGGATTCTTTTCTAGCATCTTTGTTCAGCCTTTAGAACATCCCAAAGGGAAGGTGTGCCTTCAGGTCCTTAGAAAAGGTCCTTTTTTTGATGTCAAGTGTCCCCCACAAGGGTATCTACCCTTTGGGATTTTTCAGGTAGCCTTCAGGCTTTAACTTCCTTGGCGGGTTCTTGCCTCTTCGGCGGGCTTTTGGCTTTCGGGCTTTTTCTGTCAGGCTTTTCCTTCAAAAAAATCTTGAAAGAATTCCTTGGGACAAAAATTCTGAAGGAATTTTTCCTTAAACATTTTTCTGAGCAAAATCTTCCCGAAAGAATTCTTTCGGCCTCTTTTACTTAGCCATTGTCCCGAGGGATTTCCAACTTTTGTCTGCTTTTGCTTACTGCCCTTCGCAAGGGCACTTGTTCCTTTGGCTTTGGCTTAGCCCCTTGAACCTACCAATTGAACCAACTTTGGTTCAACGGTTCAGTTGGTTGATTCTTTGTTCTTTATCATTTACCGATTGAACTCTTTTAATTGAACTGAGGTGTTGAACCAATCTTGGAAATGACTAAGTGTTAGAAACTTGTTCTTTTGATTGAACTTGCCTGCAGAAGCCTTTGAACCTACTGAAACTGATAATTTCAAGCATGTTGAGTCCATAGATTTTTGGAAAAGATTTGAAAAATGAAGAACCCGAATGCTCTAAATAATTTTTGAAAAGGGGAGAGATGATTTTGGTCTGTAGGACCAAAATAGTTCAAATGTTATCCCAAAAATGAGTGATATTTTTGGGGGACAACATGCCTGATAGGTATTGGATCTTAGATGGGGTTGTGGGATTGATTAGGTGACAAATTTCTTTAATGTTGAAGGGTGGATATAGAATGCTAGGCCAGTAACCTATTTGCTTATCAGCTATATTTGGTCAAGTATGTTTTGGTTTTGGAAATGGGATGCCATGAGTTTGAATTTAGTTTGATTTAGGATAGATTAGTTTGAATTTTGATTTACAAAGGATTTGTTTGATTTAGTCTACTTTTGATTTGATTTGGTTTTGATTGGAAACTAGTTTAGCACAAGAGGGATGCAATTAATGATGAACAAACAAGACAACCTATGCTATTAAAGTAGTATTATAGCTGACTAGTGGCCCACCAATAATACCCTGAAAGGCATGTGGTGGGTGATCTTGGGGAATGTTGTGTTTAAAGCACCACTATTTGCTTGTGGAAAAGAGGCTCATAAATTAGGTTGAACAAGGCTAACTAGGGGTGTTATATATATACATTTTGACACATTGAGGCCAAAATATATGAGATAAGGGTGTCATTAAAGGCCTAGGTATTGGTGGATGAAACCACCTCAATTCATGGTGCCAATGAAATAGGAAATCACTAACCAATGATAACATCCACACTTTTTACCATTAGAACACATACTTTATCTCTATGCGACCTTAGAAAGATAAAATAAAGTAGGTGCACACTATTTCTTATTCCAAAGGTCACCTTACGGCATGAGGGAATAACATACGTAACATGTCCTAGGGTGACACAAAGACCTAAACCATTTATGAGTAGTTTGCCTTGTGGCATGAGGGAAGAGCATAAGTGTTACTTAAGTCAACCAAACACACACAAACAAGACTAAAATAGATAAATAGATATATAAAGTAAATCAATAAATTAAGATTAAATGGTTAATGTGTGTTTGTTGTTTGGATTATGGGCCTTTAACTAGTGAACCTACAAAAAATGTTTTTAGTAGTTTATTTTGGAGTCTTTAGCAAGTAGAAACATGCAAGTTATTCACCAAAACATTCAAACACTATGACACAACACATAAACAATAATTATTAGGATGCAAATGCTACCAATGACGCAGATTCCATAGACATTGTGATAAAGTGGATAAAAATAAACACAATAAACAACACCTAAATGTTGAATAGTTACATGCAGATGTTGAATAGTTAGATGCGAATGTTGAAATGTTAAACACCAATGTCAATTAGAAAACATACTACAAAAAACAATAATTTGACTAGATGTCGAATGGTTATACACAAACACTAAAAGGAACACAAACACCACAACATCTGCATGGGCATTGAAAATAGATGCACAAATAGACAAAATGTAGACACTGACAATTTTTGCATTGATGTCGTTCCTGAGAATGAAGACACCATTACACATAACTAAGATGTTATGACATAAAAAATGTAAATTTGAGATAAAAAAATAAAGTTGACTTAAACGTCTCCTAATTAGCCGTAAAAACTAGACCATCCAAGATTAAAACACCTAGCAAGCAAAATGAAGTAAAGATAGTGGACAAGTGTCCCACCAGGGATGCCAAATATATAAACAATGCAAATGTTAGAACAATGGAAGTTAGAAATCAAACACAATGTAAATTTCCTATTCTAACAAATGAAGGCTACCTCTAATTGAGTTAAAGAGGGATTTAGATTGCACTTCACTTACCCAAATGAAGAAACCCCTCTTAATGTGGATTTTGATCAAATTTGAGATTAGTGTTGGGTGAATATTTTGTCACCAACTAACTAATGGGAAAATAGGTTGTTTCAACCACATCATAAGGAGATTGATCAGCCAAATGTGCAAGTTTACCGCATCAAAAGGGGACAAATCTCTCCTCTCATCAAGGGGAGGTTCCCTATAACTATAAGGTGCTTTATATATATAAATATAGCTGAAAATAACACTCAGGGGTAGGACAACACCATCCATCTCTCTTTTTTCAGAGATGATGTTCATAGAAATAGGAGAATTCTTGGTGAAATGATAGAAGGCACTTCTCTTCTTTCAGAAGTGGTCTACGGCAAACAGTAGGAATCCTTTCTGGAAAGTAACTAATAATTAAATGTAACAGGGTGAAATAACCAATAGAATGAGGTGTAGCACAAAGTCTCCACCTCAATTTCCAAAGAGTGAAATACAAAGGACAATGGGGGCACAAAGTCATCCCAAGATTCTTTACATAGAAATAAATTGAAAACACACACACAAAAGACAATTATGGCAGCACAAAGTCTCTCCACAGTTGTCTTCAGGACACCTTCCTGATTACTTCCACTAGTTCTACTTATTTAATTAAATAGACAAGAATGCATTCATGAAACAGACATATGAACAATTTCCTCAACAACACAAGCTATTCCAGCACAAAGTCTGAAAGGTCACTTGCTTTCTCATTCAAATAATGAAATATGATTAACAATCTGAGCTCAAAGTCTCAGTAAATGCCTTTTAATTTGGTCAGAGTTTTACTTCTATAACAGAGAGATCCCCTTTGCATAAAATAATAGATTACAATATATAGCATTCTAAGAAATACTTGGGCACTTTGTTTCATGGAATGGCCCATGCTGCATTCAATGCCTTGAATGCATTTTTAGTTCTATCAAAGGGGCCATGTTGGAACAGGGCATCAGCCTTAACTGTGGTGTGCAGAATCATCTCAAAATTCTTATGCTCAACATGGGTCATTTGGTCTATTTTTTGATATGTACGCGGTTGTCCACTCACTTTTATTCAAAGGGAGAAAAACAAGCCGTGCCTTTGAATGTTTGCACGCTCAGATGTCTACCTAGTGGACCATTTCACCTACTATAATAACTTCTTAGAGATATTTCTAGTATTTTTGTATCATTCCCTCTTTCCTTATTGTATTTTTTTCTTTTCTCATGATCTGAGCTCTCGAGCTATCTCTTCCCTTTTTGCTGGCTCTTTTGGCTCTTTCTTCAGCTGGTCGCTTAGTTTGTTTTTAGGCTCTGTGCCATATTTGAAAATAAATGAGCATTTCATTACCTTGAATTTGACATCCACAAGGATGTCATTGGTCTCTAGTCACTTAAACCACATTGAACCTTGAACCTTTAAACCATGAGAGTTCATTGGTTTAATGGTTCAATGGTTCAGGTGGTTCTATCGGCTCCTTGGTTTAATCACTTCTTTTATCTTTAGTTTAAGCTTCCCTGAACCTTTGAAATTCCTTAAACCATTGAACCTTTGAACTTTGAACCATTTTGGTTCAAATTCCAATGGTTCATTCTCTTTCTCAGAATCCTTTGGTCCTTCAAAATTTTTGGATCCTTTTCTTTTCTATTGAACTCATTAAACCTTTGAACTTTGAACTCTTTTGGTTCAAGGTTCAATGGTTCAACAGTTCAATATTTGTTCTTTGAATCCTTTGTTTTTCTAAGTCTTTTGAACTCTTTGAAGGGAAGGTGTCCCTTTGGGCCTTGAGAATGGTCCATTTCATGGTCACCGAGAGTCCCTCGCAAGGGTACCTTCCCTTCGGGGTCCTTCGAGTGGCCTTATTCTTCAAATCCTTCAGACAAAAAGTCCGAAGGAAATCCTTCAGACATTTTGTCTAAAGGAAATATTTCCTCTACCTTTGCCACTTTCTTTCGGGCCTTTCAACATTCCTTCAGCCAAAATGTATGAAGGAATTCCTTCAGACATTTTGTCAGAAAGATTTCTCTTGTGAAATTTTGCTGCAAAAAATCTTTCCAAAAGATACCCTTTTGTTCCTTTTGATTGAACTGACTGATTGAACCAACAATAGTTTAATGGCTCAATGATTCAATGGTTCAATATTGTTTTCTTCTCATTCAATTGACTGCTTGAACCAATCACTTTGAACCGTTCGTTCGAACCATTCGATTGAACTTTTATTGAACTCATTGAACCTTAAACCTTTGAACCATTTTGGTTCAAGGTTCAACAGTTCAATGGGTTAAATATTTCTTCTTCGAAGCCTTCTTTTCTTTAAGCCCTTTGAAGCCATTGAACTTTGAACTTGTCAAAGCGCTTAACTCTTTTAAGTCTACCGATGTCGTTAAACCTTTGAACTTGTTGAACCTTTAAACTTTGGAGGTGGGGTTCAATGGTTCAATATTTGTTTGAAGCCTACCAATGGAACTTTTGGTTGAACCTCGATGTTGAACCAACCTTGAAAGTGCCTAAGTGTTGGGAACTTGTTTCTTTATGAGTGCTCACCTATTGAAGTTGTTGAACCTATTGAACCTGTAGTCCCTTAGCTGAAAAAGCTTGAATAATTAAAGAACTTGGATGCTCAAAACATTTTTTGAGAAGGGAAGAGATAATTTTGGCCTATAGGACCAAAATAGTTGATATGTTGTCCCCAAAAATGAATGACAGATTTTGGGAACAACAAATAACAAGTGTGAATCTGATTGGGTTCATCTTGGCAATTGGTGCAAAGATATCTATGTAGTCGATGCTAGGAACATGTGAAAAACCCTTGGTAACCAATTGTGCCTTAAACTTGTCAATGGATGCATATGTTTCATATTTAGTCTGATATATCCATCTACATTAAAATATATTTATTCCCTTAGGAAGACGTGTTAAGTGCCAAACATGATTCTTGATTAAGGATTTATATTCCTCATGCATGGTATAATCCCACTCAGGAATACATGATGCCTATAAAAAGTTATATGGATATAAGATAGAGGTATAGAAATAATGTGGCCCAGTCTGAAACTTTGAACATGTCTATCTATCATATAAATGATCCTCAACCCATGTAACTACACTCTACAGTGTCTACCTAGCCCAAAGAGGACCAGAATTGGATGACTCAATTAGAGAAACAACATCCTCTAAAGTGTGGCTAGAATTGGATGAAGATGAGTCCTCATCACTACCTGCTATCATAATTGGAAGAAGTATACTCAACCTCTAGAATATGCTTCATCTGATTTGAATCATTTGAATCAAATCCAAGTGAGTCCAATGAAGTGGGAGAAGTGTCAAGTGTCGAGTCTATGAAAGTCTCCTAAAAGTGAACACTTATCTAAATAAACATATCATATATGGTCAAATGAAGAAGGAAGTACCCATTGACACCATCTAGATAACCTATGAAGATAAAAGGATTAATTTGAGGTTTGATATCCTTATGCTTCTTCTTTGGTATGCATGCCATAGCTGGAGATTTGAAAACTCTAAAGTGCTCAACTATAAGTTTCCTTTTGTGCCAAGCTTCAAATGGAGTTATACATTATAAAGATTTTTGAGGAACCCTATTATGAATGTAGCATGCATAATTAATGGCTTTAGTGCAATACTGAGGTGTTATTGACTTAGAGTGAATCATATAGTTAACCATATCTTTCAAGGATTGGTTCTTACATTCTACCACACCATTCTACTGAGGACTATACAAAATTATGCATTATAGATCAATCCCCTCTATTATGTAAAACTAATCAAACCTATTATTTATATACTCACCCCCATTATCAATTCAAAGAAAATTGATTAATTTCTTAGATTATTTCTCTGTAAAACCTTTGAAGTCTCAAAACTTGTCAAAAACTTTATATTTCTACCTAAGGAAGTGAACCAATGTGTATCTCAATAAATCATCAATGAAGGTAAGGAAATATTTAGCCCTTATGAAAGATAGACTAGGAAAAGGTCTAGATACATCACTATGTACTAAATCTAATGCTTGTCAAGCCCTCCAAGCTTTGCCTTTGTTAAATTTATAATTGAGATGCTTCCCAAGGGTGTAACTCTCATAAATACCCTTAGAGAAATAGACATGAGGTAAGCCTATGACCATGTCTTTTTAGTTGAGTTGCTCTAGGTAGTGGTAGTTGAGGTGGCCAAACCACTCATGTCAAAGTTTTCTAACTCTATCAGAATTCGTTGACAATGTAATGAAAAAAGAATCAAGTGCAAAATTTAAGGTGTATAACCTAACTTGGTGATTTTCCCTACCTACTATTAGTGTAGAATAATTGTGCAACTATCTTATAGTGACTAAATCTGGTGAAAAATCTAACCTCATGCCCTTATTGATGTGAGTGTTTTGGTTCATTGATAGGAGATTAATTAAAAGTGATGGAATAGTAAGAACATTATTTAATATTCCTCCATCTATTTCAACATGCCCTCTCCTTGCAACTTATACTGAAGTGTCATCACCCAAAGTGATATAATACATATTAAAAATATTTGAGGAAGAAAAATCAACTTATAAAGAGCCCATATGGTGGGAATCACCCGAGTCAATAACCCATGAAGAGGTTGGAGATGCAAATATTATAAGAGACTTGCCTTTTTATTTCTCTTTATGTTTTATTTTTTCATTAGAATAATCTTGAGTTGATGAATTCTACTTGATAGACTCAAGAACACCTATGTTATTTTTCTCTATAAGATGAGTTAGGTGATCAATTTGTTTTTTCATGCACTTGTGTTCATTGTGACCATTTTTTATTTAAATAGGCACACTTAAACTTCTCTTTCTTAGGTTGTTCATTGGAAGAGGAAGTTTCAGTGGTTTTTTTGGTAGAGGTTAATTCTTTATTCTTCTCTTGATCCTTGTTCTTTTTCTACTTCTCTTTGTTATAATTCTTTGCTTTCCCATTCTTTGAAATCAGGGCTTGAGGTTTTGTAGACTTTAGAGTGCCCATCTATATTAACTTGTCTTGCTCCTGATTTAAGTCAGAAACAAAGGAATCTAAAGAAGGCATTTTCCATGTAGTTCCTAGAACACTTTTGGTGGTATAGAAAGTGGATAAAAATACCAAGTAATTAGGACCTAGCTTAGAGAGTATATGAATAATAATTTGGTCATCTTTATTATCTATTCTAATTTATTTTAATTATAATATCAAAGACTTGAATATGGTAAAGACATCCTAAAGGGTGTAAAAATTGCTAGGACTTTGGCTGATAAGCTCATTTTCAAGTTCATGACCTCTCATCACATCTAGCTTCCAAAAAAACTTTTCCAAGATGGTCCAAACCTCATTAGGATATTTAGCAGGTTCAAAGTGAAAGAGAAGATTAGGTGATATGGAAAGACAAAATAACCCATAGTCTTCATCATAATGGTTGTACTACATAACATTTTTTACTTATGTACTACATTCAATTTTATTTCATTCATGTGCATATTATTCTAGTGTGTGCACAAATTTTTTAAAACAAATATCCTCATGATCAACCTCATAGTATTCAATTACGATGTGAAAATCCTTCAAATATTGTTCTCCAGTCATTGCATTGTTCCTCTAAAGCTTAGGGAGTCAATTCCTTACCTCATTTGTAACTTCATTGGGTATCAGGAGGAGTGTCAAAGTTGTTTGTTGGAGTTAAAGTAGTCAGTGGTTGCTTCTACTACCTATTCTTTAGAGGATAGGTCTTCTTTAGATATTACTAAAAAGCATGAATCTCTTCAAGAATATCCTTGAGATCATTCTCTTCTTGGAATGGGAACTCAAATGTCTCTACCATGAGAGTTGGATCCAAATATTTAGATGAGTTTGAAGAGCAATATGTACCTCCACCATTATATTTATTAAGAATCAATTTAAAAATATGATGTAAACCCTTGCTCCTTATTATAATTTGAATTTTGGTTTTTCATTCATAGTAGTTAAATGGTGTTAATGGATTAATTAAACTTGTATCTATTGTACAAAAATAAAGTGTAGTGGTTGTAGTTGAAGTTTTTGTTATTGCAAAAATGAAAGTACAAGCAAAAAAAAAGAGTAACTCAAAACACAATACACCCCATTAAACTATGAAATGGTGAACCCCCCTTCCCTTGAAAGTTGCAAATAATACATGCTCAAAAGATGTCAGACATAGTCAAGAATGCATCTAGAAAAACCAGTGTAGATGTTTAAAAGACATGATTTACAAGACAAGGGGATGTCATGTTTAGTTGATAATACCTCTAAAATAAGTATACATAATGAGCAAGCAAGAGAGAGAAAGTATTGTTTGAATTTGAGGGGGTTTGGCCACCTATGAAATTAGACCTCACCCTCTGATCTTTAATGAATGAAAATATGAATATTTTTTAAACAATAACTTCTCAATTTTTAAAAAAAATGCTCACAATATATTATTTTTATAGAAAAAAATCAAAAAAATTAACTCCTGAAAGATCTAAATATCACCTGTGCTATATTATATTATTTTATGGAAAATAATTAAAAACTCACCCTTTAATACAAATGGTTCCTCAAATAAAAAACCCCACCATTCTTAAAAAATTTACACTTATAATGAGCTTGTAAAAGGAATTAATATAAATATTGATATTTAGTCTAAGCTCAATTTTTTATGAAAAGTTCATTAAAAACCAGGCTTTTTAAAGCAAAAATAATAATACAAAAAAGGAATACCAAAATGGTGATGCAACCGATGGTGGAGGAGAGATTTATAGGTTCTTGGTGATGTCATGGGATGTTGGGACCTGACTATGAAGGGTGATATTAGGCCGTAGAGGTGGTATCGATGTCGCTTATAGCTAAAACATTCTGAAAGTCAAACTAGGATGGACATGGGAGTCATGGCTAGTGTGCATGTCATTAATTAGGGAGAGAGAAGACCGCCATCAAAGGGAGAGTTTATATCATGTTGCAGCCAAGGAAGGCCAAATTGAAGGTGGAGAGAGCACTCACATAGGCAGAGACAAAATGTAGGCCTAGAAAGACCTATAAAATCATGAAAACCTTTAGCCAGGGCATATGAACCCCAAAACCAATCTTTAATATTGTATGCATAGGTGTTTTGGTGCTTTAACTAAATAATGTCTACATACAACTTTGTAAAATACAATGCCAACCAAGGAGAGTCTATCAGATTAGTAAAAAATGACCCCTACAACTTCTTTTGGTTGTATGAGGATTTTAATAGTTTAAAAACATCCTAAAAAATTTTAAACCCTTAAAAAAATCCTTATAATACACTCAAGATTTCAAAATAAAGATAATAGCATAATAACTATACATATGATTATCGAGGTGGCTTTAATACCATATCGGGGTTGAGTCAATGTTCCAAATATGTTGAATCTACAAGCCAAGTGATTACATGAACCAAGTAGGTACATACCATAGAGTAACTGAAATCAAAATGAAAAAACAATGCAAGAAATTACACAAGATAAAATATGATCTAAAATCCAAACTTTTATTAAACAAAACTCACAAATGTGATAAGTACAAATAAGAGAGTGTTGAGTAACTCTTCCACAAAAGGTGGTCAATAGACCCTCAAAATAGAATAGTAACTCCTCCACAAAAGGTGGTTAATAGAGCCAATAATAGAGGACTAACTCACATACTCGAAATATCCAATCAAGGGATTTACTTCCTAGTCATTTGGTCAACATGTACACTTAAACAAGCTTCTCCATGAAAGTAAAAAAATTCTAAGTGAGAGAAAAAATCCATAATAAATAAATATGAGAACAAAGAAAACCCTATTCTAACAACATCATCCATACACAAATTAAACAATTATCTTATCCTTGTAAGGTAAGGTACCTACTAGTCTCTACATCCCCTCACCTTAAAGGGGGGGAATATCTGTGGAGGAATGGCATAAAGGCATGGCTTCCATGTTTTCACAGTTTTAGATTATAATGGGGGCATGTTATGAAAAAATGTTATCCACAATTATATTAGTTCTTAGATTCTCAACATTTAGTGGGGGCATGTCATGGGAACATATCCTCCACACTTATAAATATTTCAAACTAGCCAAATCTTATAGTTATATGATTTAGATACACATTTGTGGCATTATTACATACATTGGTACCATTGTTATACACAAGTTTAATATTGAGACATATATGAGGTGTCTATGCCATGCAAAGGTCACCTTAAATTAAAAAATTAAATCATTTTTCAGATTTCAAATACTACTATGAATTATTATCATGCCTAGGATGGACTTTTATGAACTATTATTGAACCAATCTATTACAGTTGTTGGTTCACCTTTTGGTAAGGTTGATAAGATTAAATCACTCAATTTTAATAATTTTATAAGTTAGACTTTATTAAATCATCTAATTTCATTATATTTATAGGATGAAATGATTAAATCATCTATCCTCACTAGATATATAGTGTGATTTGATTGGATCACTCACACTCATCGGGTTATAAGTATGATTACGTTGCAAGATTGAGATAAGCTTAATGGCCATGTGACAACTTACATTTTCACCAAGGTTGGGGTAATGGTTTCCGCCAATATCTATATATAGATGCACTTTTAAGTTTCCAAAATTCCCTAATCTTAGTTGCAAGGCTCCAATGAAACATCTCTTCAAAGCAAATTTCCAAAAGGCAAGATGGTTGCATTCATACATAGATGTGATCCAAACCTTGCTCTCTTTACTTTAAAGCATTTCAAATTATTTAAATTCTATATTATATGTACTTATTATATATCATAACATGCTCTTGATTATAGGTTAGTCACCAGTAAAGCACTCAATTTAGGTTTATGCAAAGACAAGGTGTGTTATACACACCCAGATACACATTTTTTCCCTTTAAACTAGCAATTTCATTACTAGTTTAAAGGGGGGGAATATATACATTTATAAATTATATAGCACCTCAATCTTTTACACTTGTAAAATACCTATCATGGTAGTACCCTTCAGTTACAAGACCTTTATGTTGTCGAAAGACTCACACCCACTATCTCTTTGTGTCAAATTGCTTATCTTAGACTGACTATTTTGATTTTGATGACCAAGCCTTATATACTGTGAAAATTTAAATAAACTTGATTATCATCTTTCTCTACTAGTTTTGGATTTGTACTTATTTTCTAACTTCCTAGATACTTACATCCCAACCAAAATGCTTACATCGACATAGGGGTTCATTTTCCAACTAAGTGTCCAATGCCTAAAATTCATCTAATTTGAAAATGAAATGCATCCTAATGGTCAGCCTAAGTGCTTTAGTGTGAAATATTTTCAAAAGGGATTGGTATATATATAATATCAACCCTCATCCATTTAACACTTATAAAAATACTTAGAAATCATAAGGCAACTTACCAAGAGCACTCAATCTAGCATTCAAGTGAGTAAGCCTGCCATATTCATCCGTATTTCCATATCAAACATAAAATTAGTATCCCCATAGGTCTGAAGTATTAGAGCATCCCATAAGCCATATTTTCTAAGATACAAGATAGATCACTCTATTTACTTATTTTTCATACACAAGCCAACATTCAAGGAAGAACTACATAAGTCTAAGGCCCTATTTAGAGTATTGGTTATGTAGGTTCCACCCATTAACATAGGGTCCTTGAGGTAGCTTGACACTATGTGCCTCCTAACCTATTTTTTTCATAGTCACTCCAAGAGTGAGGAAGCTAGATTTTGATCATTTGATGATGATCGAAAACTTGTGTACATGATCTGTATACATCAAAAGAAAGATTTAAAAAAACCTAAAAGATTCTAATTGATCACATCTAGATCCAGTCACTATTTTTTACTGGACATCTACGTCCAACTTAGACACTAATGTTGATACAATTGTTTAGATCTGATGCAAGCATCCAAGGCCACAAAGTGTAAAACTCTAAAATCTGATGACTATTTCATAATCCTAATTCAGTCCACTTAGTTTGTTTTAGTCTAAATCTACATGCAAATAGTAAACTAGCTAATTAATCTTATTTTTAATTTATTACAATATCAATCAATAGTTATACTTTCTATTTTTGGTATATCTCAATATTATAAATTCAAAATATTTTTCATTTGAGTTTTCAAATTAATTGACTTGATATAAATATGTTTATCACCCTTGTACTTAACTATTTATATATTCTTAACCTTAGATATCCTCCTTATCTAAATTTAAGGTTTAGAAAAAAAGTGTATTCCCTATCAAAGACTCTTTCTTTGAATTTTTGAATTTCCCTCCAAAATTAGTTCACTTTTAAGCTTAGTTGGGGAAAGGAGTAGGGGTTGAAACCTACCCTAAAACCTATCACGGATAAATGAAAATGACTTCTAATATTTTTTTTTTGTTTTTTTCCATCTTCGCAAACACATATGATTAAGCAGATTTAATTATTTAAAAAAATTATTAAATGGCTTTGTGAAGGGGAGAATGTAGTTTTTGAATTTTTTAATGTTAGACTATTTTTTTTATTGTTACTTAATTTATTCACAACACCTCATTATGGTCTTTACATATATCGTTACAAATACCTTTATAACTTTTTGACTATTAATTGAAAGTTTATAAAACTTATATCTCAACAATATACACATAGTTAGTTATCATTTGATTTTTTTTTTACGAATTAGTGTTCGTATCGTTGCAATTTTTATTTCTAGTTGTCTTAAATTTTAAAAATATTTAACACACACACACACATTAAAACTTTTAAAAATATTTAACATGTACACATGATGACATAATGAACATTAACTAAGGTATATAACACACTCCCCCCTCCCCTTTTTATAAATTAAACCCACACATTTCTAACTAGTTTTTACTTCTTGTCTCATCTTACAAGGATAAAGACCTCTCTCACCTACACAAACAAGACAAATAATTACTTCACAAAAAACTAAAAAATATATTGCCTATGGAAAAGGAATCTCATAATTATACTATTTTTTTTTTAATGTATATACAAATGCAAATGACTTGTGTAAAGTTATCCTAAATTTTAATGCACTTTAATTTATTTGTCTTATATATATATACTTTGCTGCCATCACTTTGTTTTTAATCATATTTCATTCTTAGTTATGATCTTTGCACAATACCTTTTCTACTAAAATTTGATATTTTTTATAGTTTTTAAAACTATCTATTATCTCAACATAGGTGTAATGTTACAAAGCACTTCTAGCATTCCAATGATATATTTCCAGCCCCAAACATTACTTGCAAACAAAGATGCAAAAATTATAAGCTTTATGCCATAAATAAGGAAGCAACATTTTTGGCATTTAAGTCATTTTATTGCAAGTTCCTTCTCACATTTATTTTTAAAATATGGATGTGACATTTTATCCAAAACTTTCAGTTATAGAATATTAAAATCAATTTCAAATCACAAATCATATATTATGTTATGAAAAATATTAAATATTTCTTGTTCAATTATTTGAATTGATATATATTTTTCAACAAATAAAATTTTCTTTCTTATTTTTGAGAGTATTTATCAATAAATCTCTTTTATCTATCCCCTGTTAATACTTTCGTTTCAATGAAACAAAAAACAAAAATATAATATATTGTTCAATATAAAAATCCAGACTAATCACTACACAACCTTTATTTTAATTCCCTCTATCATCGGGAGTTAAGATCATAAATATTTGGAATTTGATGTATTGACTTTGTGAATATTATGGATTCAAATCACATAGAATTAGTTTCAAGGAGGCCCCACTCATTTATTTTTTCATGACCATGTAATTTTTATGTAAAAAGCTTCATCGAGATATTACTCTTTCCTTTATATAACGTTCCCAAGTTTCTCTACGATAAAGTGAATGACATTCTAAATTTTAAACAAGTTAGGTTTGTTCTTATGTACAAATTTATTTAATTTAATTTAATTTAATTTAATGTAGATATCAATATTTATAAAAGGTTAATAAAAATTTATGGGATTTAAGAACATATTACATAAATTCGGTATAACAAAAAAGTGTCAAAAGCATTTTTAAAAAAATAAAAAGAGAAATAATATGAATGATAAAAAATGATTATATTATTTGAGAGTCCAAGATCTTCAAACCAATAAAATGTGCATTGCCTTATAGATCTGTATTAAGTTATTTGTACATTGGTCTTTTGAGATTCCTTAAGTATGTTACTTAGAAGTAAGAAGTGATATTCCTAGAATTGTATGTATGTTAAGATATCAATTTGAGTATTCTTTTTCGATGTTGAAATGTTTCACGGATAAACACTGCTAAATATTGATGGTCCTCATCTAGGATGATGCTCCTTAAGGATATACGGGAATCTCTAAAAAGATAATGCCACCATCCACAAATCTCATAATAGATGGGACACTTGAATACAAAATGCTCGACTTTCAGGGTCTAGAAAAACATAATTGGTATATACACTCACCTTGTGGGAGGTTATGATCATATTCCATTCAGATTTGATGAGAGCAAAATTGGAACTGAGATAAAGGGATCCTTAAAAATGATGGTAATGTCCTCATCATATATCCAAGAATTTGATTTCTATCCTCATAAAAGTAGGAATAAAATTTTTAATAATGAAGAAGCTTTGGTTTCAAAGGTATTTTTGGATTGAACCATGTAACTTTCAAGTATGATTTACTGATCTCATCACAAATACCTCTGTTGACTTCATGTTTAGTAAATTGAAGATCAGTAATATAAATTGAAGAGGAGATAGTCTCTCTATATATCAATGTCTAAATTTTAGAGGAGAGCCATAACTCTTGTATACCTACAACATTTGCATCATTATTTGGTGAGTTTCATAGAAGACTAAAGTGCCAAGAATGGATACATATTATGACTAGAAAAATACTTTGCCATGCATCAAATCCTATGCAACATAGTGATAACATAAAAAATTAAAGGGATAAGGAGAGTACATATCCCAAACTCTGAAATAATAATTGAGTGAGGACCCATTATTTTAGTTTGAATGTTCTTTGATAACATGGAAATAAAAACTCTTTCTAAACATTTGAAATAATTTTATCTAAAGTATGGGCCACAAATCTCACAATCATAACACAGTGTGGGAGTGATTAATATATGAAAATTTTTAATCTTTGTTCAAATATCTTATAATTGGAAATAAAAACATTGTCATTCCAAGGAAGTCAAAGCTTTATATCCTTTATTATTTATTGAATCTATTGTAGGGACAAGGTTAAAAGGTGGTACAGATAAAATCACACCCAAGTAGGTGTAAAATTGCACCACCTCGACCTATTTTACTTTGTAAGTCAAATTTATTTTAGATGTTATTATTTTAATTATGTTGAAAGCCATGATTTTTATCTTAGTAATATTTAATTCAAGACCATACTCTTATAGTCATACCCATGTTATGCTCACTAAAATATAAAATTAATTAACATTAATCTAACACTCATCATTAAATATTGTACTTTTATTTTTTTAATTTAAATTTGAGTTTTATTTTCTTCGAACACTTAATGTTAGTGATATGAAACCATGTTGTTAAAGGTTTTTCTGACATTCAAAAATTACATTAAGGATTTTTTGTTGGAGGATAATAATAATAATAATAATAATAATAATAATAATAATAATAATAATAAGTTGTAAAAATATGGTTGAGCATTTACAATAAGAATATGAAAATATTATTATCATAGCACCATAAATATTGGTTTTCATATTATGACACCATTATTTTATATTTAAGAGATCTATAAAACAATAAACAATAAAAATTAGTATTTAATGATAGGGATATATAACATTGATGTTATATTTGATAGATATAACATCATTATTTAATCACTTTGATAATAAAAAATATTATTTAATATCAAAGATATATAATAATGGTGTTATATTTGAGAGATATAAACCCATTGTTTCATCATCTTACTATTAAACACAAAAAATAATGTTAGATGTAAATGTGACAAAATAATAGTGTTATATCTTCTTATATTTAATAGCATTTATTAATCTATGTGACATTAAATGACATTTTTTTAGTGTTTAATATATTAAAGATTATAAGGTTTTAAAAAATAATGGTTCAAAAATACATATTGGCGAGTAAGAGAGGGAGGAGGAGGAGGAGGAGATAAGGGTAAGTAGAGATGAAGGATGGAGTGATGTAGGATTATCCCATATGAAGGGAAATATTGCATCATGCATGTACCATTTTTTTAATTTAGTTTAGGGCACATGCGCAAGTGCACAATTATTTATTCACGAGAAAATGTTGGATGGGTTTTGATTTATGCAATTCACATAAAATAATATGAGGCACAAATAATTATGCAAAAACATTTTTTGAAAAATGCAACAAGAGAATGGTGAAGTGACAATTCTATTAGAGCACAACAAAGTCACCTATAGATATCAATGTGTACATGGAAAAAAGAGAAAAAAATTGGTGTACAGATAAATTTTTGTAGTTTAAAGCAGGTTGAAGGTTGACTCCAAATTTATTAGAATTATTATTTGACTCAAATATTATTGGAAATGGATTGTAAAATTACCAGTGGATTATAAGTGTTTGTGGGGGAAAATTGAAGGCATATAAGATAGTAAGAATTTTAAAAAAAAAAAAAAATCTTGACATGTAGTGCTTTAGTGGATTTTATATAAGATTATGTAAGGCCTAATATTAGTAGGTATTTTAGCTTTAGAAGGTATTTTAGTCTCAAAGGGTATTTTGTCAAATTATATATATATATATATATATATATATATATATATATATATATATATATATATATATAATGAGGAAGAATGGATGTGTAGTTTGAGCCTACGTATGGAACTTTAGGATATTTTATTACTGAGGTAAGAGTCTTTCATATTTCATCTTCAAATCCAAACATAACATGTAGTTCATGTAGATAAATAAATTTATGTAATCCATTATTATATTTATATATATAATTAGAATATGGGATTTTTAAGATTTTGGGGTGTGTTTATCTAGTTGTTGTGTTAATAATATTTTTCATTAGAATTTTCATCTATATGATCACATTGACTAGTATCAAAGAAAGGATTTTAATCATGTGTGAAGTAAGGCACATATATAGGATTGTGAGTATATATCTCACTACAGTAAGCTCTATTTTAAATAAAATAAGACTCCTCATAGATGAGATGTTGGTAGAGGAGGTGTAGTTGTAGCCAATACGGTTGGAAGACTAGATGATATCATAGAGACACTTAGACACTATAAAATAATATAAAAGTCCATTTTTCACCCAAATATGACTAGCGTGATATTGAGGAATAATAACACATAAATAGAACAAGAAATAATGAAGACGAATAAGGGAAAATGGATGTAGGTGAAGATAAACACTTGAGAGACATCTCTTGGATTGGACAAGGAAAAAAAGTGTATTTCCATGTTTCTAAAGAACTTTAAATCATGAATATCTCAATGATTGCCTCAATGAAATCAAAAAATATTATTAATTTTAAAATATCAGTGATTTGTAATGCATGAAGTTAGTGTTAGCCAAATTTTGGCTACCATTACCTAGGTTCACAAAAAAAATTCTTGTTATGCCTTATGACTTCATTCATAATTCATTTCATGATTTATGAGGTCTTAAAAAGGTCTTTCTAAAGTATTATTAGCATATGTTAAGGTTGTTTTGACAAAATTAAGGTAATGTCTTATTTTGTCTTATGCTAGTCTAATCATAAAGTGAACATGAAGAGGTTGGTCCTAAAGGTGTCATAGATTCAAAAGTACCTCTCAAGGTCATATTATGATTTGAACATGTTACATGATTATTTTAAATTTGTTTGGAGAGGTTAAGATTCTTTTGTAGAGTTTAAAGTAAAGTGCCATAAAAGAGAAAAGGGGCATATAACTAACTCTAATGCATTTCAAGCCAAAAAAGACCAAATGCCTATATAATCACAATTTCCAAAGATTATAAAGGAGTCATATAACTTTCATGTATTTTAGTAATGTTAGATCATGTCAATTTTGTAGGTCCAACATCTAAATTAAAGAAACTCACTCCAAAAAGGGTAGTTATAAGCATTTGTACAGACTTGGCAGATCCATTTGCAGGTGAAAAGAATTCAAGAGGGTTTTTTTTACCTTCCCCAAGCCATATTCATAGATATCAATCTTGTACAGGTCTTGAGAAGTCAAAATTTGCATTAGAACCTCCATCACTGCCTTGACAAGCTAATAAAGGTCAACTTCATATGGTCAGTACGAACATAAGAGAGAGAGTCATGGTTTGAGCTTGTGGGTAGAGGAATGGGATATAATGGCCTTAATTTTTATATAATTGGTTCCCATATTCATTCCTTCATCTTTATTAATAATCATTAAGATCAACAGGTGGTCTTAAACCTTACTTAAACCCCACAACCTTGGTTTTGTGTAATATTCATGAAATTTGGAGCTCGTTAGAGCTTGGTATGACTTGTTAAAGATCTGTTTGGATATAAAAAACCATTTCACACACTCCTCCATTAGGTTCATGTGTGTGAATAAACAAACATCAAGAAGAGTTTTCATGTGAGAGGAGTTACAGTGTTTACATTTGAAATTTAGAAGTTTATACAAGTTTCATGTATACAAGTGGTTTTTAAATGTTCTCCAAAACACCTATCAGCCCATACATCATCTCAAATGATCATCTATGAACATCTTGATATTTTACATGGCCTAGACCCTTCACAAACTCATTAATTTCTTTTGTTGCAGGCCTATACAAAAACTCAAGCAGGGTTCTTATTAGTTGTAGAGGTCTACTCATCCTAAGTGTTCCTAAAATGGTATTTATAAAATTTATACTCCCTCCATAAACATCTTCTTGGTTTATCTCACTTACAAAAAAGGTTATCTTATGAAAAACTAACACACATACTTCCAGAATGAGAGGGACTCAACCATGAAAGTAAGCAGGCATCATGTTTGGAAAGGTAACATACTCCAAATGAAACTCAAGATAGTAAAATGGATGTATATGCAAGCTCCTTGTTAAGGTATATGATCACTCTTAGGCAAAGAAGTAGAGGTTCAGATCATGTCAAATAATACCTACAGGCCTATGTCAAGAGATGGACAAAAACTGAACTAAATAGGGTTAGTTTGTGCTTGAGACCTAGAAAGTGAGAGTATAAGAGAGGTGATAAAGGAGTGGTTCAAGTATGTGAGTGATGATATAATTTTTTTTTATAATGGCTCAGAATATATCCACCTCTTTTATGTAAGAGTGTTTAAGACCTTTGAAGACCAAAAGATGCAGTTAGGTAGTCTTGATCAACACACACAAGCCTACCATGGGACAATGAGTAGTAGAAGAAGGTGTATGACGAGAAAAAAATATTGCGAAGTATTCAAGGAGAAAATAATGGTTTGGAACCTATGTTATATAATCCAAAACATTAGAGTGTTAATGATGAAAACATCTAATTCACATTTGCAGTCAAGATACTTAAAATACACCTACCGTTAAGAAGGTTTTATTGTGAACAGTGACAAGAGAGGGTTAAATAGTTGTATGGGATTGGGTTTGGATGAACAAAAAAAAATTATATAACCATTATATATCAATATAAAACTAAAGAGAAAGGTCAAAATCTAATGATAAAAACAAACTTATCTTGAACCCTACAGTCACATAGTCAAAACCACACTGCCAGATCTGCCTAACTAAATGAAAAATGCCTACTTGTTTGAAGAAAATAAAGTTTGAGATAATAATAAAATAATATGGTAATGATACTATAATTATAGTATGACTCCACATAATCTTCAAGGTTAATGAAAACAAGAACAAATTTTGAGAAATCTACCTAGGCCTGATAAGCCTGAACATGCATACACATGCCTATGAATAACAAAGTGGTGAATGGAATGTTTTTTTAATATTATATTATAATTTATAGACCATATAAAGGTTATTATAACTTAAAATAATCATTGTATTAAGTATTTAACTCCTGCAACAATGAGGAAAAGGGGTAAAAATAGTAACTAGGGTCAAGAGTGCATGTATGCTCATAAACCCTAAACATCAGCAAATGAAGGTTGAAAAGGTCCTATGGAGATGAATGGAAATAAAAAAAAAATTTAAAGGTAAAAATTTATGTTTCATACCTCCTTGAGGTGTTTGGTCTCAAAACAAAACTCCAAAATGCCATTTCCAACTCATTTTCTCTCTCTTGACCTCACCAAACACAATTTACTAACCCAAGAATCACCTTCTCATGCTCAGAATAGTATGGAAAAGTTTCATGGGAGCCAAATATCTTTGGGTATTTTAGGTTACCTCTTATACTTTTGATTTATGGAATTTTTTCATTGGTTAAGGATCTGAGTTTTATGAATCATTGTTAAGATGATAAGCATGTTTTTGGCTACCTAAAAGAAGAGTAATGACCCAATGACAGAGATGGGATTCACAAGTGATTTAAATGAGTTGTATTGATATGAAAACCAATTTTAAATCATTTATCACTCTAATAAGACCCTCACTATTATACTTTCCTTTATCTGCACCTGTACAAACTCATTAAATGTTATACTTTTATGAGGTTTTGGATCAAAATAGGGTATAAAAGATCCTAAACTGATGAAAACTATTGAAGAAGGTGGATTTATGTTTTTTCCATATAAACAAGTCTAAAAATATGTACATTCCACCTTAGAAGTTCTTTTACAGTTTTGATTGTTGAAGGTAGTGTGAAGAAGGCTTGTGAAGACTAGGTTTTTTTAGCCATTTTAGACTAGGTGAGACATGGTAGACACCTAAAGAGTTACTTAATGATCACCACTAAAATGTTAGTTTAGAGAGATTATAAGCAAATGTAAGGTATCAAATATTAGATTAATAATGTAACTCAACATGACTTAATGATCAAGTATTCCACTTGTCACCTCACAAGCCAAGAAGAGAGCAATTTTGAAGAACAAGATCAGGGTGTCAAGCAATGTTTGAAACTCCTACACCATTTGGAATAATAAGCACATTCAATAAAGAAACACATGTACTGAGGAACTGATGAAATTGTTTCCAATTCCCTTCTTTATTCTAACTCTCATTATACACTTGTCATCTCTCTCTCTCTCTCTCTCTCTCTCTCTCTCTCTCTCTCTCTCTCTCTCTCTCTCTCTCTCTCTCTCTCTCTCTCTCTCTCTCTCTCTCTCTCTCTCTCTCTCTCTCTCTCTCTCTCTCGCTCTCTCTCATCTCTCTCTCTCTCTCTCTCTCACTCTCTCTCTCTCTCTCTCTCTCTCTCTCTCTATTTAAGAAATCTTGTTTCGGTATGTATTGATCCTCCACCTAGGTATGGTGAATCCCTATGCATTTGCATGCATTTTATCAATGAGAAACAACTAGTTTTACCTCCTTTATGACTATTATTAGTGTGTGTGTATGAATAGTTAATCTTGTCAAGTGATTTAACTTGTCTTCCTTGACATGTTGTCCTTTTTTAACACCTAAATGTAGTTGTAAATCTTCTTTTACAGGTCAAGTGAAGTTTATAAGTTATATTCAAGGGTTGAGTGATATTTTATATTCACTAGTGTCCTCTAAGACCTCTTGATTAGTCCTCCTAGCTTAAGCATCTATCACCACCTTCACATTGAAACACTTATGTGAGAGATTCAGATTAACAGTGTATGTAAGGTTAGTTTTCTTGGTTTATAAGTATACATGCAATTGTTTGCTAGAGATCAACTATTTGGTGTATCAACCCCTTTTATTTTCATGTTATCCTTCTCCCTTTTCCTTGAAAATTAACAGTGTAGTAGATATAAATTGATACATCAATGGGAGCTATCCCTATAACCTAGAGGTTTGATCCATCTAAAGGTCAACCACAACCTAGGGTCAATCCATTGCATAGCTAAAGTAGAGAGGGCTTGAATCACCCTCTCAAAGGTATAAATTTTAGCTATAGTAGTTTTAGAATGCCTGATAGGACTTGATTACAATTAATTAAAGAGTTTTTTTGTGTTTTTCTTCAATGTACTAGCCTTTAGAGGTAGTTGAAAAACATCAGTGGTGACTTTGAATGCATTCAACTGGTTATAGTAGGCCAGGTACCAATTTAAGCAAGTGTTCTTATATTACTACCTTTCTCATGAGGTTTCATGGCTAGTTTTTATGTTGATTTTTATTTTACATAAGTTGAAGAGCTATATCAAACTCATGTTCATCCCTGTCAGTAGTTTGCTGGCCCTTTATCAATAGTATGTTGAACCTTATCAGTCTTTTCTCTCAAAAGTATTACCCTCCTTCTTTGCCTTAGCAGTCATACCAAGATAGTCCACCCTTTTGGCATCCCTCTCATTCCTCTAATCGGCATTATTTATACCATGTTACCCCTAGTCAACATAGCCACATTTAAAAGTAGTCCATCTTACATTTCAAGCAAACCCTCTTGGGCTATGAAAGGTGTATGATATAGCTTAACACATAAAAAGAGTATGGTCAAAATGTTCCTAGTCATCTCATTCATAATGTGAGAGACTCATTGTAGCTTATATAGAGAGAGTGGGAACATATTAAGAGGGAAAATTGGAAAAGACTCACAAATGATATGATTGACATAAGTGGCCTAGTTCAAGGCATATAAGATAAGCTAAAAGTTCATGAAGGATAACAAGTTCATTACTATCAGCCCCATGTGCCTTCATCCATACCACCTCAACCCTCTTATGTGCTACCCATTATTTATAAAAAGACCATTTCAAGTGAACTTAAAATTCTCCCAATCCTTTCACATACCCCTCAAGCTTTCTCTTCATGGAATCAATCCAAGAGAATATCTAAAACAAGAAAGAGGTTGTTGTTGAGTAGCCTATTATTGAGAATCAAAACAAATCAGAATTGGAGAGCTTGATTGTTACTTTGAGGGAAGATAATGAAGCTATCTTGGCACAAAATTCTACTCCTCCTCTTCCTTAGGAACCCCCCAAGAAGTCTTTTAAAATTCTAAGTTGGAATTAAGTTATGAAATCATGGGATAAAAAAAGTGGAACAAACATAGATTGGGGAGTAAATATCAAAGAAGAATCTTAACCTATTCAGTCCCCTCCCATCCCTCCTCAAGATTCTAAATCCTTTCCATCTTGGAATTCAATTCAAGAAGGAATCCAAAGTAAATAAGAGATCCTTGTTGAGAATCTTGAAAAAACTAAGAAGTTTCCATCTTGGAAATCCATTCAAGAGAGTATTCAAATGAAAAATGAATCCCTTGTAGAGAAAATTGAAGGCCAAAACATTCCAAAGATGGAAGGATTTATTGATGAATGGAAGGAATATAAGAACAAACACATAGATAATGATGACTTAAAACTGGTTGGTGAATATGAACATCCTTTTCTTAAGCAAAATAGTCAATTTATAGCTGAAGGTCACTCCCAAGAAGGCTATAAAGAGGATACTTTAAGTGTGTGATATGAGGAGTTAATTATTGGAACACCACTCGGTCAATAAAGATATAAATCAGCCTTTAAAGTTGAAGAATAAGTTGACATTAATGGAGTACAAGTTGATCAAGTTGCCACATCAGAAGAAGAGGCTTCTAAAGATCCATTAGAGTTGGAAAAAGGTTGTTTTGAGCCCCAAGCGCATGATAAAAGAGGTGAACATAAATTGGAAGACATGTTTGAAGTTTTAAGATCTGGATACACTCTTCTAGAGACATGCCATCATATAATTTAGATTGATGAAGGTAATTTTGTCAAGGCACCAAGAAAGATGAAGGTAACTCTCCAAGCTTACCATTCCAAGAGACTATTTTACTTGAAGATGACTTGTTTGATGTCCTTACACAAGGTTATCAACTTCTCATTCCATTTACAAGTGATTCTTCACTCTTAGAAATGGAAACTAAGCTTCATTGGCCTAAAACTCTCATGTAGCAAGATACACTTCTCCTTGAAGCCAATAATAAAATCATGCCAAGAGATTCATCTAAGATTGTTTTGCTTGATCAAGTATAGCCTATGGATGAGGCAAAAATGAGATTGTTTGTGCCAAGAAAACAATTTTAGAATGAGTATGATTTGGTACTTAATTCACATAGCCAGCCTATGTATAAGGGAATGAAGCAAAAAGGTCTAGTTGCTAGTCAAAGAGGCCATGAGCATGCTAGCATCTCCAAATGTAGGAAGAAGCCTTCATGACACAAGGATAGTGTAGAGAATTGATTATAACATTTCATTACTCTTTGAATTTTTATGATATCACATCAAGTGACTTTTATATAAAACTAAAGATCGAGTTTTGTAAGTAGGCTTCCTTCCAAAAATTTCACTAATTCTAAATATCAAGTATTATTAAAAGAATTAATAGCTATAACACATTCCATAATTAAGAATTATGTTTCAACATAAAATATTATGATATTGTTGTGTATTTAATTTGGTAGATTTGGTGGTCATTGATAAGATCAAGACACTTTTAGTGGCATTTTAAGGGATATAATAAAAAGTCCTATTATTGTTGAATAATAACAAAGAATAAAATTTATTTTTCATGTTTCTTCACTCTTATGTTGAATAAATAAATAGATAGTATAATAAAATTAACTATTAAAAATGAGTATTATGTTTTCTAACATTAAACCTAGCATGCATGGAGTATTAATCATGAGAATACAATAGTTTTCTTATGTTATGTATATATCATACAAAACTATTTTTTTTATTTGTATAAAATTATAAAAATAATTTAAAAAGAAGATAAGTGCTAAAAGACAAGACTTGAATGTAAATAAGATGTTAAGTGTAGTTGGCATAGATCCATGATGGATAAAATATTTAATTAATGTTCTGCATTATGTAGTGACATGAATATATAATAAAATGCCAAACATACTTTTAGAGTGTTGTATGCATATTTTTACTATTATTGTATTGTGGGTAGATAATTATCTAGAAACTATATCTATTAGATAGTTAATTTAGAATACAAAGTGGTTGATGTTATATGTGGGACCTATGTTAGTGTAAAGTGTTGGATTACATTATACTAATTGTTAAGTTCCTAATTTTTGGGAAGGATGTCAGTTTTAATAATTTAATAACTGAAAATCATTGCCCTTAATTAGCACTTGAGTAATAATTATATTGATGATTTTGTGGGAGATTTTTCTGATTTTATGCTAATAATTAATATTATTGTACACATGTTATTATTAAAAAAATTGTTTAAAAAAATGTATTTGATGATTAATGCATGGAGCCAAAATGGCTTGTTTAATGCTAGAAATTATTTACACTATACACATATCCTCTGTAGACACCAAAATCGTGTCTACTCCCTAGGTCGACTCCCCCCTTTGGTCCCCTTTAGTCCCTTTCCACTTCCATCCCTAACCTATCTTATGTCTTATTAATTTGAAATACTTATCTATTTTAAATTAATATTTCTCCCCTCTCTCTCTCCCCATGCCACCTCACCACCCTAAGATGCCCTTCTTTGGATTCCCTTCATCCCCCCATGACCCATTTATGGCCTATTCCTCATTCTCGCACACCTATTTAGACCCTCTCGACCGTTTTCCCATGGCCCTTTGACCTGGCGGCGTGCAAGAATGGGCAGAAGGCTAAAATTAGCCTCTGTCCCCATTCTGCAGCCGTCGACGTCGGTCATTATTCGGCCGACGTCGGCGGTTATGCCGGCGTCGGCAACCTTCAAGACTGCATTCCACCTCTGAAACCCGGATCCACTCTTTTGACCTTCAATCACCCGACCTCTGATTATCGGCTCCTTCAATCTTCAGTCTTTGACCATCCGCCACTCTGCCAATCTTCAAACCAGACCTCTCGCTCTCCCTCTCATAGGGCTTCTGCACCAACAACAACATCAGTCTTCTACACCAGCAACAGGTCCTCCACACAGGCTACATCAACAACAGGTATAGGTATCAGCAACACTCCTTCAACAGGCCACATATATGTATATTGTCTGTGTTCTCATTATGTTTTCAGTTATTGCTTTCAAGTAATATCCCCCCCAGACTAGACTATTAACCAGACCAGACTTGAATCCTTATTTCTCTATCTCCCTATTGCCTCTGTCTTCTGTCTGACCATACACTCTATCCATTATCCCTGCAACTCTGCCCAAACCTCTGCACAGACCATTAACCAAAACCAGACTCTCTCAGACCATCCAAACAGCATGAAAACCCGTCCAAACCCCTTTTCAGACCTGTCTACAGACCACAGACCTGACCATAGACTACTGCCCCGACCGACACTGGCCGCAGGGACCATCGCCCCAACCAACATTGGCAGACTAATCAACATTAGCAGACCTTGACAACCGACGCCGGTAGGACCACCGACGCTGATGACTGTGACCAGGCTGACAGCAACATTTAGTCTCTTTCTTTTTTAGGTGTCATCCTCCACAACCAAAGAGGATTTCTCATGACGTCTGGATAAATGGTGCGCATGACTTCATCCAGGTACATACAAGCCTTAGACAATTTATTCTAGTTTCTTATTCTCTCTTTGAATGTGAAAGTGAAAATCATATAGAAACATTCTGGCACACCCAATGGGACCCTAGGTTCTTCCTTGGGTTCTTTTTTTTCTGTTCATATAGGGTGCATTAGGTTTCACCTTTTCACCTCTTTCTTCTTCTCTTTCCAAAGACATCATAATCAGGATTAAAAAGAACTCTTCTTTCTTTTCTTGCATCATAGACTAGTCAAAAATCATACTCTTCACCCTTTCTCCATTTGTCTTCATACGAACTAACATTTCGACTTGGGCTTAAAACACACTACATTTCATTTTTGCTTGCTTGCATTTCTTAGTCCACATCTAGTAATTAGACCGCATCATGAATTAATCACACTTATGTTACACATCCGAATCACTTACACAAATCAAACATCAAACTTACCTGAGACAAGGCCCGATTGGGATTTCATCCCCCAGTAGATACCTTACCCCTCCTTGGCAATCCCACTTGGATTTCATCACCAAGGGGAAAGCCCACTCCATTCTCTGGCCGAGGATAATCTCTAGGGAAAGTATATTTTGGCTAAGCAAGACCAGCTTATCACTGGGCTCGTGAAGTGAGGGAAGCTTGCTCCTTAACACCAGGCCACGTACCAAACCTAACCCAGACTCTTGAGCGCCTAAACAAACTTGAAACCATACATAGACTACCTCTTCTAGGACCCATTCTAACAGCCAACCTTCCCAAAGATCACTTTAAGGCATAAGCCACAGGATTCTAAAAGTTGATTCTTAGGATTTAACGCTTAGTGTCTGCCTATCTCCATCTCTATTTTTCTGTTCTTATCTGCTTGTTTGAGCTTGTGAGGACGTTTTTCTCCCTTTTTTTCCAAAACTCTAAAATCTTTTGGGTTTCTGGAAACCACAGTCACCGGCATCAATTTTACCACCGACGTCGGCAACCTTTCCTCGCCAGCATTAGTTATCTGACCGATGTCGGCCATCTGTTCTCACCGACATCAGTTTTTCAACTGACATCGGTCACTGTCACAGTCCTTTTTCTGAAAATAGTAACCTAAAACCCGACCCCTTTTTCTGCCAAAACCACATTCTGAGTTTCTGAAATTGAAAAAACACAGTTTCTGAAACCTGACCTTTCTTGCCTTGAATGGTTCTGGCTCGTAGTCAAGCCAAGGATCTAGTCAACCATGCGAGGCATCAATCGCTTCCATCTACCCCATCCATAACTAGTCCTATAATGGAGTTCCACTCGGAGACTGAAAGAACTCCTACTCGACCGACCCCGACTCAGACCCTCATTGTCCCTAAAGGGGACCAAGATTTCAAAAGATTCTTGGACCTCAATGTCAAAGCCCTCCAAAACTATCTCGCAAGAAACCAAATGCAGGACCTTTCAGGTACAGCGGCAATGGCATCGACGTCATCTGCTACCTAACCCATCATGACTCAGCCTATTGTCTCAACCAGTCACTCGACCATGGCCAATACGCAAAGTTTGGCCTCCTCATCTATTTTCAAACCTACCTCCATTGGGGTGTCATTACCCCCTCAACCACACACAATTCAACCAAGTTCTACACCATACCAGAACTTGGTTGTCTCGACCTTGCCCACTCTTGCACCTATACATGCAGGAGTGACAACCTATCATTTTACTAATGCCACCACTCAACCACCTCTGGCAGTATCTAGTCAACTTGTGTCCTCCAACTTCATGGCACGAGCCCCTTTGACCATGACATCTATCCCTATGACGCACTACCCATATGTTGTGCCTACACAAGTGCAACCAAGTACGTCATGCGCCTCTTCGACCACCTTCCAGGTACCCTAAAACCTAGGGGGTGCCCCACCAACCAATCCATCAGCTGACATAATCAAAATGCTGATGGATAAAATGTCCAGTCTTGAGACCTCTATCTCTGGTTCAAGCAATGCCCTCTCATATGAGCAAATTTGCAACGAACCCATTCATCCTTTTATGCCCATCCGACCTTATCCCAACTAGTGGGAACTCCCTAAATTTACTCACTTTCAGAGTAAGGAGGACCCACAACAGCACCTACGAGCATTCAAACATGCCTGTTATCTTATAGCCCATGATGATGCGTTACTTCTACGCACGTTCCCCATGTCACTTTCTGGCCCTGCCCTTGACTGGTATAGCTCTCTTACTAGACATTCTATCTTTTCATTCCCTCAACTCGCCCAATTATTTCTCGACCATTTTTCTATCAACATTACCAAACAAGTCTCAATCACAGACCTTTACTCCATCAGGCAATTTGACGACGAATCAATAGTCGATTTTGTCGCCCATTGGAGAGGCTTGATTAACCAGCTCTCCTTCTCCTTGCCTCAACCTAAGCTCATCGAGCTCTTTTCTTGAGCATGTGCCAAGCACATCTCTTCTACCTTGCAGATTCAAACATTTCAGACTTTCGACGAAGTTTTCACCATGGCAAGAAAGCTTGAACTCTGTGCCATCGATGAAAATAAGGTCAAATTGCGTAATAACAACGCAAAATCTAAAGACCCTTCTTCGTCCAAACCTTCTTCTACCCACTCCTAGTCCAAGGGGTTGGCAAACACTGTCATCTTTAGACCATCGTCTTCAACAATAACCAACCAACCTCAATTTTCAACATCAGACTACATCAATAAACACTTCCAACGACGATCCATACAACGTCAATACACTCCACCTGGAGAGTCATATGCCTTTGTCTTGGATAAACTTGTCAAGCAGGGGGTCCTCAATCTCCCTTCAATCTGACCACTTCAATTTGACCCCTCAACACCTATCCCTGCATGGTACAGGGAAAATGACTTTTACAACTATCACCGTGTCAAAGGCCATGACACAGACAACTGTCAAACCTTCAGAAACATCATCCAAGACATGTTAGACAAGGGGGATCTTATCCTAGATAACCTGAATGCCCTGCCCAACCAAAACCTTGACATCTTCAAATAACCCTTTCCTAATCACCCACCTACTCAAAACAATGTCTAGACCATGACCAATGACCCTCAAGACCATGATATACGCACGGTCGACACTATCTTTTCTCTTGTCCCTGACCAACCTCCTTCATAGGTGGAAGACCCTTCTTCCCCTATTCCTCCTCCATAGGATGAAGAAATTTCTTCTCCTATTAGTCCTCCATCGACCTCTCTCATATTGGAGGATGATTTGATGGCACCCACACCAGCTGCCTCACCCCCATCTTTTTTGTCATCAATGGGGGATCATACATTCCCCACGCCTAAACCACACATCGAGACCATGACCATTCCTACACTCTATCCAACTACAGAGCCACACTCTCCTATTTCTTCTCCACCAAGAGAAGAACCAGTCTCTTTACCCATTTCGATTGAGGAAGACCCAGTCATGGTTTCCTCTTGTCTTTTTCCTGAGATTGATACATCTCACTCGCCTCCGTCCACATCCGAACCCAAACCCGTGTCTAACCTCACCTCACACAATAGTGGCCCTCGCCCCAAACCAAAGAAGGCCACTAAACCACACCAAAGGATTCCTCCCCCACCTTCATCATTACCTTCAATTTTAGGCCCGCATCCGTCCACTTTAATAGGGGTGCTTCTTACTCCCATACTTCACAGAGGCAAGCCACCTCCATTACTCCCTCAACCCATCAGACATATATTTCCTCCAAAACATCCAACACCTATCACCACCAAAGTGCCATCTCCACGTGTGGTTACACCACCCATGAAAATGATGGTATGACCAATGCCTCTTATGCCTCTCAAACCAAAGTCATCAACCCCTCCTGCAAAAAGACACACATACCCATTAGTAGGTTCTTATGCCCTACTGTTACGGCAATTGTTACAGTCTTCTTGCATCAATCTCTCACCTCTTAAACCATATCAATCCCTCAGACCAAAACCGCCCTGGTTTGATGACACTCAGACTTGTGCGTATCATCGCACGCCTGGGCATGACACTGAGCATTGTTGTGCCCTCAAGGTTGTCATTCGCCAATGCTTGGAGAAAGACACCCTTCTTCTCGACCATACTATCAACAAACCCAAAACACCATCCCACTCATCAACTCTTAGATCAAGACCATTTTTGTTTGACAACTCTAAATTTTGCCATTATCACCACACTCCAGGACATGACACTGAGCGTTGTTGCGCTCTTAAAGCTGTCATTTGTTAACAATGGAGAAAGGATACCCTTCTCATCAAGGATCCTCTTGACCACCCCTTCGACAAATCATCAACACCGACCCATGCTTCTCAAACCTCATCACCTAAATCAGGATCTCCATGCCAGACTATGGTCCCTTCACCACCTTTAACCCCCTTGTTCGACATCAACACAATCAATCTGGCTACCAAGCCTCAACCGACCTTGACCAATCTATCAAACATTCTCCCTAGCCATTGGGGGAATTCAACATTCAACTCGACCTCAACCAGACCGTCGACCCGACCTCGACCAAACATTCAACCTATCTTGGACCAAACATTCAAATCGACCTCAATCAAACCTTGATCAAATATCAACCAACTTCTTCATCATCGACCCCAAACTTTGACCAAACATCAACCAACTCCTTCAACATCAATCAACATGTGACTAATTTGGAATGAAGCAAATGGGGCAATTTTGCTCCCAATTGACTCGGACCTTCCATCATAACACAAGCATGGGTCAGGACTTTGTCAAAACTTGAGCCCCTTTATGCCTTACCCCTTTGACTAGTCTGTTGTTAGTCAAGTAATTATTCACTTGATGTTTAACTTGAGCTCGATCCCTTGAGCAGTCCCTATCATCGTCATTCCTATCTCCTTCAACCCTCAATCCTAACCCTTTTGTCAAGCATGAACACTTCGTCCTAATAAAATGGAAACCCTCTAAACCTTTATAGTCAAGTCCATGACCAAAAGTCCAGTCAACAAATCAATCAAATATATATAAAAAATGGGATGCATATTCCAAGGTCATAAAACTATAAATGTAAACTTCTCCCTCGAAGGATAGCTGCATCATCATTGCTGTATTTACTAGACTACTCTCTTGAAGGACAGCTAGGCCAGTCATATCAAAAACATATAAAGTAGAATATAGACCACTCCCTCGAAGGATGGCTATTCCTAAATTTTGCTACATACACAACACTATCTCTGAAGCTTCCCGCATCGATCAGCTTCACAACATGACCAAAAAGCAAGACAACATCTCATCGTAGGCTTCTTGCATCGATCAGTCTGCCTTCCAAAAAAAAAAAAAAAAAACTGACTGGCAAAACTTTAGAGTCATGGACTTGTCTATAGTCATTCTCGGGGTCACCTATAAAATGGGCAAAGTTGTTCCTACCAAAAAGGGTTCCCCCTTCCATCTCCTAATCGATCCTATCACCCCAACATACTCAAGGGATTTCGAGCTCCCTTAACGTCAAGTGATTCGATTACTTCTCTAGCAACCATGGTCAACGACGCAATGCTTAAAGGGGGCTCTTTGTTCTACCAACCCCTATCTATGCTATCATTCTGGTCCTTGTCAATGAAAGGGTGAATATGTCTTTCACTTCCTTTACACTTTGGTCACATTCAACCAAACCTTTTTCTACCCAACCCAACCAATTCAAACCAAACCAACCCAACATTTTCAGACCAACAACACGACATCAGACATCATCCTAGTCCTTTTCACATAGTTTCTATGGACACCAATACACATGGAAACTATCAACCTGACATAATTTATGTTAAGCATAAACCAATACTTGTTGAAGCATAAATAGACCTCAATTCATTTTTAGCATACATCCATCATGACTATGGAAAAATTGCTAGGGATGAAAGACCCCTCAACTAATGTTACAAAATACACCATTTGGAAAAGGCTGTAACATATTTTTCTCCTCATCATTTCAACACCTGACCAAACCAATCATCAACCATTTTGCCTATTTATCTAAACTACATTGGTCTAAGGCCCTAAGACTGGGGCTATGTAGGTAGCACTCAGATGACACGATGTCTTCTGAGGTTAGGTCGACCACCCTCGTTTGTTCGTCTACCTAATGGACAAACTATCCGCCCTTTGACCATGACCTTGACCATGACCACAATCAATCATCAGACCAATCATCGACCTCTTTATCTCTTCGTCTGAACTACATTGGTCTGAGGCCCTAATACTGGGGCTATGTAGGTAGCACTCAGATGACATGACATTTTCTGAGGTTAGCTCGACCACCCTCGTTTGTTCGTCTACCTGATGGACAAACTATTCGCCCTTTGACCATGACATTGACCATGACCATAATCAATCATCAGACCAACCATCAACCTCTTTGTCTCTTCATCTAAACTACATTGGTCTGAGGCCCTAAGACTGAGGCTATGTAGGTAACACTCAGATGACATGACTATTTTCTGGGATTAGCTCGACCACCCTCATTTTCATCTCCTTGATGGACAAACCATTCTTTCCTTTGCCCAATCCTTTGACCATGACCTTGACCTCGACCAAGACCAATCCATACCTTTGACCCTCTTCCTCCCTTTAGGGAGAACTACATTGGCCTAAGGCCCTAACCACAGGGGCTATGTAGGCAGCACTCAGTGTTCTGAGGTTAGCTCGGCCACTTTCTTTCATCCATTCATCCACCTCGACCAATGACCATGGAGATCATGACTATCTCCTTCGACCCTGACCACTTCCAAGACGACATTGCCTTGGTTGTTTTTGCATGTATGCTACCCCACGACTGGTTAGCAAACTTGTGTGCAAACTATTTTTGACCCTCACAAGTATAGGATTGCAAGCCGGTTGATCTCCATTACTTGTGACATTTTCATGTTTCTAAGAGCACTTCCTGAGCTCGGGATACCTGGAACATGACGACCATTAGAGCTTTAGCTTAGATTGAATGACCTGATCAACTATGACTAAATGCTGGGGCCCGGTTACTTTAAAGTTGGCACTCCTCGACCCTTAACCTGCGACACTTTGACCTGACCATCTTGTGAATTGGTATGTGTACAATCACAACTATTACAGCATTCACACTCACCATTCCTCCTCCACTCTCTGTCAAATCAGCACCCAATTCCAGGTTCCCTTCCCTCGACTCCTACTTTGAGGGGGAATACCTCATCTCACATCGGGGCAACCAACCCTCCTATTTTTGTCTTGCAGTTCACTCGAACAATCAACAGGACAAAATCAACCTTATCCCATACCCGGGGCAACCAACTCCTATTTTTGTCTTGCAGTTTGTCTAGAACAACCAGCAAGACAAAAAGGGGCAAATGTAGACACCAAAATCGTGTCTACTCCCTAGGTCGACTCCCCCCTTTGGTCCCCTTTAGTCCCTTTCCACTTCCATCCCTAACCTATCTTATGTCTTATTAATTTGAAATACTTATCTATTTGAAATTAATATTTATACCCTCTCTCTCCTTCCCTCTCTCTCTCCCCATGCCACCTCACCACCCTAAGATGCCCTTGTTTGGATTCCCTTCATCCCCCCATGACCCATTTATGGCCTATTCCTCATTCTCCCATGCCTATTTAGACCCTCTCGACCATTTTCCCATGGCCCTTTGACTCGGCAGCGTGTAAGAATGGGCAGAAGGCTAAAATTAGCCTCTATCCCCATTCTGCAGCCACTAACGTCGGTCATTATTTGGCTGACATCGGTGGTTATGCCGGCGTTGACAGCCTTCAAGACTGCATTCCACCTCCGAAACACAGATCCGCTCTTTCGACCTTCAATCACCTGACCTATGATCATTGGCTCCTTCAATCTTTAGTCTTCGACCATCCGCCACTCTGCCAATCAATCTACCAATCTTCAAACCAGACCTCTCACTCTCCCTCTCACAGGGCTTCTACACCAACAACAACATCAGTCTTCTACACTAGCAACAGGTCCTCCACACAGGCTACATCAACAACAGGTATAGGTATCAGTAGCACTCCTTCAGCAGGCCACAAATATGTATATTGTCTGTGTTCTCATTATGTTTTTAGTTATTGCTTTCAAGTAATATCCCCCCCAGACCAGACTGTTAACCAGACTAGACCCGAATCCTTATTTCTCTATCTCCCTATTGCCTTTGTCTTCTGTCTGACCATACACTCTGTCCATTGTCCCTGCAACTCTGCCCAAACCTCTGCACATACCATTAACCAAAACCAGACTCTCTCAGACCATCCAAACAGCATGAAAACCTGTCCAGACCCCTTTTCAGACCTGTCTACAGACCACAGACCCGACCACAGACTACTGCCCCGATCTACGCCGATCGCAGAGACCACCACCCCAATCGACGTCGGCAAACTAACCGACGTCGGCAGACCTTGACAACCAATGCCGGTAGGACCACTGATGCCGGCGACTGTGACCAGACCGATATCAATATTCAGTCTCTTTCCTTTTCAGGTGTCATCCTCCACAACCAAAGAGGAGTTCTCACGACGTCTGGATAAACGGTGCGCATGACTTCATCCAGGTACATACAAGCCTTAGAACATTTCTTCTAGTTTCTTATTCTCTCTTTGAATGTGAAAGTGAAAATCGTATAGAAACATCCTCATTAAATTTTTTGTTTTATAAATTAGAATAATTTTTTACAAGGAGAACATTAAAAATTAACATGTCAACCAATAAAATGATAAAGAAACAATTTAAAGAGTTTTTGTTTGGTCTAAAAATTATAGAAATTAAATAAAAGCTTTAGAAAGTTCAATATTAGATAAAAATTCTTGCACTTCATTGGATTGTTGACTATAATTAATTGTTTCCAATGATTCATATAATTTCTTGCTATGGTAGGGACTAAATATCATTGCTTTTATTTTAATGATGTCATTTATTGAATGATATTCTTAGACTATACCTAGTATCTGGTCTCGAAATTGACAAGGTGTAACCTCATTTTTTGGTTTTAGAATGTATATGGCTAGTTAAAAATATATGTTATAAGTTTAAAAAATTAATAGATTGTATATTTTTCAAATACTTAATCATTTAGATATATAATATTATAATAAAGGTTAATATTTATGAGAAGACAAAATAATCATAATATAAAATTTTGTATAGTTTTTTTGCAATTAGTAGGTCTTTACAAGAAGTAACTATCAATGAAACTTTAATTGATAGGCAAGGTTAAGTTGAAATAATAAGCCTACCTAGGATTAACTGGGATACTAGTGATCAAAAATTGAACCCTTCCTAACCCTTCCAAAGGTTCAAACTAATTTTATAAATGCAACGTGAAAATTATTAATTAAGAAAATTAATATTATAAATTCTATGAAGGAAAAAAAATATTATAAAATTTCAAAAGAAAAGTGACAATTAGAAAGGAGATGTCACATTATGCTAATGTGTTTATTTTTCATAGCTTTGAAATTAATAGCCCTCAAATTTTAACATGACAATTACATTAGTTAATGCATATACTCTTATTAATTTAATTTTACAATGATCAATCAATTTTTTGGTTATTTTTTTTACTCATATGAATTCAATATCACAACAATCCATATGAAGCGAAGAGTTTCAAATACAAATTAGGCACAAATTTGTCCATGTCATTGCCATCCTCCTTTTCCTTTGTAGTTAATCAGTATTTGTGTGCTTTTAATGACTTCATATTTTATTGTGCACCTTCAAGATTTAAATATCTTTGGACAATACAATCCTATAACATTTAAGATCATAATAGGTGTAGTTTTAACTTATTCATCATAGTTTTTGTATCGGCATAAATACTACTTATAGTCATACTATCAGATACATAAAAATATTAATATAAATTTTAATAACATTGTAGTATAATTAATGTTACGATGAATATAAATAATTTTGGGCTATGCTCAACTAAAATCTTATTATTTTATTTTCTGATTTGGGGGATAAAACTATTTGTTGTGTTATTACAATTAAGAAGGAAAATTTATTGACAATGTTTATTTGTCAAACACGATAGCCCCAAAAAGTCAGACTAGAAGAGTTACTAAAATTTTCAAAGAGTTCAATGTTATCTTTTAATTTATTAATGTTTAAAGTATTTAATTATGATATCTAAATTAATTAATTTTTTGAATAGAAGGATATAGTCACAATAATATTCCAAACTTATTTCGAAGAGTAGGAAATGAGGATTGTGTATCCCCAAGTAAATATGACACATCATGTCTCAAATTTAATGAAAAATAATCTCATTTGTTTCATGTAAAAATTTACTTGCAAAAGAATTATTTTTCAATGTGTACTTTATTTTATCATTGTCTACATATAAGGATTAGATTTGATACATGTGTCACATCATGTATTGAACCTAAGAAAAAAATATCTCATTTGGTTTGTGATAAATCCAATTTCAAAATAACTAATTCTCGACGTGTACTTTGTTTGATCAGTCTGTACATAAAGGATTAAATTTGATGTTTGATCCTATATATCATAGAAAAAAATATGACAATCATCCAACAATCATTTTAAAGAAAGAAACATCAAAGAGTTAATATATAATTCAATAAATTATCATTCATAAATATTTTTGTATAAATTATCGTTCATAAATATTTTTGTAATGCTTAAAAAAATTTGATAGTACATCCAAACTTTTCCTTATTTTATATTCAAAATATGTATAATGTAATTTATAATTAAAAAGCATAAATATATTTATATGTGAATCATTTTTTTATTGAAACCTTTATTTGACACAGATTAGGTGTATAAAATAATTATTTGGCTTAGTGCCAAGGACTGAGGGGTATCTATTCAACCAAATTTACCTAGGGCACAATCTTGGCCTCATCCTTTTTTTTATATCTCCTAGTATTTTTACCTTAGTGGATGGATAGGCAACACCTTTTACACCATCATCCTCACCATTAGACTACAATCCACTTGATTTTGCATCAAATTTTACAACCACTAGTTTTTAAAAATTCAAGCCCTTAATAAAAATGTTAAAATCTGTAATATATATATATATATATATATATATATATATATATATATATATATATATATATATATATGATAAAATATGTAAAGATGACACCTTTAAGTCATTTACCTTCTTAAAAAATTAGACATTTTCTCAATGTCGATCGAATCATGATTCTTCAGAATGCATGTAAATTACAATCTTTTATAATGTTGAAAAAGCCATTTTACCTAATAGGCAAAACATTGTCTTCAACTTAAACTACCCATAATCATGAAGGATGTTCAGTAGTGAGAGGATTCACTAGTAAATGATTTATTTTTTATGGCTTTGTAAAAAAATAGAGTTTGACTCTCATGTCTCAAAAATCCATTTTTATCCTAAGATTTTGAGGCATCTTGGCCATTAGCATGGAGATGTATACATTTTAGCACCCCCATATTTGTATTACTTTCCAAACTATGACATTAATTTCATTTACCATTAGTGTTATTCATTTGTTATATGTTGTGGATAAATTCAATACAATAGATGAATTCATTAACAAATACAATGAGAAACTTATGAAATGCTTGGTGGATCCATGATTTGTTTTGACTGATAACTATGCACCAGTGGATGAGACACCCTTAGTGAAGTGCTTGAAAGTGCAACTCAGTCTCCATGCCTACCTCAATGGAATTTATATATGTAATGGTACCAATCCCAATTTTTTCTCATAAAAGGGTCAGCATCACCACCTCATTGATATAGATGGTATTCTTCATATGCTCTTCGTTCACCCTAGTATCATCAACTTTTTCAACCACATCATGCACACTAACAAACTATCATTTAAACAAATGATAGGCATATCTCTCTTCCCCAAAACATTCACTAGTTTATTTGTCTTAGCAAGTGTGGTGATAAGAGTGATTTCCACTATCAGGGGAGCCCTAGTGATGCAAGATCTTCCAAAGATTTTTGTAATCTTACATCAACCAAAAATAGAGTGGAATGTGTTCATGTAATCTTATTTGTGTGTTTATCATTCTTGGCATGATGAATATGATTGAAGGGAACATCATTAATCATACACTTTAGTAGCATCAATCAAATCAAATAATGATTAGCTTAATATATCTACATGGTCCCAAATAAGTTGGTTGAGTCTCTTAACCATCGATATAATATCGGATGTCACTGCATGCATAAAAGGGATACAATAGATAGGTTATGTGGAAAAGGATAAAAGTGCATCAAAATATTCCCTAATCCAAAATCTAATTAATATTTGGATTTCTCTCAAATATTAGTACAATTTCAAAAAAATCATCTGAATGTGAATATGTATACAAATATTATAGCCTTCAAAAGTTGGTGGTTTGTCATAGTGATAAAACCATCAATCTAATTATAGTGGTGGTTCCATAAGCATTAGTGGTAGTTGTGGAAGTGTTAGTGATGGTTTTACACTTAGGGGAAATTTTGGCCTACAAACAAGGGCAATTTTATCTTGAATGAAGTTAAATCAAAAGTAATGCCCTATAAAGATGATTGGGAACATTTGGAGAATTTCTAAGGGGCTAAGGAAGGTGAAGAGACATGGGAAAAGGAATATAAAGGTTAGGATAGATTTAGAATTGAGAGAGATAAGTGAGTTACATCAATTTATTGAGTTCTATGTGAGAAAGAGAGAACTCTAAGGAGGGAGTTGAAGGTGAACCAATCCATGAACAATTGTGTGTGTAATTTCTTCTTCATGTTTATGTCTAAATAAGCCTATACAGGCATGTATGAGAGTGTGAGAGAGTATGTGCATCCATTTTTATTATTTTAAGATGAATTCAATGAAGAAAGTGTGTTGAATAAAGTTTCAAGTCTAAGAGTGTGTTTGAAGTGTGTCCTTGGTATATTTTTAGTGTTATATCCATGCATCACAAAAGTAAAGGCAATCCTTAAGTGGACACCCTCTCTTTTTTTTTTGTAATATTTGGTATTAGATCAAGGTCTTTCTTTGTTGGGTTGAGTTTGTAAGGAGCTTGTATAAGTTAGTTTTAGGCTATGTAATAGAAGTCTACTTGAGTTTATATCAAGTTGTGAAATAGAAGCTTGCATAGGTGAGATGATAAGTTTATTTCAGGTGTGAGAGAAGTCTTGTAAGTTGAGAGGAAATGTGAAAGAGAACCTTGCTTGTTGAAGACGATATGGTATACAAAGAAAGAGGAACATTAGAGGTATAAGACTTGGTTGAGATGTTGAAGGAAGTCCAAACAACATTAGACATGATGGAGAATGCACAAAGTGAAGAGGTTTCATTTGTAAGTGAAAAATAAAAAATGATGGAGTTGTTGATATCTATATAATGAAAGTTGGATGTCTTAGAGAGAGGACCAGCTAAAAATGAAAAAGACTAGCCAAGGTTAAGATCAAGGAAAGAGGTAACCCCACTTGTAATATTGTTTTTTTTTGTGGTAAGGAGATCTCAAATGAGCTCATGAATTTGATAGTGGAATTAAATATATTTCTTGAAGAGGAGAATATTTAAGATGCCATGAGGGTGAATGTTGCAAGTAAGATACTATGTGGAGTTGTAACCGAATAAGAATAAAGTACTCATTGCTTTGGGGTGAATTAGAATAAAGGAATGATTAAGGAATTTTGGAAAAAAATATTGAGCTTTTGCATAAGAGGGGGGGAAGTTGATGGAGAAAGGAAGTTGGTGGCATAAGATAAGAATAAGAGGAAGAAATAGATAGAAGGAGAGGAGAGGTGACACGATTAGAAGATTAGCATAGTCAATATGGAATAGGACATTGTAGGAAGGTCACATCTTTGGCTTTTATTAGGTAAGTTTGCTCTACATTTATAAAGATATATACAACAAAATATGGTATGTATAATAACACACAGCCATATAGATAAATCAATATCACTACACCAAGACCTTGATCTTGGAAATAAACTCAATGTAATATGCAATTAGTCTACCATAATTATTTAGAAGATATATATTATGTGTTAGGCACCTCTATAAAACCATAGTAAAGGTGAAATCGATGGGTAAAACTCTGTTGGATGATGAAATCTTTGAAGAATTTAAATAAAGAGTATATTAAGATGACATGCATTTATATATTATACAATAGGATATATTTATTTACTTGAAGGAATAAAAAGTATAGTGTACCTATGTAAATGAATTGCATAGGAAGTAGAATTCAGTGTAGATGATATCACAGTAGATAGAATTCTGTGATAGTGTTTGGTTAAGAAATAAAAATCCATGTGAATGATTTGTGCACAAATAAAATTATATGAAATCAACTTGGGTAGTTAGACCTCCCCATGTGAAGTTTGAATTTGTCACTCAAAACTATAGGGATTGTATATATGTTCAAACTATGTGTATATTCATCATATAAAAATAGCGATGTATATATTATGTGCTTTGACATCTAAAAATAGTGATATAGATATATGTATGAACTAATGTTAATTGTTATTTAATCCATGAAAATATATGACTATGTAAATATAGTGATCTGTGTGTCATATTATTTGAGAAAGTGAACTATGTAATTATAATGATCTATATATTATGTTATTCAAAATAGCGAACATAAGAAAAATTGAACTATGTGTAACTTGATGTTCCAACTGCAAAATTATGTAAATTGACATTCAAATCAAGTGTGTGTGTGTGTGTGTGTGTGTGTGTGTGTGTGTGTGTGTGTGTGTGTGTGTGTGTGTGTGTGTGTGTGTGTGTGTGTGTGTGTGTGTGTGTGTGTGTGTGTGTGTGTGTGTGTGTGTGTGTGTGTGTGTGTGTGTGTGTGTGTGTGTGTGTGTGTGTCTGAGTTTACTTGCTACGAAGCTATGATCTTAAATACTAGGATTGAATGCAAATTCATATAAAACCTAGTTTGATAAACTAAGTCTAAATCAATTAGCTATTAAATAGAGGTATTCAATATCATATACCGGTAGCGATTATTAGTATCAACTCGTTAGATATATTATTGGAATCTTGTATTTGTATTATTTTGATCTTGATACTTGTGTACAAATCAGTAATGTGTATAAGTTTTAATATGTATTCAATAAATCAATATGGTCAAACTTGATTTGACACTTTTGATATATATTAAATTGAGCGTAGGAAGTTTAAATGCTTATAAAGACTGTGTGATATGAAATGCACAATGAACTTGAACTATATGTTGATTTGATTTATTTGATACTATGAGAACATATAGTAAGTAAAGGGAGAAAAATGTAGCTATAAATAGTTTATTGACTATAATTCCTGATTTATGAACAATACAGGAATATTAATATATTATGATGGTTCATGAATGTATTTGTGAATATATTTATGTACAAGTGTTTGTATATATGAAAACTATTGATATGATGACTTAGGTACTCATATGCATATATATAAAATATAGAAGTGTGCCTATATCTTTAGCTTTGTTAAAAATAAGACATAGGATCCTAAGGGCTAGGAAACTATAACTACATGAATACGGTCTCCTAAAACATAACAAGACGTATAAATGAAATATTATGTTCATATGAGATAGAATTTTGGTTTATGATTTATTTGATTATTTGAAATTATTATTGTTTCTATGCAAAATTGCTTTCTACATTCAAAGAAGAAATAAGAAACTAAAAGAAATGGTCAAGACTAGAAGATACCTGATAAAGTTGTGCGCACCGAAATCAGACGATGGAAGATTTTCCTCTTTGGATATGGAGGAATGACACCTGAGAATAAAAGAGACTGAAACTCGAAAAAACGTTAGTCAAAGATATGGTGGGCTATCAGGCGAACGCCCGATCCCGGAAGTATGAAGACTTCCTAGAAGGATATCAACCCACTGATAAAAAAGTAGAATATTGGACGAAAGTAGATAATAAAAGATAAAATGACAAAAATAAATGACAGAAAATAAAGTGCATACCTGATATGCAGCATTGTTCTGCACAGTCATCGACGTCGGTCTCTGTGGTGCCGGCGTCGGTCAGGGAAGGTGCCGGTGTCGGTCAAACTGTCGGCGTCGGTCGGGGCAGGTTCTGGACAGAGTCTAGGCGAGTTGCAGAAGGTCTGGGAGAGTCGGGACAAGGTCTTGACAGGGTCGGGACAGGCGCTGATGGAGTCGAGACAAAGTCAGGGCAGAGTCTAGGTAAGGTTTTGGACAGGTTCTGGGCAGGGTTTTGGACAAGTTCTGGTTGAGTTGGGACAGGGTCTAGTCAGGATAAGGTCGAGTCTAAACAGGCTTTGGGGATTTGCAGAAGGTCGAGCTGGACAGAATATAGAGTATGGAAATAACAAGCAAGCAAAAACCAAAAATAAAAATAAACAGATGAAGATACTTACCTGTCACAGTGCGAAGACATGATTGACGTTGTTGAAGTTGTCTGTGCAGTGCCAGATTGAAGCAAATGCAGATTGGTTGATACCGGAGTTGGTTGATCGCAAGAGTGTTGATTGCAAGAGTCTGTGAATGTTAGAGTTTGGGCTCGATTGATTGATTGATTGATCCATTGATCAGCCTCTCGAATGGTTGGCAGACGCTGATGAAGGCAAGGGGCGGTTCGAGAGACGGTTTGATAACCGTTCGGGAAACCGATTGGGAACCGAATGATAACTGATAATGGATAATGGTAAGGTGACCGACGTCGGCAGGATTGTCGACGTCGGCCGATAAGTGACCGACATCGGCAACATCGGCCGGGTAAAGACTGTCGTCGGCAGATGCACAATGGGGATAGAGTCTAGCTTTAGCTCTGTGCTCATTTTTTCATGCTGCCAGGGTCAAGGTTAATGGAAAAAGTGATCGACAAGGGTTAAATAGGCGAAGAAGAATAAGACAGGGAATGACCAGGGGAGTCGACACGATTTTGGTGTCTACATTTGCCCCTTTTTGTCTTGTTGGTTGTTCTGGACGAACTGCAAGACAAAAATAGGAGTGATTGCCATAGGTGAGGGATAAGGTTGATTTCATCTTGTTAGTTGTTCGAATGAACTGCAAGACAAAAATATGAAGCGGATTGCCCCGATTATGGATGAGGTATTCCCCCTCAAAGCAAGAGTCGAGGGAAGGGAACCGGGAATCGGGTGCTGATTTGAGAAAGAGTGGATGAAAAAGGGGTGAGGGTGAACGCTGCAAAAGGCGTGATTGCGCGCATACCACTGCACGAGAGGGTTAGGTCAAAGTGTCGCAGGTCAAGGGTCGAGGAGTGCCAAAATTGAAATAACCGGGCCCCAGCATTTAGTCGTCTGCTGATCGGGTTATTTAATCGAAGCTGAAGCTCCAAATGGGTCGTCGCGTTCTAGGTATCCCGAGCTCAGGAAGTGCTCCTAAAAACACAAAAAAGTCACAAGTAGTGTGGTTCAACCGGCTTGCGATCCTATACTTGTGAGGGTCCAAAAAAGGTCTGCGCACAATTCTACTAACCAGTCAGGAGGTAGCATATATGCAAAAATAACCAAGGCAATAGTGTCTTGGAAGTGGTCAAGGTCGGAGGAGAGAGGTATGATCTCCAATGGTTGGTGGTTGAGGGGAGGAATGGATGAAAGGATGTGGTTGAGCTAACCCCAGAAGACCCCATGTCAACTGAGTGTTGCCTACGTAGCCCTGGTCATAGGGCCTCAAGCCAATGTAGTTCTCCCTAGAAGGGAGGGAGGGACAAAGGGATGAAATTGGTCGTGGCCAAGGGCAAGGTTATGGTTAAAAGAAGGAAAGAAGGTTTGTCCATCAGAAAGATGAACAAACGAGAATGGTCGAGCTAACCCCAGAAGACGGTCGTGTCATCTGAGTGCTGCCTACATAGCCCTGGTGGAAGGGCCTCAGACCAATGTAGTTCAGATAAAGGGTCCGAGTGGTAGACAGGTGGTCAAAAATGGTTAATAGGTTAATAGATTGGTCGTGGTTATGATGAAAAGATGAGGAGAAAAGATGTTGCAGCCTTTTCCAAATGGTGTATTCTGCAACATTGGTTGAGGGGTTTTTCATCCCTAGCAATATTCCATATTCGTGATGGATGTATGCTAAGAATGAATTGAGGTCTATTTATGCTTCAGCAAGTATTGGTTTATGCTGAACATAAATTGCGGTGGGTCGATAGTTTCCATGTGTATTGGTGTCCATAGAAACTAGGGGGAATAGGCTATGGGAGTGGTCTAAAAAGAGAGTTGAGCTGAGTCGATTGAAAAGTGATGAAGGTGAATGTGACCAAAGTACAGAAGAAGTGAAAAGCATATTGCTCTTTCATTGACAAGGACCAAAAAGATAGCATAAATAGAGGTTGTGAGAACCAAGAGCCCCATTCATGCGTGACGTCGTTGACCATAGTTATGTTAGAGCAGTAATCGAATCACTTTGACATTAAAGTGAGCTTGAAGTCCCTTGAGCAAGTGATAGGAGGAGGAAAAAGGGTAACCCATTTTAAGAGCAGAGATAACTTTGCCCCTTTTTATAGGAAACCCTGGGACAACTACAAGTCAAGTCCATGATTTTTTTTTTTTGGCGCAGACTGATCGATGCGGGAAGCCTGCATAGAGATGTCATTTGCTTGGTGGTCAGTTGTGAAGCTGATCAATGCGGGAAGCTTCTAAAATAGTGCTATTTATTGCCAGATTAGTCATAGCCATCCTTCGAGGGAGTGGTCTAGATTTTTGTTTATTATAACGGCTTTTGAATAGTTGTCCTTCGAGGGAGCATTCTATTAAGTACAGCAATGATAGTACAGCTGTCCTTCGAGGGAGCAGTCTGCCTTTTGATTTTGAGATTGATATAGTGACCATGGATATTGTGACATCTTGATTTGTTTTATAGAAATGTGAGTCATAGACAAGATTATAGAAGGTCAAGGGCTCCCTTTTATTAGGACAAAGCATCCATACAGCATAAAAGGGTTATATAAATTGTTAAGAGGAATAGGGTTGAAAGGAATTAGGATTAAGAGGATGGGGATTGCTCAAGGGACGAGCTCAAGTTAAGTGTCAAGTGGATGAGTACTCGACTAGCAGTAGAACGGTCGCACATGCAACGCATTAAGAGGCTCAGGTTCTGGTTGTCCATCAAGAGAAGACAAACGATAAGTCCCTGATCCATACTTGTGCGTGATAAGGTCCGAGTCAATTAGGAGCAAACTTGCCCTATTTGCCTCTTTACAGATTGGTCAGGTGTTGATTGTGAAGTTGGTTGATATGGTTGTTGATTGGTTGAGAGGTCTAAATGTTTTGATAAAAAAGGTTGGTTGAATGTTTGGTTGAGATTTGATAGTTAATCAATGGTTGGTCGAGGGTTGATTGGTTGGTATTTGGTCTTTGGTTGGTCAAATGTTTGGTTGAGGTCGAGTTAAATGTTTGGTTGCTAGTCTGGTTGAGGTTAAGTTGAAAGAGTGATTGATATGTGGTCGAGGTTTGGATGAAGGTTGAATTCCCCAAGCGGCTAGGGTGAATGTTTGATGGATTGGTTAAGGTCGGTTGAGGTTTAGTGGTCAGATGGACTGTGTTGATTTCAAATAAGGGGGTTAAAGGCGGCGAAGGGACCCTAATCTGGCATGGAGATCCTGATTCAGGTGACGAGGTTGGAGAGGCATGGGTCGGTGTTGATAATTTGTCAAAGGGGTGGTCAAGAGGATCCTTGATAAGAAGGGAATCCTTTTTCTGGTGGTGATGAATGACAGCTTTAAGAGCACAACAATGCTCGGTGTCATGTCCCGGAGTGTGATGATAATGACAGAATTTAGAGTTGTCGAACCAAGATGGTCTTGATCCGAGAGTTGATGAGTGGGGTGGTGTTGAAAGTTTATTGATGATGTGGTCGAGAAGAAGGGTGTCATTCCCAAGACATTGGCGAATGGCGACCTTGAGGGCACAACAATGCTCAGTGTCGTGTCCAAGCGTATGATGATACACACAAATGCGAGTGTCGTCGAACCATGGTGGTTTTGGTCTGAGAGATTGATATGGTTTAAGAGGCGGGAGATAGATACGAGAGGACTGCAACAATTGCCGTAACAGCAAGGTGTAAGAACTTGCTAACGGGTCTGGATGTCTTGTTGCGGTGAGGGTTGGTGACTTTGGTTTGAGGGGCGTAAGAGATGTTGATCGATGGTTTGGAGGAGGTATAAGTCTGACGGGTTGAAGGAGTAATGGAGGTGACATGCCGCTATGAAGGATGGGAGTGGGAAGCACTCCGAGTAAAGTGGATGGATGTGGGCCTAAGATTGAAGGTAATGACGAAGGTGGGGGAGGAGGCCTCCGGTGTGGTTTAGTAGCCTTCTTTGGTTTGAGTTGAGGACCACCTATATGTGAGGCGAGGTTAGATGTGGGGTGAACACCAAGAGGTTTAATCTCTTTGGGCATGATGGACGCCTGCGCGGGTTTGGACTTAGATGTAGACGGTTCTTCTCTCGATGGAGAAGAGATTGAAGATGTGGGCTCTTTAAGAGGAAAGAGCGCCAGAGTAGTCATGGCTTCTACGTGTGGTTGAGGATTCAAAAAGGTATGACCATCTATGGATGATAATAAGGATGAAGGTGAGGCAACTGGTGTTGATGTGGTCAAAGCGTCCTCCAATATGGGAGAAGTCGATGGAGGACAAGTAGGAGAAGAAAGTTCTTCGCCATGTGGAGGAGGTATAGGGGAAGAAGGGTCTTCCACCTGTGAAAGAGGTTGGTCAAGGATAAGAGAAAAGATAGTGTCGACCGTGTGTATATCATGGTCTTGAGGGTCATTGATCATGGTTTGGATGTTGTCTTGAGTAGGTGGGTGATTAGGAAATGGTTGCTTGAAGATGTTGAGGTTTTGGTTGGGTGATGCGTTTGGGTTATCCAAGATGAGATCCCCCTTGTCTAGCATGTCCTAGACGATGTTTTTGAAAGTTTGACAGTGATCCGTGTTATGGCCTTTGACACGATGATAGTTGCAAAAGTGGTTTTCCCTGTACCATGCAGGGATAGGTGTTGAGGGGTCGAATTGATGTGGTCGGATTGAAGGGAGATTGAGGACCCCCTGCTTGACGAGTTTATCCAAGACAGAGGCATATGACTCCCCAATTGGAGTGAATTGACGCTGTAAGGATTGACGTTGAAAATGTTTATTGATGTAGTCTAATGTTGAAGATGATGGTCAGTTGGTTATTGTTGAAGATGATGGTCTGAAGATGACAGTGTTTGCCGACCCCTTGGATTGAGAGTGGGCAGAAGAAGGTCTGGAAGAAGAATGGTCATTGGTTCTTGTGTTAGTGTTACGTAATTTGACCTTATCTTCTTCAATGGCGCGAAGTTCAAGTTTTCGGGCCATGGTGAAGGCCTCGTCGAAAGTGTGGAATGTTTGAACCCACAAGGTGGATGAGATGTGACTGACACATGCTCGGGAAAAGAGCTCAATGAGCTTGGGTTGAGGCAAGGAGAAGGAGAGCTGGTTAATCAAGCCTCTCCAACGGGTGACAAAATTGACTATTGATTCGTCGTCAAATTGCCTAATAGAGTAAAGATCTGTGATTGAAACTTGTTTAGTGATATTGATTGAGAAATGGTCAACGAATAGTTGGGTGAGTTGAATGAATGAAAAGATAGAATGTCTGGCAAGAGAGCTATACCAGTCAAGGGCAGGGCCAGAAAGAGACATAGGAAACGTGCGTAGAAGTAACGCATCGTCGTGGGCGATAAGGTAACAGGCATGTCTGAATGCCCGTAAGTGTTGTTGCGAGTCCTCCTTACTCTGGAAGCGAGTGAATTTAGGAAGCTCCCAATGGTTGGGGTATGGTCGGATAGGGACAGAAGGATGGATGGGCTCGTTGTAAATCTAGTCATATGAAGAGACATTACTTGAACCGGAGATAGAAGCTTCGAGACTGGACATTTTATCCATCAGCATCTTGATGATGTCTACTGATGGATTGGTGGATGGAGCACCCCATAGGTTGTAAGGCGCTTGAAAGAGGCTAGAAGAGGCATACGACGTAGTCGGTTGTATCAGTAAGGGCGCAACGTACAGATGACTAGTCGCAGGGACAGAAGTGGAGACCAAAGGTGGTTGAGTTATGAAGGTAGAAGGCATAGGCTGACCAGATACCGCCAAAGGTGGTTGCATGATGGCATTGGCGAAAGGGGAGGTAAACACTCTTGCATTTACGGGCGCGAGAGTGTGAGGGGTCGAGACAATCAAGTTCTGGTATGATGTAGAACTTGTTTGAGTTGCGTGTGGTTGAGGGGGTAATGAAACCCCAATGGAGGTTGGTCTAAAAATAGATGAGGAGGCCAAACTTTGCATATAGGCCATGGTCGAGTTAATGGTTGAGGTGAAAGGCTGGGTCGTAAAAGGTTGGGTGGTGAACGGTGTTGATGTCATCGCCACATCACCCGAAAGGTCTCGCGTTGGGTTTCTCGCGAGATAGTTTTGGAGGGCTGCGGTATTGAGGTCCAAGAATCTTGCAAAATCTTGGTCCCCTTCTGGGACAATAGGCATTTGGGTCGGGGATGGTCTAGTAGGAATTCTTTCGGTCTCCGAGTTGAACTCCATTATAGGATTGGTTATAGACGGGGTAGGCGAAAGCGGTTGACGTCTAGCGTGATCAAGAAGAGCCTTGGTTTGACTGCGTGTCAAAACCATTCAAGGTAAGGAAGAACATCCTCACAAGCTCAAACAAGCAGATAAGAACTAAAAAGAGATGAAGACATAAGCAGATCCTAAAACCCTAGAAGTAAATTATTAAGATTATAGTGGCTTATGCCTCAGAATGTGTGTAGAGGAAGGTTGGTTTTTGAGTCGGGTCCTAGAAGAAGAAGTCTATGGATGGTTTCGGGTTTTGTTATGGTGCTCAAGAAGTCTGTGTTAGGTTTGGTACGTGGCCTGGTGTTAAGGAGCAAACTCCCCTCACTTCACGATTTTAGTGGTTAGCTGGTTTCGCTTAGCCAAAATATACCTCGCCTAGAGATTAGACTCTGCCAGAGAACGGAGTGGGCTTTCTCCTTGGTGATGAAATCCAAGTAAGATCGCCGGGACGGGTAAGGTATCCACTGGGGGATAAAATCCCAGTCGGGCTTTGTCTCAGGTAAGTTAAAATGTTTGTTTTGTGCAAGTGGTTTGGTCGTGTAACATCAAGTGATCTAGATTAATTCAATATGCGATTTAATTACTATGTGTGGTCTAAGAGATGCAGGCAAACAAAAATGAATGCAAAGTTTTTTAATTCCCAAGTCGAAATGTTTTGTTCGTATGAAGACGAATGGAGAAAGAGTCGAAGAATATGAGTTTTAGCTAATCTAGAAGTGCAAGAAAGAAAGAAATGTTCTTTTTATTTCCTGCTTATGATGTCGTTTAAGAAGAGACGAAAGGAGGCGAAAAGGAAGGAACCTAATACACCTATATGAACGAAAGAAAGAAAGAACCCAAGGAAGGCCCTAGTGTCCCACCGGGCGTGCCAGAATGTTTCTATGCAAAATTGCTTTCTACATTCAAAGAAGAAATAAGAAACTAAAAGAAATGGTCAAGGCTAGAAGATACCTGATAAAGTTGTGCACACCGAAATCAGACGTTGGAAGATTCTCCTCTTTGGTTGTGGAGGAATGACACCTGAGAAGAAAAGAGACTGAAACACGGAAAAATGTTAGTCAAAGATATGGTGGGCTGTCAGGCGAACGCCCGATCCCAGAAGTATGAAGACTTCCTAGAAGGATATCAACCCACTGATAAAAAAGCAGAATATTGGACGAAAGTAGATAATAAAAGATAAAATGATAGAAATAAATGACAGAAAATAAAATGCGTATCTGATATGTAGCACTGTTCTGCACAGTCACCGGCGTCGGTCTCTGTGGTGCCGGCGTCGGTCAGGGAAGGTGCCGGCGTCGGTCAAACTGCTGGCGTCGGTCGGGGTAGTGACCGACGTCGGTCGGGGCAGGTTCTGGACAGAGTCTAGGTGAGTTGCAGAAGGTCTGGGAGAGTCGGGACAAGGTCTTGACAGGGTCGAGATAGGCGCTGATGGAGTCGAGACAAAGTCAGGGCAGAGTCTAGGCAAGGTTTTGGGCAGGTTCTGGGCAGGGTTTTGGACAAGTTCTGGTTGAGTTGGGACAGGGTCTAGTCAGGATAAGGTCGAGTCTAAACAGGCTCTGGGGATTTGTAGAAGGTCGAGTCTGGATAGAATATAGAGTATGGAAATAACAAGCAAGCAATAACCAAAAATAAAAATAAACAGATGAAGATACTTACCTGTCACAGTGCGAAGACATGATTGACGTTGTTGAAGTTGTCTGTGCAGTGCCGAATTGAAGCGAATGCAGATTGGTTGATGCCGGAGTTGGTCGATCGTGAGAGTGTTGATTGCAAGAGTCTGTGAATGTCAGAGTTTGGGCTCGATTGATTGATTGATTGATCCATTGATCAGCCTCTTGAATGGTTGGCAGACGCTGATGAAGGCAAGGGGCAGTTCGAGAGACGGTTCGATAACCATTCGGGAAACTGATTGGGAACCGAATGATAACTGATAACGGATAACGGTAAGGTGACTGACATCGACAGGATTGCCGACGTCGGCCGATAAGTGACCGACATCGGTGACATCGCCCGGGTAAAGACCGTCGTCGGCATATGCACAATGGGGATAGAGTCTAACTTTAGCTCTGTGCTCATTTTTTCATGCTACCAGGGTCAAGGTTAATGGAAAAAGTGATCGACAAGGGTTAAATAGGCGAAGAAGAATAAGACGGGGAATGACCAGGGGAGTCGACATGATTTTGGTGTCTACAATTATGATTGGTTGTTTGTAATTGAGTAGTTATGCTTGTAAACAATGGACTGTGATGTTATTGTTCATCATATAATGTATTATATTTGAATCTACTTACAAAAATTAAAATATACAGTATAAATATAAATTATACATGATTGATATAAATTGTACTTTTGATGCTTGTTATTTATGTAATTAAATAATATAGTAAAATATCATTCATACATTTGACAAATTAGATATATGCATTTGATTATTTTTGTGTTTAACATGTTTTATGCCTACTTTTAGGAAGTAATTTGTATGAATCTGTTAGTTATATTCATGTTAATCAAATCTTGTATTGATGGTACTAAGTAAAAAATGAGATAGACTTCATTAGCCTACTTTCATCACCAATACCAGGTGAGGTTAATATGATCAAGTGGTGTGTATGAATTTGACTGATCCTAGAGATCAATAACTATTTAAAAAATTTGGCCAAAGTAATGTTTAATTAGACATTGTCATTTCATATGTATGATTTACATGTTTGTATTATATCATGCTAGAATGCATTTTATTTATAGTGCACATTATGTATTATAAATCTTACAACACACGGGTACTTGCTTATCTCTAGATTCTCATATCATCACTATCTACTCATTCATGAAGGGATGCCCATTCCCTAATGAGGAATTGTGTAGGGGATTGATAGTCCATGGTTGGTGTAGAAAAGTGCTCGAATGATCCTCTCCCTCCTCATAATAGTACTTCTTTGGACACTACACTTGAGATTGCCATTGATACTAGAGTTTAAAAAACTCATGCTCTATGCATCTTTGTATCTTATATCTATTATTATTGAAACATTATCCCTAATATATATATATTTTTTTCATTGTACATTGATAGCAGTGGTTGTATGTATGTGTTAGTTATGGATGGAATATATGTAAGTACTTTCCTTATTCAGTTATATTTTGTTTCATATGATTATAATGATCAATAACAGGTAGATGTTACATGATTATTTTATAGTTAACATACTTAGAGTGTTAAAATTGGATCATTAATTAGATTCTCATCATGTAATATAATGAAATAATATGTTGACTATATATATATATATATATATATATATATATATATATATATATATATATATATATATATATATATATATCACATTATTCTAAGTAGATTCTAGTGGGGATGTTACATGTGATATCAAAGATGTGACTTGAACTCTAGTACTTAATGAGTCCACTTAAATTATTGTATCCTTCTGTTTACTAAAAAATAAATTTATGAAAGTTAGAGTATCTGGTGAGGGTATTCAATTGTTAATGACATTAACCCTCCATTTGATCCTAATTGATTTGTCATTGAGCAAGCAATAAAGTTGGACCAGATTCTCCTAGCCATGAAGGAATCTAGGGACCAAATTTTAGCCTTGGAACAAGAATTTCATGGCCATGAAGAAGAAGTACACCAAGATGTACTAGATGTTAGGATAAAATAAAACATATATTTATCCCCAAATCACATACAAGAGAAACTATGAAATGAATAAATGAATCATATAGAAAATAATCATAAATATGCACAAAATAGGAGACACCAGATTTAACACGGTTCATCCAAGATGGGCTACATCCACCAAACTTGTCCAGTATATTATTTTCAACAATACAAGGGAGAAACAAATCCTACAACAAACCCTGTTACACCTTTTTACCTCTTTCTACCTCCTCTCTATGTGCAATATCTTTCATCTTAGCCATGTAACAATACATTTTAGGGCAAAAAACACCTAAACATAACCTCTATCGTCAGATATGGAAACTTTTAATCAATGGCCCAGATTGACTATAAAATCACAATTTTACAAGGCAATTTTAATAAAAAAATTTACTTCAGGGGCATTGTCCTTGAACCCCTGCTGGGGCACGTAGCCCTTGGACCCCCTTCTAGGGGGGTCATTCACCTTAAACCCTGTAAATGGGGTTCCCCCCTTTGCAACCCCTCATGCCATCATGGATACAAATAATAGGATCCAAAACTTGGTTGAAATAACATCATATTTTTAACCTCTGATCTTGGAAGATAATCAAGCTCCACACCTAATAATCTCCCACTTGGAGACTGATTGTAACAACTATTGTATTCATTATACTATCTAGACTTAGACAAGTTTATTAATTTAATTATCATCCATGAAGACTAATTGAAGCTAAACAAATTTTAAACTTCTCTCTTGTAACCACCTTGGTCATCATATCTGCAAGATTTTTACTGGTATGTAGCTTCTCTAAATTGAGTTTCTCTTCCTCTAACACTGAATAAATTGAATGATACCATAACTAAATATGTTTTGTTCTGGAGTGAAAAGTTGAGTTTTTAGCTAGATGGATTGCACTCTGACTATCACTATATAGAGTACATATTTCTTGACTATGTCCCAATTCTTTCATCAACTTCTGTTACCATATTATTTTTTTGCTTGCTTCTGTATCAGCAATATACTCAGCCTCTGTGGTTGAAAGTGACACAACCTTCTGTAACCATGATATCCAACTAAATATTATACCACCTACTATAAACACATACCCTATAGTGCTTCTTCTACCATCCAAGTCACCTACCATATCTAAGTCAATATATCCTTGTAATTTCATATATGATCCACCATAGCTTAACATTGTATCTATGGCCCCTCTTAAGTAATGAAGGATACATTTTACTACTTCCAATGTTTCTTTCCTAGATCACTCATGAACCTACTCACCACTCCCATTGCATGTGCAATGTCTAGCCTTGTACACACTATTGCATATATTAAATTGTCAAATACTGATGAATATGGAATTTAAGACATTACGTTATTTTCTTCTTATTTTTTAGGACGTTGTTCCTTTTTTAATTTAAAGTGTGTAGTCAAAGGTGTCCCAACTAATTTTTCATCCTGCATATTAAATATTCCCAACACTTTTTTGATTTACTCTCTATGATAATTCTCGCTTCCTATTCTTTCTATCTCTAGTTATCCTCATACCAAGGGTCTGTAGATGTTACATGATTATTTTATAGTTAACATAGTTAGAGTGTTATAATTGGATCATTAATTAGATTCTCATGATGAAACCTAATGAAATAAAATGTTGACTAAATAAAATAAAAATCTATCATATTATTCTAAGTAGATTCTAGTCGGGATGTTACATGTGGTATCAGAGCTATCGCTCTAACTCTATTACTTAATGATTCCACATATATTTTCATATCCTTCTATTTACTAGAAAAGAAAATGGTGAAATTTAGAGTATCTAGTGAGGGTCCTTCAAATGTTAATGATAATAACCCTCCATTTGATCCTAATTAATTTATCATTGAGAAAGTAATAAAGTTGGATCAGATTATCACAACCATGAATGAATTTAGGGACCAAATTTTAGCCTTGGAGTAAGAATTTCATGGCCATGAAGAGGAAGTACACCAAGATGTACTAGAAGAGCATCCCATTGAATAGGAAACCCCTCAATACATAAGATATACTACCATAATGATTTGCAATGTGATATGATAACACAATGATTTGCCCAAAGGTAGTTATAATCATTGAAAATATAGAGTTTCCCCAGTTAAGATAGACAAACATGATAATAACATGCCCTTACTGGGCAAAAGAAAGTAAATTGGTGATAACATAATGATTTTCCCAAAGGCGGTTAGAATCATTGAGAGATATAGATGGGATGGTGAAAAATGATTTGCCCATAGGTGGTTATAATCATTGGACCTTGAATATGGAAAACATGATTGATTGGTTGATGATCATGATAACTTGACACAAAGGGTAATGATGAATTAGAACAACTTGCTAGTAGGGAGATGCTTGTCTAAACTAAAAAATATTGAAATTCTTTTTTGTTTAATTAATCTATTTGGGATATGATTAGGATGTTGTTAATGTTAGTGCTGAGGAGATGTTGATGCTACCATTTTTTAGTATGCTTCTTAAATCTTATTTTTTTTGTAGAGCTATATGATAAGCATCATGATAGAACACCATGAAGACTGGGTTGAAAGATGCATAAGGACTAGCTCTCATAATCCAATTTTCAAGGAAAAATAATGCATTGATGTTAATAATCATGATGACAATGTAAACATATGAATATATATGGATTTAATTATAAGTGCTTAAGTAATCACCTAATGAATGCATATAGACTGAATTGAGGCAACAGGGTTGAAAGCAAACAAATAGGGACACAAACAATAAATAAACAAACAAGCAAAAAAATAAACAAAGAAATAAATAATAGTTAGTCCTAATATTAGTATAAACAACGTGATGAACATTATCCCTATAAAATATTCAAGTTTATGTCTCTATAGTTTAGTCATCACTGTTGAAGTTGTAAGTACAAAAAAATATTTTTTTTAGAAGATGTTACTATGCTTACAACTTGCAATGCTTTCTCAAATAGGGGAAAATTGTAAACACCTAAAATCGGCCACCAATGGCTTTTTATCTGAATTTATACCAATTATTACCAACCATTACCTATTTAGCCTAAGAATTTCTAAATTTCTCAAATTTGGCTTTATAACCATACAATAAATCAATTTGGCCTATTAATTAATTAAATTGAACAAATGCATCATCAATTAATTCAAAATCATTCAAAAATGTCAAAAATGCTAAAAAGGGTTAATTATCACCAAATCCTACACAAATCCTAATTTAATTTATTTATGAGAAATTAAATCAATTATCAAAGAGGAAAATTTAAATATAAGAGCATCTTAAAAACTAATCATTATCTTTTGTGAGTTGTCATTTTTGGAAAATATTAAAAAAATATCCTAAGAATAAGCCAAACACACCTTTAAAACTCAACCAAGGTTAATAAATTAAACTAAGGTTCCAATTTAACCTATTCCAAGTGATTTTTAAGCCTATAAAAGCAAGCATAGAGCTCTTTATTTAGAGAGCTTGAAACATAGTAGAGTTACAATGTTGGAGTTGATACATAAAGTAAATACATAGTGTTATAATGCCAAAATCAAGCTAAGCCAATCCAAACATGGTGCCAAGAGGAGATGGAGATATCCAAGCCCCATTCATGAATACCTTTTGAGCACAATCCGAGCAAGACAATGAAGAAATCATTTGGAGCTCTCAAAGAAGGTAAAGATTGTTGTTTTTTTGCATTATAGTTGGGTTTTCAATTATTGTTTATTCATTAAGCTCCCCCTAATATTTAAGCTTAGATATATTAGTATGTTAGTGTATTTATTTTATGGTTTTATGTACTAACACTTGATCTAAACTCGTCTCTTTGTCAAATTCTTTGATCACAAATGGCACGTTTAATGGGACACGATTACGAACCCCACATACTTAAACAAAAATAGCTATTAAAATAGATATATTTTTTATTAGTTTATTATTTTTATTTGAGTTTTTAACATATTTTACATACTGGTTTCATCCTAATTCTCTAAAAATTTCATTAAAATCTTATTTTTAGTTTATAAGTTATGACTATTTTAGTGACTGTCACTTTTTATTTTTTATTTTTCTTGTAAAAATGGCTAGTACAGAGCTAATAATTTTTTATTTATTTAATTTTTAGACCTTAATTTTTTTAATAAATGTCCAACTTGGAGTTTTCGACAAATTGTACAAATTTTGTGACAAAATTATTTATATTTTATGTGTTCGATTTTATTTGTTTTAACCTTCTGATTCATTGTTTGCATATTTCATAGGTTTATTATTATTATTATTATTATTATTATTATTATTATTATTATTATTATATTTATTTATATTTTATTGAGATTTTTTATAAACATTTCCTATCCTAACATGTTTATCTTTTGTGGTTTTTCCTTTAGGTCAACGGGTCATCCAAACCCAAGAGCATACTTTTCCAAGTTACTTATCTCATTCACAAAAGAGCTTCAAAGATAAACTAGACTCTGACAATTTTTTTGCAGGACCTATTTAAAAATTGATTAAATCAAGCTTAATTACATATTTTTAACCTCTTTTTGGGTTCTTAAAAATAAATAGGAACTTTCATTTGGTGCTTAAGGAAAAACTTAGATGCTTCTTTGAATGATTTTGTGATTGTTTCTTTATAAAGTTTTGCAACTTAAAGCTAAGGGACTAAAGAACACCACCAAAATTTTCATTTATTTCTTTAAAATTTAACTCACTTCAAATATTTTGCAAGTTTTTTATCATTTTTTGCTTAGTTATCTTTTGTTTGAACAAAAAGGAAGGTGTGTGTGTGTATGTTCTTCCCCCATCCCCTATAGGGAACTTGTGAGATCAAAAGCGTCATCTTCATTACAAAGTGCCTTAATTCAAAGGTGTAAAATAGATATTATGAAGGCTCTTTCAAATACTCACATACTTTTGGTGATCTAGAAACAACCATAAATCTATTTTACTTAGTTTTTATTTTATTACATCTTGTCTTGTGAGAGGGACTTTGTTACATCCCATAAGTTCTATAGGGAAGCCTTGACTTAGGAATTTATCTCTCAACATTGAATTCAATCCCTCTCTATGGGGGTTATATAAATAGATATCACCCCACTGGGATGGTGGTTTGAGTGGTTAAACCATCTCATATTGCGGATAGCTAAGCCCAAGACATATTATCATGTTAGAAATCACACTATACTAAACAAGTGATGGATGTAGTGGTTATAAAAAGGGAAAGACTTTTTTTAAAATAAGATATATGACACGGACCCAATTAATGTGTTTCTTCTCTTGAATTTTAATGTGAAAGTCTTGTGCATCTGATCCATCTAAAAATATTTAAAAACTTGCTAGTTTAGTTAACCCCACTTTGTCATACCTTGTCAATTTAGGGCTTAAGATGATTAATTAGTTGAGTTATCTTTGTCTTAGATTACTTGGTCTTGTTTGGAGTCAAAATTGTTTATTAATAAAAGAGGGTTACATAACTAAACACATTTTCCACCATTTATTTAACAAAGAGGTGTTATGTTACCCAAGTGAAAATCATATTTTTCCTTGTTCAAAAATTTATTATAAACTTTGTGTCATATCTTCCATTTTGGTGCAATTATGCTACCAATTGAGTCTAGACCATTTGCCTAATTTTCTTAATTCCTTCATTGATAATTTAAATTCAAAATTACACCTTTATAAGTTCATAAGGTTGATGTGTTAAGTGGGTTTGGCATTTGCACTAAACTTGAAAGAACTTAGGTTCAATTTACAATTTGAATTGAGGGCCATTTTTAGACTCATGATCATTATCTTCATTTATTAGGACTCAATTCATCTTGTGTATCACTTACGCTTTGAGTCCTAGGATATATTTTGTACTACCTTTCTTATTTTACCATTTGTCTTAAGTCCATTTGATATAACACTGTTGATTTAGAGATTTGTCAAAATTTGTATGTGTGTGTCATTTCAGTTAAGGAGAATATTGTTACGTTGCCAAAATCATGTTAAACCATTTTTCCTTAGAGTCTTGAAGTAAACATTTGTCATACCTTTTGATAATTTTAGCATTGTTATGCTACTCAAATTATTTTAAAACTTGTTTCATAGGTCTATTTGCGTAAAGTCCAAGTTTTTCTAAAATTCTAAAACAATTCAAGTTTTCTTTGTGAGCCTTTGTCTAGTGTAGTTATGCCATTCATTTTTGTGCAGATCATTGGTCAAAAGAGTCTAGTTTGTGCCATTATTTGGAAAAATAAAAATAAACTATCTCCAAATGTCTTTTATTTCATACCTCATACTTATTGTTCAAGTTTATGTCTAAGAGTCAAATACCTAGTTTTTGTTAGAAGTATTTCAAATCTGTTAGATTAAATATCTAATATTTATTTTAAGTCTAGATTTTGATGCCATTTGGCCAAAAGTTATAGAACATACCTTTGTTTGAGCCTAGATTTTGACATCGTGTTTGGCTAAAAGACCTAGCAAAATTTGTTTTTCCTAGATTAGACTCATTTGAAACACTTTGATCCTAAGATCTAGCATTAAAATTTTTGGTCCATATACTTGATCTTTTTGTGTGAGCTGTGTAATGTTGGCCATTCAATGTTATCTTGTTTTATCACAAATTATTTCATTAATATTTTTGGATATACCTATCCATCCTTTTGACTAGGTTAACTCAATTTTGAACCTCTTTTTAGACATCATTTTTGTAGAGTTTGTAGAACTCTATTTTTTTTGGTCATGAAATGTTTACTATGGATCCCAACATGTCTTCCTACACTCATAGTAGCCTCATGTACAATCCAAGATTTAGTAATGTGGTCTCATATGAATAAATGGTTCAAGACCCCTATCCTAACAATGTTGCTTATGAGACCTATCCTTATCCATCTTATAACACTCAAATAGGGGCACAAAACCAAGACCCATTGGTTCATTACTTGGTTAACACACCTCCATACTCAGAGAAAGATCATGAGATAATAGAGTAATACATAGCTATGGTACCTATAGTTTAAGAACCATTTCCTCAACAACCTTAATATGTTACTACACCATCTATGTATGATCCTTATCTATTTGACAATCACTTATTAAAAAACAAGGATGAGATTTTGGTTAGAGATATAGAAGTAGGGGCTAAGTTTCTGATGGACTTACCCCATGAGAATTTGTCAAGTCTAGTAAGAATGCCTCACAACATATTTAATAATAAATAGGATTCTTCTAGAAACCCTTTAGATCTAGTTCTAATGACATATTAGGACCCTCATATGCTTTTCAAATTAAAGGACCCCATGGAGGATCACTTTGTACAGATGCAGATAGCATACCAAACTTACTTTAACTTAGCTCATAATTTTAATCAAATGACCATGTCAAATGGGCCTCTCATAGATTTAGTTCCTTCAATAGGAGTGTTAATATAATTTATTAGTCAAAACAATCAGTGTGTAGACCCATTCATATAAAATACTTCAGTTGACAACTTATTTCATATGCTAACATTCAAAGAAGTGTCTTTTACTTCTATGTAGAATACTGAGTAAAACATAATGGACAATGTGCAAGAAATGTTCAATCTAAACTAAATTGGTGTGAGTACACAAATAACTAATCCCCAAACAAGTATACCTTTAGTTAACACCATGAGTGGTTCTCAAAATCAAGGAGTAGGAGTTTCTACCAGTAATCCTAAGCCAATTTCTTCTTCAAGCACTCAACCAGTAGGATTAGGTAGTCATCCAACAACCAATGTCATTCCTTAATAACAAAATGTGATGAATCCTACTCCTCCCCAATAGGTAACAAGTGGTATTTTATAATATCAAGCATAATCAAACATACCAATGCAATAGAGGTAGGACATATTACCACCTTAAAAAGGGGCAACCAATGTTTGACCTCGTCAGGTAGCAATAAACATACCTCTTTCCTCGTATACCAATATACCTATTCAAATCTAAATGATGTCTAATTGATAGCATATGACTATTGGTCAACAAAAAATGTCAAATCTCCAACATGCATCCACTTCCCAATTGGGATTCATGAAATAAAGAGGTTTCAATATTCCTCAAGTATTGATCAGGCAACCCTGGCCAATGTGCCACTATTTCAAAGATAGGGTCTTAGTTCACATGTACCTACTCAACATCAAGGCTTGATTAGTTTGAAACAAGTCCCTATTCAAACCCAATAGGCATAGTATGCTCATATCCCTCCATCTTAACCTCAAAATCCTCAAAAATCAAGTCCACATATCCAACCCTAACCAAAATATAACATCACAGTATGTGCAATTTAAAAAATCAAACCCTAATCCATGCATGCATATTCTTGGTCCATTCCCCAACTAAACCAACATCCCATAATAAATACCTCCATCATACCTTCATCAAAGTGCTCCACTTGTGACCACTCAACCATCTACCCAGGCCAATATTTCACCTCAAACCAATGTTCCCTCTAGTTTCCTATCCTAAGAACTATAACAGACAAAGGTTATGATTTCTACCATATAAGTTGGGAAACTAACCAAAAATTTTAAGTTGGATGATGTGTGTTCATATCTATTTAACATGGTGTACTTCGAGATACCATTTCCTCTAGGATACGAACCAACAAAACTTGATAAATATAAGGGAAAAGGTAACCCCAAGGCTCATTTTACCGAGTTCTTTATTGCATATATAGACATATACCTTTTATTTTTGTTCCCAAGGAGTCTAGAAGGACAAGCCTTGGAGTGGTTTTTGAATTCACCAAAAAAAATGTATCAAATTTTGATGATGTTTTAGACAATTTTGTGCAACACTTTTCATATAATCTTGAGCATGAGATTTCATTGGTCAACTTAACGCAAGTAAATAAAAATGTTGATGAAAGTTTTACAAGTTATCTACAATGATGGAGAGTCCTTGCAAGTTAATTCACCCATAGTTTACCATATAAATAACTCAACATCAAGGCTTGATTAGTTGGAAACAAGTCCCTATTCAACCCCAATAGGCATAGTATGCTCATATCCCTCCATCTCAACCTCAAAATCCTCAAAATCAAGTCCACATATCCAACCCTAACCAAAATATAACATCACAGTATATGCAATTTAAAAAAATCAAACCCTAATCCATGCATGCATATTCCTGGTCCATTCCCCAACTAAACCAACATCCCATAATAAATACCTCCATCATACCTTCATCAAAGTGCTCCACTTGTGACCACTCAACCATCTACCTAGGCCAATATTTCACCTCAAACCAATGTTCCCTCTAGTTTCCTATCCTAAGAACTACAACAGACAAAGGTTATGATTTCTACCATATAAGTTGGGAAACTAACCAAAAATTTTAAGTTGGATGCTGTGTGTTCATATCTATTTAACATGGTGTACTTCGAGATACCAATTCCTCTAGGATACGAACCACCAAAACTTGATAAATATAAGGGAAAAGGTAACCCCAAGGCTCATTTTACTGAGTTCTTTATTGCATGCCAACCAGTGGCATATATAGACATATACCTTTTATTGTTGTTCCTAAGGAGTCTAGAAGGGCAAGCCTTGGAGTGGTTTTTGAATTCACCCAAAAAAATGTATCAAATTTTGATGATCTTTTAGACAATTTTGTGCAACACTTTTCATATAATCTTGAGCATGAGATTTCATTGGTCGACTTAATGTAAGTAAATAAAAATGTTTATGAAATTTTACAAGTTATCTACAATGATGGAGAGCCCTTGCAAGCTGATTCACCCATAGTTTACCATATAAATAATTAGTCATTTTGTTTACCAAAAATTTTCACAATGAAATATCTTATCATCTAAAGTTGTAGTGTGCACATACCTTTAAAGAGATCATTGACAAATATTTATTGATCAAGCAAGCCCTTATTAATAAAGGGATCATCAATCTTATTTCATAAAATTAGAGTCAAGGTACCAATCAAGGAAATGGCCAAAACTAGCACCAAGTCCAAGCATAAGAATTACAACCAACATAGGTCAATAACAATGATAGACCAAAGCAAATAAACTGCAATAAGAATGTTATGGGAAATGGAGTAACCGAGTCACGTTATGTCCAAATGGTGTAAACACCATTTGGCCACCCTACACAACATATTTAAATTACACCTAACCAATAACCTTTGCATCCCAAGACCACACAATAAATGTAGCAACCTTTGCCATTACAAACCCCTCCTCCAAGGAAAATAGTGCCTACTCATCACATTTTTAGTGACCTTGGGGAACCTATTAAATCTATATTTTGAAATCTCACTACCACTAATTTTATTAGTTGGCCTATACCAAAACATTATCCTAAGGTAATTCTTTATTCTGATTGGTACCACCAAAACGAGTTCTGTGAATATCATCGAGTTAATGGGCATAATTTATGTTGTTGTATGAAAATTAAACATTTGATTTAGAAAATGTTTGAAAATGGGGAGATAACATTAGATGGTGGTGATTTTACTTCCAATCAAAACCTTGGAATCTTTCAAAACCCTTTTCTACAGCATAACAACCAACCACAATAGTAATAACAATAACAACAACAATGGTCAATGCAATACCAACAACGACAGTTTCAATAACTAAGGCTGAACCAACAAAATCAATAAAATCACCAATAATAAAACCAATAACATTCAAATAATGGATAGAACCAAGGTTAAAATGGTAACAACCAACATACCTACCATGCAATTGCACATGACTACAATAGGGTTGTAAGTCATATTGCAAGAGGTTGCATCAACACCATCTCCATCAATCTGAGACCAAATACCAATTAATCAAGACCTTTGATAAACAATGATAATCCACCAACTTGCATTGATAATCTTTCTTTGACTTGGGACTGCATACAATTGTACTAGAAAATATGGATTTCTAATTTTTCACCTTATATCTATAACTCATCATTATCTAATGACCATGAACAACTACATTAACAACTTAGATTTATCCTATCTGGTCCCCCATCATCACCATCATTTATTAATAATCATGGTCTTGTATTTAATCCTTATTATGCAATCATAACTTGGAGGTCAAAGATTACCATCCTAGGCCCACAACCATTTGCCACTTTGCCCATCACCCAACCAACTATTATACCTCATAACAAGCCATTTAACACTGACCAAGAAAATAAGTTTGACATTGTTCAGTAATTGCAAAAGATGCCAGCATAGATATCCATTTTAGATTTGTTGCATACGTCAACAATCCACAAAAACATCTTAAATTATTTCCTTAGACAATCCATAGTTTCAGGTGACATATCCCCTAACAAATTTCAAGCTTTGATTGGATACCTAGTTCTAGCCCAACAAGTCACTTTCAACCAAAGTGACATGTCATCCCTTGGTCCACTGCATAATAATCCATTATACATCAAAGTTTACATAAAGTGGCACAAATTGAAATGTGTCCTTATAGACAATGGATCAAGTCTAAAGATAGTGTCTCTAAATCTCATCAAGCTTCTTGGGTACATAATGATAGATCTTCAAGCAAAAATGATAACCATTAAAGCCTATGATAATGAAGAACAAGAATCATAAGGCACCATATGTTTGTCAATTATCCTTGGGCCCTTGACCCATGATATAATTTTCCATGTGTTAAATCTTGATTTTTCATACAATATGCTTTTGGGTAGACATTGTTTATATGAAATTCATGTCATCCCATCAACATTTCACCAATACATCAAGTTCTCCCACTCAAGAATGGAAGTTTGTATATCAGGAGATCTGCATCCATATGAGCACTGAAAACACTTAGGGGCTGATTTCAAGAGCTATAATTATCATTTTGGAATGAATCTAGGGGCCAAATAAGATTAGGGAAAGGCAATACTACTTGATTTTCTAGAGGATAATTGTATTGATCCTAATACCCTTGATTTCCTTTCCCACATGCTGCCTCCTAAAATATCCAATCATTATGCCATCTCGACTAATGGCCCAGGAGAGTATTTGACTCATGATACCTTTCACATTGTAAACCTTCCATAGAACCCAAAATAATTTAAAATACCTAAAGCCAAGCCAATTCATCCAAAATGGTTACAAAAAGGCAAATGTAAAAAGTATAGCCCATGACCCATCACATTTACATAAGTATCTAACCTAGAATAGGATCCTCTTGAAGGAGATGGAATCATGGTTGTATAATGACAAGCAGGTTGATTGTTACAAGAATGCAAAGTATCCTATTCCTAGTAGGATCATGAAGAATCAAGACTATGAAGGAGTTAGCCTTAGATCAAATCAACAAGGAACACTCGAGCCAATTTCCATGACTAGATATAAAGGGCCCTATAGACTTGGATTTAAACCACCTGGGGGTGACCCCATGTACCTTAATCATGTTTCATCACCATGGACTAGTGATTATGATGTCGGTAGTGAAGCAGAGTTTGATCATAGCCTTTTTAATGACCTAATTGAGACCAACCTGTTTAACCCTCATTCTGTTTGTACCCTTAGACCAGTCATTCATCATAACCCAGTTCCACTATATTATCCCCAATTGATAGATTAGGACCAACACAAATCTAATGTGCCAATTAATGAGTTTCAAAATGATGAGGCTTTATATGATTTTTTGGGCCTTAGAGACAACATTCTATTAGGGGACCATAAATAAAAGTTCTTAATCAAGTTGGATCCTGAGGCCTATTTTGGAGAGTGGGTGAATACCCTTATTCAAAAGCAAATAAATAAAATATTTAGTTCTTAAAGTGAAAACCTCTTTGAGGCACTTTTTAATGAGGGAAAAAGTAAAGAAAAAGGCTAGTCTAGTGGTGAAAACTTGTTTTATGTGCCACTAGATTAGGGTGTTCAACCTTATTCAAACATAGATCAGGGGACCACTAATGATGAAATTGTATGTGAGTCTGAGTTCAATTTTAAAGAAAAATAAGCTTTTGATCAAATCATTTAGGAGTTTCGAATAGTCTTTGTTACATGGACATATCTCCCATTAAGGATTTTGATTCATCATACCTAGGAGAGCTTGAACAACAAGTCCTAATAGAAGACTCTAACATTACTAATCAATTCAAATCATTGCCCACTATCCTTGAAGATGGTTCAAGCCTTCTAATGGAGGACATAACAGAAGTGAATATTGGGTCCCCAGATGACCCAAAGTGGATCAAGCTAGGTGCATCCCTTACTGAGAAGGAGTATGAAGTCCTTACAGCCCTTTTGAGGGAATTTATTGACATATTTACATGGGCATATTCTGACATTCCAGGTTTGGACCCCACATTGGTTATGTACAACCTTTTGGTAAATCCTAATTCCAAACTAGTAAAACAATAGTTGCATAAGATGTATCCTTGCATTAATTTATTAGTGAAGAAAGAGTTGGCAAAAAATCTTGGAAGCAAGATGTATTCGGTCAATCGATTATTCAGAGTGTGTCTCTAATGTTGTGCTAGTTAGCAAAAAGACATAGGGAATTGAAATCTGTATTGATTTCTAAGATATAAACAAATTTTGCCCCAAGGATGATTTTATATTTTTAAAAATTGACATGATAGTTGACTCCATAGTGTGTTATGCGATGATTTCATTAATGGATGGATTTTTAGGGTACAACCAGATTAGGATAACACTGGAAGACCAACACAAAATAGTGTTCACCACTCCATGGGGAACATTCTATTATCAGGTTATGTTCTTTGGACTTACAAATGTAGGAGCCACCTATCAAACATCCATGACCATCATATTTCATGATATGATGTATGACATTATTGAAGACTATGTCAATGACATTATTTGTAAATCAAAGACCAAGACTGAGCATCCAACAGTATTACATAGAATATTTGAAAGACTACATGAGTACAAAGTTAGAATTAATCTTAAAAAGTTTGTCTTTGGAGTCACATCAAGAAAATTACTAGGCTTCATTGTGTCTCATCAAGGTATTGAAGTTGATCCAGCCAAAGTCCAAGCCATAACAGAGATGCCACCACCATCTAATTTGAAGAAGCTCCATAATTTACAAGGCAAGATTTACTCTATCTGATGCTTCATATCACATTTGGCTAATAAATTCCATCTTTTTATGTATATTCTAAAGAAGGGAGTTATATTTCACTGGGATGATCACTTACAGATAGATTTTCATTAGCTAAAGGACTATCTAGCGAATCCACCTATTTATTTGCCTCATATGCCAAGAAAGCCATTCTTATTGTATTTATCAGCAACTGACAATGCCCTGGGGGCACTTTTGGCTCATCAAGATGATAATGGAAAAGATCATGTCATGTCCTATTTAAGTCATACACTGATTGCATATGAGCATAATTATATGCCCATATAAAAAGCCTATTTATCTATGGTCTTCTAACTCAAAAACTACACCATTACATGTTAAACAATAAGATCATGGTTATTTCAAAAGTAGATTTGCTCAAGTATCTACTATCTAAAATATATTTACAAGGTTTCATGTCCAAATGGATCATACTTCTTAGTGATTTTAACATCGATTACGTAAACCAAAAATCCATTAAGGGGCAAGTTCTTGTAGATCGACTTGATAAAGCACTCCTTGTTAATATAGAACTGTTCACATTCCAATTTCTCGATGAATCCATAATGACCATAATTGACACACCTCTTGAAGAGTAACACTGGAAGCTATATTTTGATGTATCATTCACAACACATAGATCAAGGGTAGGTCTTTTATTTATTATACCATAGGGGGATCTAATCACTAAATCATTTAGGATCAACTTTCCTTATACCAATGACATGGCCAAGTATGAAGCACTTGTTTCAAGACTTTGACAAGTGGTATAATGGAACATATCTCATCTCAAGGTTTATGGTGATTCTCAGTTAATCATCAATCAACATACAAACCAGTTGTATACCAAAGATGACAAGTTGGTTCTATATAAGGCCATGGTCAACACTCTCAAGTAGCAGATTGCCAACATTTAGTTTGAACATATACTAAGGGCAAGTAATAGAAACACATATGTTACAGCTATTATTGGATATCTGATTTACCAAATAGACACAGATAAAGAGTATTAATTTGTCATTGAGAATTTACTAGCACCAGCTCATGAACCTTTAACCATCATGATGATTTGTAATATTGTTGGTCATATCTCTATTTGGTACTCAGACCTTTAAAACCACCTCCATGACCAAATTATACCACCTGACTTATCCTAAAAGTAATCCAAAGCCTTAATCCATCGAACCACACATTATACCTTATTTAGATCAACCATTTACCACCATAGTTTTGATGGAACTCTACTTCATTATTTAACTTTGGTAGAATCTACACTCATGTTACAAGAAGTTCATGAAGTAGTATGTTGATCCCACACCAGTGGGGTAGTTCTATCCAAAAAGCTCTTACATGTTATTTATTATTGGCCCATGATGGATGTATATTTAGATGCATATGTGAAAAGATGCAATATGTGATAATGGCATGTCAATCTGATTTATGCCATCACCAAGACTCTAAAACAAATGTTGACACCATGACCATTTACTACATGGGGCATCAAACTCATTGGGAAGATAAATCTTACCTCATCTGACATCTATAAACATATCTTTACCACCACTAGAAATTTCACTAAGTGGTTTGAAACCATACCCTTCATTTATGTGACTAGAAAGCAAATTTCCAAGTTCATTTTTAACCATCTCATCTTCCACTATGGTATCCCTTCCAACATTATATCTGATAATGGAGGATATTTCAAGAACAAGGATGTCAAAAATCTATGTACCACGTATAAAATCAAGAAAAAAATTTCCACAACATATTACCCACAAGGTAATGGCCAAGCTGAAGCATCAAATAAAACCATTATCAACATCCTAAAAAGAATTGTTACTAATATTGGCTGTGATTGGCACCTTCATATATTTTTTGCCTTTTGGGAATACCTTACTAATCACCATACCCCCATAGGTACTATTCCATATTAACTTATTTATGGCATTCAGGTCATTCTTCCTATTAAGGTCAAGTTGCCTTCTCTACGCATCTCTTTCAAGCGTGTCCTAGATGACAATGATTATCGAGTAGCTCGCCTATAATAGCTAGAGTTACTTGATGAGAAATAATAATGACACTCAACAATTTCCAAGCCTATCAAAATAGACTTCAAGGCCACTACAATCAATGTGTGAAACATAGGGAATTTAAACTTGGTTATCTTATCCTTAAGGTGAACCAAAAGAATACCATGGCTGAAAAGAATCATAAAGGCAAGTTCAAACTCAGCTAGGTTGGTCCTTTCATCATTACGGCAAACTATGGAACAAGAACATACATGCTTGCCACACCAAACGAACATGAACTTGATGAGCCGATGAACATTATCCACCTCAAATGGTACTATGCTTGAGTGACTTGGTGTATTGTCTTTAAATACCATTTTAATTTGTGGCATATTATCAATATTCTTCTTTGTACTATGCCATTTTACCACTTTATCATCCTAGCAACCTATCACTTTTTCCTATCGCAAATCCTGTCTACCATACCTTCCCCATCAACCAAGTTTATTTCTCCCTCCCTACCTGGTCTTATGACCTTGGTTCTATTTTATTGCTTCCATAGCCACTTTTTTCAAGAGGATTCAACTTCAATTTTAGTAGTTCTTTCAAGCATTCTAGATAGAGGCAGTATTTTGGAGTAGTAAGACAACACTTTGGCAGTTGCATCCTTCAATTTTTGTTTTATTCTCTATACCAAGTGTGCCTAATTATAAATGCTTATGGGCAAATTAGTGTCCCACTAATATTGTTACTAATTATAACCACCTATAGTTAAATTAGTATCATTGACTCGTGTCATTGAATCCTAGTTATAATTGCCTATAGGTAAACTAGGGGAAATAATTGTTTACCATGCCTTGACATACCAACTAGCCATTTCCTATACAATATTGTGCCTTCATACCAATTATGCCTATTTTGTTTGAATTGACTACTACACTAGTTAGATTCTTCTGTTATTAGGTAGAACTATAGTGACTTGAGGTCTCATTCTAGGACTATATAGGTAGTTCTGGATACTTTTTGAGGTTAGCTCAGTCACCCTAAGCCATGCTCTCATAATTTTTTGAGAAACCTAAGCCACACCCTCACCATTTACCTAAGCCATACTCTCATCATTTTATGAGCAACCTCAGTCATGCTCTTGTTATTTTGTGAGCTTGGAATGTTTAGTGTCTCATCATTCTTGATTGAGTTGAGATACTCAAAAAATTCAAAAAACATTTGTAAAATCATTTAGAAAAACCAAAATCATTGACCACTTCATTCCGTTAAGGATTGTGGGAACCCTTATTAAGTCACAAACAAATCACTTGTCACTTAGTTTCCCCATCCTTTTTGGCCTTTTCTCCCATGCACTTATTATTTTTCAAGACCTTTCCTATTCTTCTATCACAACTATTATTTTTGTTTTTCATTAGTTATCATTTTTTTCCCATTTCCTCTGAGAACTACATTTGACCTAAAGTTTTTGTTGGATATTACATCCATATAACTATGTAGGTAGCATCTACTTACCTAGTACATATGGAGATAGCTAGACCGCCCCCTTTATTTTCTTCTATTCCCCCAATAATGTTTTTTTGTTAAGTTGTCACCTATTTTCTAGGGACAATGTTCATCACATTGTTTATACTAACATTAAGACTAACTGTTATTTGTTTCTTTGCTTGTTTTGTTTTTTGTTTGTGTACATGTTTGTTTACTTTCAGCATTATTTCCTTGATTCAGTCTATATGCATTTATTAGGTGATTCCTTGCACACTTATACTTGAATCCATTCATATTCATATGTTTACATTGTCATCATAGTTTTTATCATCGGTGCATTATTTTTCCTTGAAAATTGGATTATGAGATTCAATCCTTCTACATCTTTCAGTGTAATCCTCATGGTGTTCTATCATTATGCCTACCATACAGTTGTACAACAAAAATCAACTTTATAAAGTCTACTCAAAAATGGTAGCATCAACATCTCCTTAGCATCAACATTAGCAACATCCCAATCATATCCCAAATAAAGCAATTAACCATGAAATAATTTCAACCTTTGTTAGTTCAGATGATTTAGTCTATATGTATTCATTACGTTATTCCTTATGAACTTATACTTAAATACATCCATATTCATATGTTTACATTGTCATAATGGTTTTTATTATCGATGCATTATTTTTCCTTAAAATTTTGTTTATGAGAGTCAATCTTTCTGCATCTTTTGGCCCAGTCCTCATGGTTTTCTATCATGATGCCTACCATATATTGCTACAACAAAAATTAGCTTTAATAAGTCTACTAAAAAATGGCAACATCAACATCTCCTTAGCACTAGCATTAGAAACATCCCAATCATATCTAAAATAGAGTAATTAACCATGAAATAATATCAAACTTTGTAAACTTAGTTGAGCATCTCCCTACTAGCATGTTGTTCTAATTTAACATTACCCTCTATGTCAAGTTATCATCATTGTAAACACTAAAATCTTTCACATTGGATTCTAACTGTCGAACCCCTAAATAATTCTTTAAACCCTTTAAATGAACCAAAACCCATTTTTTTAACTAATCAACTAATCAAAATTAAAAGCACCGTTTTTGGCTTTTTTTGGTTGTTAGCCTCAACCGTCGATGGTCAGGCTGACCATCGATGGTTAGGACCCACCACTTGGACTTTTCCATGCAAACAAGAATGCAAACAACAACAAATAATTGCTTACCTTTTCTAAATATAAGTTGTGCAAATTCTCTCATGAGACCTTGCATGAGCAATTTATAATTAAAATCACCTCTTAAACTTCCACTTCAACCTTTGGCCCTTCCCTATAAGAAGAGGAGAGTAGTAAGAGATTGATCCATCTGCAACTATTATCAAGAGCTTAGGTACTTAGAGTTTTTCTTATTATAGGTCATCCAGCATTATTAAGCATCATCATCCATCTATTTGAGAGAGCTAATCTGCCATTTCCTCTCAGATCAAGTTTCTAAGCACCATCATTCTATCAAAATCAACCTAGATTCCACCTATGAATCAATAACATCTACCAATCAACCAATCCACTTTTGGTAAGTCAAATACTTGATTACTACCATTTATCTATTTTTCTCCCTTTTCATATTAATAAGCCTTGCACCAATATCTCGAGATTAATTTCCTAAATCATGGCACTAGCTATTGATAAGTTCAGAATTAGATAGTCAATCATCGATGGTTGCTTAACCATCGATGGTTAGGCCTAACCATCGATGGTTAGGCCTAACCACCGATGGTCACCCCAACCATCGACAGTTACCTATGGTAGGTTAAAAACTAGAAAGCTAAAATTCCCTTTCTTTTCAAATTAGATCTTTCTTCTTGAGTTTCTACCTGTTCTTTGAACTCTACTAGATTCCCTAAATCACACCTCCACCCACTAGTACTAATCAGTTTCTCACTAATTAGATAATTTCTAGTATATCTACTTTATCAAGCATATCCTTGTTATTCATTTTCAATTATCTTTTGATTATTGATGTAAGTACCTTCTATTTACTTTTATAAGCTTAATTATTTTTAAAATGGTGGATTGGTAGCCCTTAAGGATGCCCACATTTTTAAGATTTAGCCAGCACTAAGAAATCCACCTAACTACTTGTCTAACAAATAAATTTTCTTTAGTGTTATCTTATCTATAGGTTTTCCTACCTAGCCAAAGAGGAGTTTTTCACAATATTTTGATTCAACGTGCACACCTCTTATCAGGTATTTTTACCATAACCCATATTTCTAGTTTTACTATCTTCTTGTGAATAATAGAAAAATTTGAGTGAAACATTATTGCACGCCTGGTGAGACCCTGGTCTTTAATTGGGTTTTCTTTCTATCTGCATTTGTATCCTTTCATCTCTATCTATGTGCTCATAATTGAAATCTAAAAATTTCATTTGGGTTTAAAACTTACTGCATCCATTGATTGCATGTTTCTTATAAGCTCACCTAGTTTAATTAAATAACATCAAGATTAAGCGTATTCCACTTATGTTACACAACCAAATCATGAAATCAAGTAAACATCATAACATACTTGAGATAAATCCTGATTAGGATTTTACTACTCAGTGGATCACCTTACCCTAACTAGTGATCGTACTTATATTTCATCACCAAGGGGAGGACCCACTCAGTTCTCTAGCTGAATATAAGCTCTAAATAAATGGTATTTATTGGCTAAGTGACCCAACTTGGCTTCAAGATCATGAAGTGAGGGGAGCAAGTCCCAAGCACTAGGCCATGTGCCTGATTCAACACAGATTATTTGAGCACCAAAATTAACCCAAAACTATCTTTAGACTTTATATCTAGTACCTGATCTACAAACCAATCTACTACATGTTCTTCACATTAAGGCATAAGCCAAACAATGAGATAATTAATCAATCATAGGATTTTAATTACCTTAGTGTGTGTTGACTTTTCATTGGGTTTTTTTTTTGCTTTCTATGTGTTAAATATCGAAGTCATCTATTGGTGCATATCTTATAGTCTTATATGGCACTTACCTAGCAACAACAAAAAGAATAAGCAAGTCAAGACCCATCTATAGACAACCCAATTTCTTCCACCTCCTCTTCCATGGATGACTATTGATCAGACATCAAGAGTTCATCTCACCATTCTGAACCTTCCCATATCCTTAAGATTGTTCCTCAGGGGGATTTTGACTTTGCTTCCCTTTTGGATAACAACCCAATCACCTTACAACATTATCTTAATATTTTGCATCACATAACTCCTGTCTCAACCCCACCTACAGATCCTCTTTATGGCATGCCATCCTACTTGGTACCAGATCCGTTTGTACTGCTATTACTACCCAACCTTTAAACATATGTATCCACCAACCCCTTTGACACTATGGGGGAAAATTAACCCATCCAACCAACTATTTATTTTACACCTTCTACCCCTAATATTGACTCCTCTACCTTGGGAATGCCTACCATTGGTAAGTCAAATCGTCCTTTTACTAACCCTGATCCGTTAATCACTACCCCTCTTTAGAATCTAGCAATGACCATACCTACCACTACACCTCCTACTAGTACCAAATTCACTACCTCACCCTTAATTTTTAACACAACCATGACTCCTACCCAACCTAAAATAACCTCTCAGTGATTACCAATCATATCCAAACTAGGTTATGTCCCTAACCTACAAGGGCATCTCCATGTTACCCAACCACCAACCATCACTTTCCCTTATATATCTTTCACCTAACCTATGATCACCTCTCAGCAATTTCTAACCATACCCAATCTTGGATATGTTTATAACCCACAAGGGCATTCCCACATCACTCATCCACCAACTATTACCTATCCTTCTATACCTTCAACCCAACCGTCTATACATTCCTATCAATATGGGGAAATTTCTCAACCACCAATGAATTATCAATATATTATCCCCTCTCAGCCATAATTTATGACCTACAATCCTCCAAGTCCACCACCACAAATGGATCTAATGAAAATGATCATGGACAAGATGACAAACCTAGATTCATCCACTTTTAGACCCCATAATCTCTTGTCCTACAATCAAATCTATAAGAAACCAATTCATCTTTTGGTCTCTATTAGACCATATCCAACCCAATGGGATCTTCCTAAATTTACTAAATTCAATAGTAAATAAGATCCCTAATAACATTTAAGATTATTTAGACATTCCTTTTACATGATTGCTTATGATGATGCTCTTTTTTGTACACATTTCTTGTCACCTTCTGGCCCATCATTAGACCGGTATAATGACATTACCAAACATTCTATCTTTTCCTTCAACCAATTGGCTTAGATGTTTTTAGACCATTTTTCCATTAACATATCCAAGGACATCTAAATTACCGATATGTACGCCATCCACCAATTTGAAGACGAGTCTCTAACTAATTTTATAGCTCATTGGAAAAGTCTCATCAACCAATTATCAATCTCTTTACCTAAACTGGAACTGATCCAACTCTTTGCTCATGCTTGTGCAAAGCACATCTCTTCCACACTACGTGTCCAAAGTTTTAGAACTTTTAATGAAGCCTTTACCATGGCACACAAATTGGAAAATAGAGCTATAGATGAAGGTAAATTGAAGTTATGTAACAAAAATTCCACCTTCAAAACCATTAAGACTTCTTCTTCTAAACCTGGTAACCAAACCAATATGGGAACCAAGGGAAAGGCAATTGTGAATATAGTTGTCCTTAAAACAACTCCACCACCAAATATTAGTCAACAAAACTCTTCTAATCTTCCAAACCAAAACATGCAAAACCTAAACTAAAACAACTTGAAGCAATTTACCCCACTAGGAGAATATTATGCCTCAGTTTTGGACAAACTATTGAAATCCAATCTCATACAGCTTCCACCAATTAAACCCCCATAATAATTTTATTCTTCTCATCCTCCTCCAATCTAATACAATGAGAATGATCTTTGTTCCTTCCACCATGTAGTAAGGCATGATGTTAGTAGGTGTAATACCTTTAAAGGCATTGTCCAATCCCTCATTGATAAGGGGGAACTTGTCTTTGACAATCCCAATGCACCTCAGAACTAGGCTCTTGATATCTTTAGGAAACCTTTTCCCAATTTCCCTCCATCAAAATAAGAAAGCAACCAAGTAGAATGCTCCCAAGACACTCATATAGTTAATATGGTTCTTGATATTCTAATTATGAATGAGCCAATTACCTCCCCAACAACTTCACCTACTCCTTTGAGTGAGGAAAAGCAACCACCTTCCCCAGAGTCAAAAATCAACATTGATTAACTACCATTTACCATGGCTTCATTCATGAAGGTAATGGTATCCTCAAAACCTCTATCAACAAATTTACCTGATAGGCTAATCATAACCACACCACCTCCAACCAATCAACCAATTGTCCCTCCTATGGATGTTGTGCCTAAAGAAGAAGCATCAACCTGTGACCTTCCTCCACCAACCATCACCCCTTTAGATGAAGATAAGGATGAGGTTACCCCTCTTTCTTCTCCTCCTCTTATCGAACTTTATTTTAAACCAACTTCCCAAGGTATGAAATAAGTATATAAACCTTTTTCTTGATTAGTTCAAAATTTGGACGTTCTCTCTCAGCCTAACATGGATAAAACCACCTCTTAGCATCATCTAGGTCCCCCCACAAATGCAAATCTCCCAGCATATCTGTACCCATTGTAGGTCCATCACCTTCTTCTTTTAAAGAAGCCATGATAGGTTCATTTCACCCACCTCTACCCAAATAATCCCATGCCCTCATGAAATCTACCCAGACCTTAGTAATCCTTCCTACACCTAGTATTAGATACCCACCTTTAAAACTAGATCTTTATCCATCTACCTTGACTAATAAATTACCAAGTAAAGCAGCCATGAACATAAAATTGCCAAAGACCAAACCACTCACTAGGTCTAGACAATTCCCTTCCTAGTTACCTTCTATTTTGGGACCCCATCCCTCTACCCTCCTAGTTACCTATTCTTCATATAGAAATTGTACCCTCTTTTCTATAGTAGCATCCATCAATACCTCTACCAATCCCTCTTTTTTGGATAACCCAGTTGCTTCTACCCTCCCATCTATGACCAAAACTTCATCTTATATACCTTCTACCTTTCAAACATCTATCTCTAGTAGAGCATCTACCCACCAATCTCATCTGAGACCAACTACCAAAACTAAACCAAAACCTATTCCCCCCATGAGGAGGCCTAATTTTGTAAAACCTCCCCCTCTAAGTATGTCATCACCTTATGTCAAATCCTATTCAACCATTTTGCACAGGTTATTACAAAACTCTAACTTAAGCATTCTACCCATTAGACCTTTTGACCCCTCTCACCCCAAACTAGCTTGGTTTGATGATAGTCGGATCTGCTCCTACCATTGGACCCTAGGACATGACATGGAGAATAGTAGGGCTCTTTAAGGTTTTGTCCATTAGCTTTATTAGTTAGATGATCTATTGTCAGATGAACTTCTAGTTACCCTTTTGTCACTTTAGCAACCAACCATAGCCAAACTCACACCCACCTCCTCACTCTCACCTAAAAGTGATGAGCAACCAAACCAATCATCTAGGATTCCCCCCTTCTCACACTATTAATGTTATTAATTAAGCACAATAGAAGGATAAAGACAAAGCTAAAGTGTCTAGTCCTTGGACATACCCACCTTCCACCTCTTAACATGGCCAAATCCACACTTTTTTACCATCACCCCAACCTAAAATAACTATCTTGGGTACCACTAAATTAAACCCTTCTAAATCAATTAGGAAATTGGTCCTTAAGTAGCTTCACCAAACCCCTACCAAGATGAGTTTATAAAAATTCATTTCCACCTCACCTCATCATCACCAGGCACTAATTGAGACCTTATAAGCCATTGAGATTTGGCCTAGTGATACCCAACCTTTAAAGACTTAGAGATACCTTCTACCCATCTTTAGGACCCTGATCCTCCTCTCTTTATCACTGCCTACATTGACCAAACTCACATTAGGTGATTAATGATTGATGGTGGGGCCATTATCAATATCATCTCTTATCTTGCCTATAACCAACTCAATCTACCTACCAACATCATGTCTAATACCTCTTTTGTACTTTAGTCTTTCAATGATACCATGACCACTACCCTAGGAGCTATAGTCTTCCACATTTGTTTAGGATTATGTACGCTCCCTACACTTTTCTATGTGGTTGAGGAGGAATTTTAGTATAATATCCTACTCAAATGACCTTGGATCTGATCCATGGCTTGTGTCCCCTCTACCCTACATCATTTTGTTAAATTTGAACACTAGAACTAAGTGATTACTCTACAAGCTAACCCAAGCCCTTTTACAACATGAAATATGATATATCAGCCTAATGACATTCTTTTGCCACCCTCTACCAAGTCTTCATCCAAACTAGATCCGCTTCCATCACCTATTAAAGAAACCATTTCTTCCTCTTCTCATAAAGAATCTACTATCACATCTCTCTCCTCCAAGAAAATACCAATAACTGACTCCTTAAATTGACCTTTCAACATCTTTCTTTAGGAAAATACTACCTCTTGGCTCTTTATGCTTTCCCTACCCCTCACGAGTATGGGTAGCTCACCAACCAGCTAGGGTATGATCCCAATCTAGGATAAATCACATCTCTTAGACCTCCCTCTTGTCAAATCCATTTTATCTATGTGGGAGTTGGCAATCCTTTGACAAGTACCATCAACACCTTCTATCCTCACCCATATACCACTAGCTTTTCTTATTTAGTAAAACCCTCCTTCGCCAATACATACCTTCATAGGTGTGGCTGGAAGGGGTTCGCTTTGGGAAAATACAAGCATGGCCCCCATGAGATCACCTCATTTGAAACTCAAAAACCACATGAGAATCATGTGCTCAATTTTATCTTGACAAAGAAAAAAACCATGTAATCTCCCCCTACCATTGAGGGAGAAATAGTTTCTCCCCCATCTTGTTTACCTCTACCTCTAAGAGAGGATGATGATATCATCCCACCTAACTTTTTTTTCATCTCAATGATTAGCTTAGAACCCTTGACCTATCAAAAAGATGGAGCTACCATAACTCTCCTCTTTTGCATACTGAACTCATCGCAAAAGACACCCCTACCATTCACACCATCCAATGTTAGGATGATCATTCTATCTTCACCTACCTCAGTGTAGAATATCATTCCATCTATAAATATCTCCCTCTCAAAACTTTCACTATTCTAGATGAATCCATAAAGAGTAGTGATGAGAGCCCATGTATCATCAGAATTGGGCAATCCTTGGATTTTATACAAAACCAAGAAGTTTCTACCTTTCTTCATGATTGTAGCATCGCATTTGCTTGGTCATATGCTAGCATGCATAGGATTCACCCTACCATCACTACCCATAACATTATCACTCAACACAATGTTAAGCCCATTTGATAGAAGCTTTAATGAATTCACCCTCATATATCTCTCCTTGTAAAGGAGGAGCTCTAGTGGTTCCTCTCTATCAATTTTATCGAACCTATCAATTATCCCCAATGGGTTTCCAATATCATCATAGTTACCAAAGCCACTGGGGGACTTTGTATTTATGTTAGATCTTAACCTCGCTTGCCCAAAGGATGAGTTTCCTCTACCTAGCATTGACCAGCTCATTGATCTTAAAGTTAGTCATGAAATGCTTTCATTCATGGATGGATTCTCAGGCTATAACCAAATCTTGATTGCCCCTAAAGATCAGCATAACATAGCTTTTATCACCCCTTGGGGAACATTTTTCTATAGGGTTATGCCTTTTAGTCTGAAGAACACTGGTGCAACCTATGGACATGTAATGACCTACAACTTTGATGACCTTATCCACAAAATTTAGGAAGACTATGTGGATGACCTTATCGATAAATCAAAGCTTCAAAAAAATCACCTAGTTATTTTTAAAATCATCTTTAAGTGCCTTATCCACTACCATGTTCACCTAAACCCCAAGAAGTGTATCTTTCAAGTCTTATCAGGTAAACTCCTAGGTTTTATCATCTCTCTTCATGAAATCAAAGTCAACCTGACCAAAGTCAAAGCAATCTTAGAAATTCCTCCCCCTGTTAAACTTAAACAAGTCTGTAGCCTTTAGGTGAAACTCTAATCCATTCAACATTTCATTTCTCAACTATCTGACTATTGTCAACTTTTTCATCACCTTCTTAAGAAAGACACATCTTTTAGGTGGGGCCAAGATTGTCAAAAGGCCTTCAATTCACTTAAAGACTATCTCCTCTCCCCACCAATTCATATTCCTCTATAACATGATGAACCTTTCTACCTATATATTTCAACCACTGACCACTCCCTAGTAGCAATGCCTGCACATTGGGATGACCAACATAAAAAGCAAATTGTATATTATATCATTTAAACACTTATCAACTATGAAACTCAGTATACCCATATCGAGAAATTTTGTCTTGCACTAATCTTTGTGGCTACCAAAAAAATTTATTACCTCATTAACCACAAAACTTTCATCATTATTAATATCGACCCACTCAAGTATATGCACTCTAGGCCTTATCAAAACCAACAAATAGCTAAGTGGCTTATGTTTTTGGCTAAATTTGATCTTGAGTTTCTTCAACAAAAATAAATAAAGGGATAAGTGATAGCTAATCAACTGGCTAATGTCGCTCTATCTGATGCCCAACCTCCTCGTTTAGAATTCCCTGATGAGAATATCGATACCCTTTCTCATGTAGATTTTACCTACCAAGTTACCATGTTCTTTGACAGATCCAAATGCCAATGCAGTGGAGGGGTAGGAATTATCTTAATTACCTCTGATGGTGAGCCCTTACCTCTACTTTCAAGCTTGAATTTGAATGTACCAATAGCATGGTTGAATATGAAGCCCTAGTAATAGGTCTCTAAACTGCCTTAGCCTTGGGAGTCAAAACAATCAATATCTTTGGTGATTCCCAACTTGTGGTTAACCAAATCAATGAGATATACCAATGAAAAAATGATGTTTTATAGAAATACAAACACCTATTTGATGTATTATTGATGTCATTTAAACACTACCTAATCCAAACTACCCCTCTATCCATGAACAATTTTTCCAATACAATGGCTTCCCTTACTTCCCAAATCCTATCCACACCTTCAGACTCTAACTTATCCATTATTTTCCACCACCTTACTGAACTATCCTTCATCAAATCTATCCCTCCTACCATCTTTAATGTAATAGATATCCTAGTTAACCATTGGTACCAACAAACCTTTGACTATCTTAACAGTGCCACCATTCCCCTTAATCTTTCTAGAAATGCTTGCAGAGAATTTATCCAAGGCACCTCCCATTACACCATACTCAGGGGCATCCTTTACAAGTGTGGCTTTTATGGCCTTCTCTTTCATTGCCTAAAAAGTCATGAAAACTCTCATGCTATCAAACAAATGCATTATGGATTTTGTGGAGGGCACTTTAATGGTATTGTCGTCACTAAGTGTATCCTTCACCTCGGCTATTATTGGCCTTCCATCAACCAAGACTATTATGATTATGTAAAAAAGTGTGTTAAATGTCAACATCATACTAACCTTCATCATGCACCAAGTAATAGCCTTCAAGTATCTAAGGACTTTTGGTCTTTCTCACATTGGGGCTTGGACCTTATTGGGAAAATAATCCCCATTCTTCACAATGGCATCAATCCATCATCACCACCACTGAATATTTTACTAAGTGGGTAGAATCAACCCCTCTTATCTCAACTAAAATGATAAAATCATTGATTTCATCAATCACCATATCATTTGTCACTTTGGTGTTCCCCATAAAATTATCACTAATAATGGAAAATCTTTCAAAAACAAGCAAGTGTAGGCTATAAATGACTCTTTTGGCATCAAACTCAATTTTTGATCACCTTATCATCCACAAGTAAATGGACAGGCTAAGGCCTCCAATAAAACCCTTAACAATATACTCACCAAAATGTTCAATGCCTCAAGATGGGATTGGCACTTGCATGTTCCCTTAACTTTATAGGCTTAACATACCATCATTTAAACCCTTGTAGGTGCTACACCTTTATCTCTAGTCTTTTGAATAGAGGTTGTACTCCCTCTCGAGGTCCAAATTCCATCTCTCTACATATCTCTATAAGACCTCATCTCTGAAGATGACTATCGTCAAGAACGGTTAGCTCAACTTGAACTATTAGATGAATGTCATTTAACTTCTCTCACCCATCTTCATGTCTACCAAGAGCATGTTAAATGTGCCTATAAAAAACACCTCAAAGCATAGGAATTTAGCATTGGTGATCTTCTACTAAAGGAAAATCAACATGCACAAATATGGAGAAGAGCAAGTGAGGCAAATTTGCTTTCAATTGGCTTGGACCCTACATCATAACCCATAAGTATAGATCAAGATCTTACCAGTTATCCTCTCTTGAAGGACACCCAAAACTTGAGCCTCTTAACGCTTCACATCTGCATCCTTTCTATTGTTGAATGAAGGAACTTCATATCACTATTTTTCTAACTTAGCCTCATTCCTTGCATACCACATACATCTCCCTCTTCTAGGGACAACCAATTAAAACTAAATCATGTGATTATCTATCACAAAAACATTCCCTAATCTTAAACTTTGGGTACCATGGCTCTACCCAAGGCATGATTCTCATAGTACTTCCTCTTCCTCTAAGGAGCAATTCCTATGGTTATTGTCTCTATAATCCTTTTACCTACTAAAATTTTATGCAAACCTAGTTTTGCCTTCATAAAATCAATCCTTTTACCATTTGTAAACAAGACTTTTTCAAATCAAAATATCAAAAAAAAACAAGAACAAGAAAAAATAAAAGCAAAATAACTCTATCATGGGTCAATCTATAGCAACCACAGATTGCTCCCTTGAAGGACAACTATTGGAAAATTTGAAATTGCAAACGTAAGGTGGACTGCTCCCTCAAAGTACAATTATCAAAAAGCATTTTGGAATTATAAACATTAGATCACTCCCACAAAATATGGCTAAAACATAAAAACATTTGTCAAAATGCTAGCAATTTTTGGAAGCTTCCCACATCGATCAGCTTCCTTAAAATCATAAACATTCAAGCAAAACAACAAAATACCCTCAAGCAAAAGATATCTAAAACTTTGAAATCTATAATCAGCTCTCATGAAAAATCAAATCACATCGGGAAAGCCACAATCAACCCTCCTTCATAGACTTCTCGCATCAATCAGTCTATATTTTATATATATTATGGCATAGATTTGTTTACCCTACTTCTTGGGATACCTATAGGAAAGACATACTATTCTTTCTTATAAGTTTTAGTATCATCCATTCTCCCCTCATCTATCATATATGCACAATACTATGAGCTCACTTGATACGTAGTGATCAGGATACCTAATTTATACAACTAAAACATGCTAATGCAAAGTGTATTATAGGATCATTTTCGCTAACCCCAATCTGACCTTTGAGTTTTATATCAGTCTTTTCTAATTAAAAATCAAAATCAACATCAAGCATAAAAAACCATGAACATCTGTATCAGCTATCTTCATCAAAATACTAATAAAGAGCATCATATCACATCAAATAAAAAACATCCCTCTAGTTTGTTATCATGAGAGACATCCTACTTTTACATTAATTAAATACAAAGCATTTTTCATATCCATATCCATTAAATGAAATCAAAATCACAACCCATTAGGATTCTTTCTAATCTAGATCTATGCAAATATCATAAAATACATCAATATTATCATAATCATATCATTCACATCACATGAAATTAAGCATCCATATACCATGTCAACATCAAAGCAGTCATGTATGATTGAAATAATTAATATCTACGCCTACATGTCCATCACCATAACAACACATCATCATCACATATCATTAAAATAAACTACTACTATCTCAACACATGACTAGCTAAATCAATCTCCCATAAACATGACAATCAAATAAACATCATCACAATAGGAATAGAACCCCTGATATATATATGAAGCAAAATCTAGCTAGTCAATACATAAATAAGTATCTCTCTCTCTCTCAAAATAATATACATCTTGCTACATCAGCACGTAGGCCAGAATCAAAATCATATCTAAATATCATATCTCATAAATATCAATCCCCCAGGGCACTCAAACCAATACCACTGGTGCCATCAGGACATGTACCTACTGGTGGCCCCCTTGAGATGCTTGTATAACCAACTATGGATGCCCACTAACTAGGAGTAGCTACTATTACTCCACCACCTAGGCTAGCCCTATACATTACAAATCTCATAGCATGGGGTAACTACTCTAGTACCATCACCTCATAATAGCATAACTCTTAGATCATGGCCAAGTACCATGCTCATGGTACTGCATCTATTAGCCCTCTTATAGCAACACCCACTCCTCCTATACCAATCTTCCCATGAAGAGCATTAATATAACCCTATAGTGTCACTACCTATGCCTATAAAGTAGTCACTTGTGCCTGCACCTAATCCCTCTCTCCTATCATAGTGCCCACCTACCCCTACAAAGTAGTAATCTATCCCTACAAAGTGGCCACTTGGACCTATAATGCCACCACTTGTCCCTATAGTAAGGAAACATGTGCTTGGGTTGCTGCTAAAATATCCGTCACCTGAGGGCCACCCTATGTCTATGCCAATGTTAGATCCACATCTATGGCCTATTGCCCCCCATCTCCCCAACCAAAATCCACTATGGTATATTGACCTTGATACCAAGTAGTGTATCCATCAAAAATCCCCACATCATCAATGTGAGCCCTCACTAGTAACTCCTCAAAATCCCAAACTATGTCTATTGGTTTTGGCTCAGGTACTAAGAACTCTCCCTCCTCCCTCTGATACTACACTATGTCTGTAGGAATCCCTGACATAAGCCTGAACTATCTTCATACACAATCAAACTGGATCATCTCTATCTCCATCTCCCACCAGTTGTATATCTAATGCCAGCTTTATAACCCTATCATATGATACCTCAACCCTGCTCACTATGGCCATCTAACTATGATTTCCATATCACATCTCCAAGCACTAAACCCTTGAGAGCATCTCAGAACCAATCCATATCCCTCGCTTTGCCTCTTGCTCCTATGTAGGTAGATGACCTCCTCCATCACATAAAACTAGCCACATAATCTATCAACACATAAGTATCATCAAGTACACCTAGGGGTCTTAATACCTCAATATGCTCATACACCTAGAAATGTAACACTAGGTTGATGTTGATCCCATAACACTAATGTGCCCTAAAATCCCATAGCTCCTAGTATACCTATACTAGAAAAACATGTACCCAACCAAACATAGTCCTCCCTAGGAGCATCTCAACCATCACACTGAGCAACACATAGGGAAACTACCCACCAACTAAATTTGGTATCACAAAGCTCATCATAGCCATCATCATCATTATAGCCAGGCACCTATCATTAGGAGTGAGCTGATATATAGGACCATACCTAAAACTACCTGCATGGAACTCTGCCTATTTTTTATCATCATCATAAATCTAGTTCATATAGTAGTCCCACTCTTCACTCTCTATATGGTATATTATATCCCCATGGATGGGTAACCAAGTGATCCTAACAACATCCTCTAGTAGTATCGTGACCTCGCCTATCGATAACCAAAATGTGTTAGTCATTGGGTCCCATCTCTTAATCAATGCCACTAGCATCCCAAGATCTTAGACCATGTGTTGATAATGTTGTATTGAGCCTAAGCCTATGGCCTCCATGTGTCTCCACTCCTCATCGCTTCTCATACCCACACAAAGGGTATGGGAAATGATCCCTTAGGTGAATCTACTCTCGAGGTTACATTCCATTAAACATGTTAACACATATGCCTAAAACCACTATCTATTAATTTTATCATCTTAGCATATTTACAAATAGAATTATCTCTACCAATTCTCTTATTAGTGAGAATTCACCTGAGCTATAATCCCATTTTACATTCTACCATATCCTATCTTAACAATTCTAAGCTTTCTCAAGGCACAAATACCCTATGTTGCCTCTTAATCTTATATTTACCCCTTATTTCACACTTAGGCTCCTACAAACAAAACATGATCTTTTTAACAACTTTTAGGCAAGGCTAAAAACCCTTCTATTTAGCACTAGGGGCCAACCATCAATGGTTTTCCCAACTGTCAATGGTCTCCTAGGCACTTTTTGATTTGAACCCTCGACCATCGATGGTCAAGGTGATCAATGACAATCATTATGTACCATTAGGCCATGACCTTCCATGCCTTAACCATCCCCAAATCCACACTTATAGTTAAAATTTCACAACTAACATAAATCTACACTACATTCCCATACTCTACCTTTTTTTTTTCATCCATCCCAATTCTCTGATTTCACCAATTTTGACCTAAATTCAAATCTAGGGTATTCCCATTTAAAAACCCTAAACTTAACCCTCAAATTTTACCTATATCATTTATTTACCCAATCACATTTTTACCAATAATAACAAATTTAAAACACCCCTACCTCATTTTGAGACATGTGTCATCAATGGAGCCCATGTCCCTTCACTCGGCCATGCCCTCATCCTCCATCCATCTCACTCAATAGTGGTCTCACACATGAAATTCTCCAATCACAAGAGAAACCCCTCTCTCAAAGTCAACTAGCAATAAAATCTTCCAACAAAAAATGATAGCACCAAAAAATGAGGAGTAAAGCCAACACACAATAGTAATAACCTTTTACTTTCTACCTTTTATCCTTCAGTTTTATGGTTTTACCCTAACCATCAATGGTTACCTAATCATTGATGGTCAACCCTGACAATTGATAGTCAAGGTCCTAACATTACACTACCACCCACACTTTTTCATCATACTTATTCAATTATCCGCTATTTCCACCTCATCTTACCTTTAGCATCACATTGCCCAAGATATTTTAGAACATCCCATTCCTTACCTACCTATTTTCAACACCTACCTTACCCATTTTTCTTATCAAATATACTACCTTTCTAAATAAGAACTACATTTGGCCTGAAGATGAGGTGGGATCTTGCATCCCCTGACATATGTAGGTAGTGTTTACTTGCATAGTACATATAAAGTCAACTCGGCCCACATCCACCTTGATGTTGATCATTTTTTCCTCAATTTTTTTGCATAATTTGTGATCCCTATGCTTTGGTTCTTTTGAATGCACTGATCAACTTTACCATGTTACCTATACACATTTTACACCACCTCGTACATAGACTTAAGCATTTATGTCTTCTCAGGAGCACTTCCTACCTCAGCTACCTATGACACTCAACCTATTAGTGATTTCCATGAGATCAATTCCTACCTTGGATACCCAAAGACACACTAGACCTACTTTGCAGACTAACAAGTATATCCCACTGCTATGCCTATAGTAGTCACACTTTATATTGGTCACTTGTCTTCTTATCATAACCTTTAATTTTACCAAACATTAGAAACTTTAGTCTTTACATAACTTTAACTCTTGTACTTCATTATATTTTGTGTGCTAACTCTACATTACAAATTCCCAACCTTATCTCACCACCTACCCATTTATCAAACCTTGATCTGATTTCATTTTACCTTATCACCTCTCGATTTGAGGGGGAAAACCTCCTCCTAAACTTAGGGAAACCTTAACCTCACCCAGCTTCTAGTTTTGTTTTTTAGCTTGTCAATTCAAGCCACATAACAAAAAGGGGAAAATGTAGACACCAAAATCTTGCACATTAGATTCTGACTGTCAAACCCCTAAATAATTCCTTAGACCCTTTAAATGAACCAAAACCTTTATTTTTAAATAATCAACTAATAAAACTTAAAATCACCCTTTATGGCTACTTTTGGTTGTTATCCTTGACCATTGATGATTAGGCTAACCATCGATGGTCAGCCTAATCATCGACAGTCAGGCCCCACTACCTAGAATTTTCCATGTAAATACTAGCAAACAACTGCTTACCTTTTCTAAATATAAGTTATTCAAATACTCGCATGAGACCTTGCATCAGCAATTTATAATTAGAAGCACCTCTTAAACTTCCACTTTAGCCTTTGGCCCTTCCCTATAAAAAGAGGAGAGCAGTAAGAGATTGATCCATCTGTAACTATTATCAAAATCTCAAGTACTTAGAGTTTTTCTTATTATAGGTCATTTAGCATTATCAAGCATCATCATGCATCTATTTGAGAGAGCCAATCTACCATTGCCTCTCAGATTAAGTTTGCAAGCACTTTCATTTTACTAAAATCAAACTAGATTCCACCTATGAATAAACAACATCAACCAATCAACCAATCCACTTTTGGTAAGTCAAATACTTGATTACTACCATTTATCTATTTTTATCCCTTTCTGTAATTAATAAACCCTACACCAAACTCTTGAGATTCATTTCCTAAATCCTGTAACTAGATGTTGATAAGTCCAGAATTGGATAGTTAATCGTCGATGGTTGCTTAACAATTAACAGTTAGGGCTAACCATTGATGATCACCTATGATAGGTTAAAAAATAGCAAGCTGAAATTCCATTTCTTTTCAAGTGAGATCCTTCTTCCTGAGTTTTTATTCTCTAAACTCTATCAGATTCCTTGAATCACACCTCCACCCACTACTACTAATTAGTTTCTCACTAATTAAATCATTTCTAGTATATCTACTTTATCAAGCATATCCTTGTTATTCAGTTTCAATTATCTTTTGATTATTGATGAAAGTACCTTCTATTCAGTTTTATAAGCTTAATTATTTTTAAAATGGTGGATTGACAACCCCTAAGGAAGCCCACGCTTCCAGGATCTAGCCAACGCTAGGTAATCCACCTAACTACTTATCTAATGAATAAATTTGCTTTAGTGTTATCTTATCTATAGGTTTTTCTCCCTAGACAAAGAGGATTTCTTCAAAATATTTTGATTTAATGTGCACACTTTTTATCAGGTATTTCTACCATAACCTACATTTCTAGTTTTACTATCTTATTTTGAATAATAGCAAAATTTGAGTGAAACAATCATATCATCAACCAATCAATCATGTTTTTCATAATCAAGTTCCAATGATTAAAACCTCATATGGACAAATCATTGTTCACCATCCCACCTGCATCTCTTAATGATTATAACCACCTTTGGGCAAATCATTATGTTATTACCAATCTACTTTCTTCTACCCAACAAGGGTATATTATTATCATGTTTGTATGTTCTAATTGGGGTAACTCCATCTCAATGATTATAACTATGTTTGGGAAAATCATTGTGTTAGAATACCACGTTGCCACTATTGAGGTACAATGCTTGTAACCACCTTTGGGCAAACCATTGAACACCATCCCACTTGTATTCTTAGTGATTTTGATCAACTTTGGATAAATCATTGTGTTATCATCCCATCATTTTATTTTGTTTAAACTGCTCTCTTATTCATTTTAAGGGATTGTTTGTCGACTCCTTTGACAACCGTTCCCTTGAGGGGGTAACTATAGTTCAATCATCATCGTTTAATTCATAAGTATAAAATAACATTTTTCTTTGAGAAAATATTACTATGCTTATAGCTCGTAATGCTTTCTCAAACATGGGCAAACTATAAACACCTAAAATTAGCCACTAATGGCTTTTTATCTGACTTTAGACTAATTTTTACCAATCATTGACCATTTACCTTAATAATTTTTAAATGTCTCAAATTTGGATTTATAACCATGCAATAAATCAATTTGGCCTATTAATCAATTAAATTAAACAAATACACCATCAATTAAATCAAAATCATTTAAAAATCTCAAAAAGCCTAAAAAGGGTTAATTAGCACCACATTTTAAGCAAATCCTAATTAAATTCATCCATGAGAAATTAAATAAATTATCAAAAAGGAAAATTTAAATATCAAGAGCATCTTAAAAGCTAATCATTACCTTTTATGAGTTGTCGCTTTTGAAAAATATCAAAAGAATATCCTAGGAATATGTCAAACACACCTTTCAAACTCAACCAAGGTTCTAATTTAACCCATTTCAAGTGATTGTGAAGCCTATAAAAGAAAGCATAGAGCTCTTCATTTAGAGATCTTGAAACATAGTAAAGTTATAATGCTAGAGTTGATCCATAAAGCAAATGCATAGTGTTATAATGCCAAAATCAATCCAATCCAAGCCAAGCATGGTGTCAAGAGGATATGGAGATAGCTAAACCCTATTTATGAAAACCTTTTGAACACAATTCGAGTAAGAAAATGAAGATATTATTTAGAGATCTCAAATAAGGTAATGATTATTATTCTTTACATTTTAGTTGGGTTTTTAATTATTATTTGTTTATTAAGCTCCCTCTAAGATCTAGGCCTAGAGATGTTAGTACGTTAGTGTGTTGATTTCATAGTTTTATGGACTAACACTTGATCTAACCTCCTCTCTTTGTCAAATTATTTGATCACACTTAGAATAGTTCACCAAACTTTTGAAGTATGTATCTCAGTACTAAGTAGATGAGAGGTTCAGAATTAGAAAGTTTATCATGAGATTGAAACCTCATATTGGTGGAGAGGTGGATGCCCATGGACCATCTACCATGGACCAAGTCTTTAAGAATGCAATCAAATAAGAAAAAAAATTGAAATCTCTTGCTCATGCCAGGGATAAATTTAAGAAAAAAATTGGAAGTTCTAAACCAATTTTCAAAAAAAAGAATTGAAAGCAGAGGAGTGGAGACTCTAAGAGTCATTGTAAAACTTATAATTCTAAATTCAACAATGGTTTAAGCACCAAGAAATCAGACAATGGTTTCAAAGGTAGTTTCAAGGGAAACTAATAATCTGATAGGAAAGGACCATCTAGAGGATGCTTCATTTATAAAGGTGACCAGTATACTTGTTAGGGTACCTAGGATAAGTTTAAGAAAAAAAAATTTACTCCTCAGCAGGGAACTTTTTAGCAATGTATTCATATGGCAATTGATAATTGGCAAGTTGAATTCCAAGCTTCACCCATAGAATTATTAGGTATTTTATTTTAACATCTAGTTTTTATTTTTATCGATATAGAGACTAAAAAATATTTTAAAGCTCCTAAAATACTAAATAAGTTATCTAGAAGAGCTGGAGTAAGGGCAAATGCATGGTCAGTACAATATGGGAATGATTCAAAGTTAAAGTTGACAAGTATTTAGTTGAAGCAGAGATTAAGTTTCCTAAATTTAAAATAGTAGTGGATCTTTGTGTAGCATTACTAGGGTAATATGATGTGATCCTAGGATTTAATTGGCTTGTAAAGCATAAGGCCAAGTTTGACTACTATTTTAAGAAGGTTGAGTATCTGGATGATTTTGGAAATCAAACACAAATTCAAGGTGAGAAGAGAGAGTTGAGGCTTAGGAATATTTATGCAATGTAGCTCATGAAGTCTCAAGAAAAAGGGTGCCAAGCATTTATTGTCAAGATAAATGAAATGGAGAAATCTAAGGAACCATCTTTTGAAGGTAATCCATTATTTGTTAATTTTTATGATGTATTTTTAGAGAAACTATCAATATTTCCTCCTAAACATGAGTTTGATTTCTCTATCGATATCATACTTAGATTGGAACCATAGTCTAAGGCTCCATACATGATGATAAACACTGAATTAGTTGAATTGAATAATCAACTCTAGGAATTATTTTCAAAGAGGTTGATCAGGCCAAGTGTTTCACCATGGGGTGCACTAGTTGATTTCATCAAGAAGAAGGATGGTAGTCTTTAGCTTTACATAGATTATAGAATGTCGAATAAGGAAACTATCAAAAATAGATAGTTGCTACCTCTTATAGATGGTCTTTTCAATTAGATGTGATGGGAAATAATATTTTATAAGATTGACCTTAGATTAGGATATCATTAGCTAAGGATAAGGGATGAGGATATTTTAAAAATAATGTCTATAACTCATTACGGGCACTATGAGTTCACAGTGTTATCATTTGGATTGACAAATGCTCTGACAAAATTCATGAATCTCATGAATAGTGTGTTTAATTATTATTTGGATTATTTTTTTTTGGTCTTTCTTGATGACATTCTTATATACTCTAAGAATGAAGAGGAGCATTTTAAACATTTAGAACTAGTTTTGCAACAATTACTAAATCATAAATTATATGGCAAGTTGTCCAAGTCTACATTTTTCCAAAAGAGAGTATAATATCTAGGACATATTATCTCTGTGGATAGTATTTTAGTAGATCCAAAAGAAGATAAGATCTATTTTGGAGTGGCTAGCTCTAAAGAATGTGCATAAGGTAAATAATTTCATGGGTTAGCAAGTTATTACACGAAGTTCATTCTAATTTTTTTAGGATAGCTAATCCGATTACTTCTCTGCAATGTAAGAACTAAGTTTTATCTGGTCAAATAAGTGTGAAGTAGTTTGTTAAGAATTGAAAAGAATGCTTACTTCAACATTGATGCTAAGATTTTCTGACCCCAATGGTCAATGTTTAGTGATCACAAATGCATCAACAGATGGACTTGGAGGATTCCTTGTATAAGATGGTGTAGTGATAGCCTATGAATCAAGGAAGTTGAAGCCTTATGAGGTGAATTATGCCCCTCATGACATACAATTTTTAATAATTGTGCATGACTTGCAAGTTTTGAGGCATTATTTATTGGGAAAACCATTTGAGATCAAGATTTACAACTTAAGACCCAAGTACATCTTCACCCAACTGAATTTGAATGCTTGTCAGAGACACTAACTATAGTTCTTGTCTGAATATGACTTAGATATCAATTATATCAAAGGTAAAGAAATAAAATTAGTTAGTGCCCTAAGTTGTAGGAGGTACATAGTAATGATGGCTACTATCAGGTGTAATTTCAGAGATCAAGTGATCAAATTCTTGTTAGGAGATGAATTCTATGATCAAGTTAGCAAAGTATTATTTGTGAATGCCCAAAATTTGAAGTATAAAAGATTTAGATTAGAGAATGATGGTATTTTATGATACAATTGAAGGATGCATGTACTAGATAGGAAGAATATGAGGAGCAAAATTCTAAAGGAGTTGCACAATGCCCCATATTCAGGACATCCAGGAGTAACCAAGCTCATGTAGAGCTTAGACCACTTTATTTTTGGAATGGAATCAAGAAATATGTAGTGGACTTTGTGTCATGTTTTTTGGAATGTTAGAGAGTGAAAGATGAATATGTGCATCCAAATGGATTGTTATATCCATAGGTGGATGTAAGATAATGGGGGATAAAATAGGGGTATAAAGCGACACCTTTGTCCTGAAAATAACAATAGTTGAACTTGGAGAGAATGTTAGACATTTTTAAAAGGAATTTGATAATGACACAAAAACATGAATTGTGACATTTTGAATGTAGTTTCTAAATATATAATTTTTTCCAATACCTAGATGATAAAATTATTCAAAATAGATGCATTTATGACAATAGGTTGGTCATTTTTTGTAAAAAGATAAAAAGAGTGCATGTGTATGAACATAATTTTTTTAGTAAACAATTGAATTTTTGTATAAAATTCCATATATAGATAGGTGAAATGTTGAACATTTTTGAGAATATTATATATATATATATATATATATATATATATATATATATATATATATATATGTATGTATGTATATATGTATATATATGTATGTATATATGTATATATATGTATATATGTATATATATATATGTATATATATATATATATATATATATGTATATATATATATATATATATATGTATATATATATGTATATATGTATATGTATATGTATATATATATATACATACATACATATATATATATATATATATATATATATAATTTTTAAATAATTTTACAAGTCAAGATAGCTGGAAAATTAAAATTGAATGTGTATGAATATAAATTTTTGACCTTAACTTCAGAAAAAACATTATTTTTAAAGCATAGTTGACAATGTGTAGATTGTTGATATATAAATTTTATAAGCATTCGATTAATATTCAAAAAGTTATAAGGGAATTTGTGATGATATGTATATATACTATAACAAGGTATGTTATGTAAAAATTAAATAATTATTATAAATAATAATATAACATTAAAAAAAATTATATATTTGAAAACTACGCTTTCCCATCTACAAACTCATATAATTTTTTTTTTTAAATAATAAAAGTTTCCTGATTAGATGTTTCAACAAAGATGAAAAAGACTCCTTAATTTTTTTAAAACTAAGTGGGCTGCTCCATGACCAATTTCAAGGAATGATCAAACCTCTCTAAGCCTATACGCCCTTTTTAGACTACAAATTTTATTTTTTTTGTAATTCAATTTGTTGAAGGACATATATATATATATATATATATATATATATATATATATATATATATATATATATATATATATATCTTGTTATTGCAATTAGAGGTTATTGTATAAGGTTGTTAGAGGATATATTTATTAAAATAAATGTTAATTATAAGAATACAAAAGTATTCTTATACTTTAAATTTATTTTACTAAATATAACAAATTAGGGCCACTCAACATCTTATGAAATTGATTAGTGAGTTGTAGGAGTTACCATTTAGAAGTTAGTTTTTCAAATTTCATTCCAGTCAATACTTAGTTTTTAGAATTTCAAGATCACACGATAGAATGAGAAATGAGGTTATAAATCATGTTACGTATGCAATATATCTATACCATAGATTATGCCCTATATTTTACCTAATTGAGTATGTCCTACCTACTTTACCTTGTTGAGTATGCCTTACCCGATTGAATACTTGAGATTGAAGGTGGATTCTTAAATAATTTATGAGTTTTTCAATCAATGGGTCTATCAACATACATAAATGACTGCCCTATATCAATATACATGGCATATACTTGTAATCATGATATGATAACTTACACTAGACATGAATGTAGCTAATCACCCTAATAGACTCCATTCAAAATATAATAAATCAAAAAACCATTCAAATCCATTCTAAAAATATTCCATTCACTCTAAAATAAATGTCGAATAGATGGTCAATCCATACATTCTTCAATTCCAATCTCATGTATTATTCCAAAGTCACATAAAATAAAGTCATATTTTAGCACTCCATATTCACATAGGGCACTCCCTTATTGACCCTCATCATCCTTAATCACTCCCTCATCAAACCTAGTATTTACTTATCATCCCTATTCATTCCCAAATTGGTTCTCATTGTCCCTCATTATCCCTAATCACTCCCTCATTAGCTATCATCATCCTTCATTATTTCTAATCACTCCCTCATTAACCCCCATCATCCCTAGTCACTCCCTCATCATCCCTCATCATCCCCCATTATCATTGATCATCCCTAAATGTTCCCTCATCAAACCTCATCAACCCTAATCATACCTAATCACTCTCTCATCATCTTGATCATCATCCCTTGGCATCTCTAATTACTCCCTCATTAACCATCATCATTTTTTATCATCCCTAGTCAATCCTTTATCATATTTAATTAGACCCCTCATCTTCCCTAATCATTCCCTCATTAACCCTCATCATCCTTAATTTTCCCTAATCCCCCCTCCTCATTCATCTTCATCCCTCATTGTCCCTCATCATACCTAATCACTCTATCATCATCCCTAGTCACTGCCTCATCTAGTAGAGTGTGTTCCAATCTAGTAGTTAGTATAAATTTATTTCAAACTAAACAATATATTTTTTAGATGAATCTTAAATGGTGTTTCAATTATTTTTATTCTAATTGGAGTATACTAGGGTAATTATTATCATTCATGTCTAGTAGATTAGATAGGGCCATGATGGATTACGCTAGGGAAATTGTTGAATGATTTACAGGATGGAAATAAGATAATATCCTCTTCATAATTACATGGAAAAAATTTATTTTTTAATGATGAGGGATGATGAAAAATCATGATATATCAAAAATTACCTCTTTGTGCTTGCTTTCTATGAGGTGAAATCCTTCTTATAGACACAATTATATCCAAATCATTGAGCGAAATGGTCAAAGCATTTTGGATCTTCTCATGTTTGTGAGTTATTCTCAAAGAATTATGTGGGTCATGAGTATAAATTATTATCATTTGTTCCACTAAATTTGTTATGGCATGTTTTCTCCTTGCATTGAAATATTTGCACTTGTGTAGGAATTATGATAGGAAAGTGGAGAGCGGGTTGAGTTGAAATACTAATGCTTGCATCATTCCTCTGTAGTGTGGTCTCCATAATGTGTGTTTAGTGTTTGTCATTTAGGTTTCATTTATATGGTTTTGGGTTAAGGGTTTAGGGTTCAAATTTTATAGTTCAGTGTTTGGAATTTAATGTTTGGGTTTTGACATTTAGGTTTTAAGGTTTAGGGTTTATCCAATTTTAGGATTTATGGTTTATGGTTTGAGGTTTGAGGTTTTATGGTTCTTGTTTTGTGGTTTAGGGTTCAAAATTTAAGGTTTAAGGTGTAGTGCTTAGGGTTTTAGGATTAGGGTTTAGTTTTAAGAGTTTAGGGGTCAATATTTTTGGTTTAGGGTTTAGGGTTTGGGGTTTGGTGTTTAAGGTTTAAAGTTAATGATTTTGAATTTTGTGTTTAAGGTTTAGTGATTAATATTAAGGGTATAAGGTTAAGGTTTTATGGTTTAGTGTTTAGGATTTAGGAATTTAGGCTTATGGTTTGGGAATTAGGGATAAGGGCTTAAATTTTAGGTTTTAGGGATTAGGTTATAAGGTATAAAGTCTAGGGTTTAAGGTTATAAGGTTCTATTTTTAGGGTCTAGGTTTTGGGGTTTAGGTATTATTATTTTAGGATTACAAATAATGTATTAGGGTTAAGTGTTCAAGGTTTATGGTGATTAGGGTTTTGGTTTAGGGTTCAAAATTCAAGGTTTATGGTGTTCAGGGTTTGGGGTTTCAATTTTAGGTCTAATTGTTTAGGTGTAAATGGAGTGTACTAGGGTGATTAGCTACATTTGTGTCTAGTATGAGTGACTGTATTATGAATACATGAACATGGCATGTATAAGTGACAACATACATACATGTAGTATTATGTATGAGGTAGATGTAATGTTTAAATGACTATATCATTATTATATGTATGGTATAGGTTGAATGCTAAAACCTAGCCATTTATTCATATTGATAGATCCATGAATTAAAAATCCCATAAATTATTAGGAATTCATCTTGAATCCACCTTCAATCCTTTTACACAAATGTCTCTAATGACTCCTTCCTCTATGAAGGTTAGAATGACCCTTATCCTTTCAAGATATGGCTTAGCCAATGCCCCCTCTCCTTTATCTATATAGGTGATAACTCAAGATTATGATATATGGATAGAGGTTTACGATTTATAAATTTAGGGTTTAAATTTTATGATTGATGGTTCAAGATTCACAACTTAGGGTTTAATGTACAGGGATTAACATTTAGGGTTCAAGTTTCAGTGTTATGGCTTAGGGATTAGGATTTAGGGCTTTTAATTTATATTTTATGCTTAAAGGTTTGGGATATATGGTTTATGGCTCAAGGGATGAAGAGTTTAGCTTTTAAGGTTTGAGGTTTGGTATTTGGGGTAAGGGTTTTATGTTTATGGTTTCAAACTTAGGGTTAAGGTGTAAGGTTCAGGGTTTTAGTCTTGGGGTTTGGTTGAGGGTTTGGGATTTAGAACTTAGTGTTTAGTATTTAGGGTTTGGGATTTAGTGTTTAAGGATTAGGTCTTAGGGTTTAGGATTTAGAGTTTAGTGTTTATGGTTTAGAGTTTATGGTTTGGGTTTTGGGTTTTAGGGTTTTAAGTTTAGGGTTAAGTGTTAAGGGTTTAGGGTTTAAGGTTTAGGGATTTATGTTTAGAGTTTAAGGTTTTGGGTTTTTGATTTTTGATTTGGGTTTAGAATTTTTAGTTTAAGAGTTAATTTTTAAGGTTTATGACTTATTCTTTATGGTTTTAGGCTTGATTTTTAGGGTTAAGGGCTTAAATTTAGGTTTTAGGGTTTAATATTTAAGATTTTTTAGGTTTATGGTTTGGGTTTTAGGGTTAAGTGCTTACATTTAGGTTTTAGTGTTTAGGGTCTAGGGTATAAAGTATAGGTTTTAATGTTTTAAGTTTATATGTTTAGGGTCTATAGTTTAGGGTTTATGGATTATTGTTTTTGGTTTAGGGCTAATGTATTAGGGTTAAGGGTTCAATGTTTAGGGCTTAAGGTCTAGGGTTTAGGTATATTATTTAGTGTTCATGGTTCAGGGTTTAGGTTTCAATGTTTGGGGTTTAAGGTTTAGTGTTTAAGGTTAGGGGTTTGTGGTTTGGGGTTAATGGTTTAGGTGGAAATGGAGTGCACTAAGGTTATTAGTTGCATTCATGTCTAATATGGGTGACCATATCATGACCACATGAAGACGTCATGTATGAGTGATTCAATACCTACATGTAGTACCATGTATGTGGTAGATGTAATGTATGAAGGATTGTATCATTACTATATATGTATTATATGTTGAATGCTACATTTTATTCATTTATACATATTGATAAAACCATTAATTAAAGTTTATTTTCTAAGTTGAGAACAAGGTTGTTAAGAAGATTTCAAGGCAAAGAAAGCAAACTCCAAGTATAATACATCTCCAACTTTGTTGATTGAGTATAAACCTCTTATGAAGGTAAAATGTTATTATGTAAACACTATATAATACTTACAAGTAAAGTGATTCAAAGCATTTGATAGTCAAGCCAAGTCAATATCCTTCTAAGTAAGTAGATTAGGCTATCTGGGCCTAAAGAGTAGAATTTTCTTTGAATTTTAATTATTAAGAAAGTAATAAAGGAAATTGGTTTCTTATCCTCAGAGATAGTCTCCAAACATATTAATAAAGCTTTATAATAATACTTTGATGAACTTAGATTAATAACACCTTTTCAAGACCAAACACACCTATACATAATATTATTATAGTGCTTAGGACTTAATCAACATTTTGGGCACTTTGGTGATCTATTTGGTATCTTGAGATTGTGTAAAGACACCTATGAGTCTTGTATCATTGTCTCGATAGTTTCATTGAGTTTTTGAATTGAATGAGTCTAAAAAACAAGGTATTTGTAGGCCTCTTTGTATCAAGTCCTTAAGAGGTATAATTTGTCCTAATAGGCCTATAAATGGTAGAGTTTTTGTCATTTGAGTTTTGAGTTGAAGTTCTTCATACACTAAGAAGCCTGAGTCAAATAATTGGTGAAACCCTCATAGTATTGTTCAAAGAAGTGAAGATATACAATTCATTGCTTTAGGAGTCAAAGAAGGATTTTTCTTGAAGGTAGATTACTATCTTGGGACTGAGTACCCTATTTAAGTCATTGAAAGTATCTTTTAATTTGAATACAGAGACTAAGAAGTCAAGAGATAATAATAAAGAATAAGGTCATTAATCTTTCAATACCAATAATTAGAAGACCTTTTGTGATATATTAAGAGATAATTTATGGTTAGAAATAGACCTAATTGCAAGCAAGTTTCTAGAGGACCTTGAAGTGGACTAGGTTGAGTAAGTGGATCACTTAATTTGACACCAGTAGGAAATAGTAAATATCAAGATATGGCTTGTGTATTTAGGTAGGAAATACTCCTTGAGATCAAGTCATGGCTCAATTATTTAATCAGGTAGAGCATACTCAAGTAGATAAAGTAGATATGGAATACTTAAGTAGGTAAAACAGACATGTAATCCTCAATCGTATCTAGATCTATTACGTATGTAACATGATTTATAACTTTGTTTCTCATTATATCTTCTAATCTTAAAATTATGAAAACTAAATATTGACTGGAATAGAATTTGAAAAACTAAGTTCTAAATGGTAACTCTACATCCCTATAATTAATTTCAGAAGATGCTAAGTAGTTTTAATTTGTTATATTTAGTAAAATAAATTTAAAGTATAAGTTTACATATAATTTTATTTGTTATACTTAACATTTATTTTACTAAATATATCCTCTAATAACTTTATACAACAACCTCTAATTGTAACAACAAAATATATATATGCATGTCTTTTAACAAATTGAATTGCAAAAAAAAACTAAAAAATTGTAGTTTAAAAAGGGTGTACGCCCTTTAAAAAAGACGCACGACCTTTTGCAAAGGGTGGGCATTCTTTGCAGTCCAAAAGGTGTACGCCATTTGGACTACAAAGGGTGTATGCCCTTTAGGGCCGGGACTGACCCTTCATCATTTTTTTATTTTTATTTTTTTTAAAAGGTGTATGTTGTTCTGAAAATGGCGTATGCCCTTTACATAAAATGTTTTTTATTTTGAATTGTGTCATTTTTTTGTCTCCTAATTTTATGCATCTACCCCTACATGATATATTGAAATATAAATATCATAGGATCAATATGGACTTTGTCTAAGGTTTATCATTGTCATGAAACATGCATGACATGATCTTGGTAGTAGTTGACAAAATAACTAAGGTAGCTTATTTTATACCAATAAATTTGATAGATGATGCACCTACTCTTAAAAAGAGGTTCATAAATGAAGTATATCAGTTGCACAAAATTATAGAGAAGATCATTTTTTATCATGATCTGAAGATAACTTTTAAATTTTAGATAACACTAATTTTAGCTTTAGATACATAACTAAACTTCAGCATTGCATATCACTCACAAACTGAGGGTCAGATGGATAAGGTTAAACATGTGTTAAAGGATATTCTTCATATGTATTACATGGATCAATAATACAAGTGAGAATATTATCTTTCACTAATTGAGCTTACTTACAATAACTCATATAAATCAACTTTGAAGATGGCACTATTTGAAGTATTCTATGGAAGAAGGTGCAGGGCACCAATCAGTTGAGATAGGTTGGAAGACATGGTAGTATTTGGATTTGAGATGATTTAAAAAATATAAGATTAAGTTAGATTAATCAAGTAGATATTCGTCGAAGTCAATGATAAGTAGAAGAGTTATATTGATTTGAAGAGAATAGATAGTCAATTTTTAGTAGGTGATAAAAAAAATTTGTAAGTTAAGTCATAGAAAATCTTAAATAAAATTTAGGAAGTCAACAAAACTTTCATCAAGATATGTGGTAATTTTCAAGGTTTTGAAAGTGATCAATCCTGTATCATATAGGCTTGCATTGCCACCAACTCCAACTCTATTACATAATGTCTTCCATGTTTCTTATCTTAAAAAGTATATAGTTGATCCTTCACATATACTAGATTTAAATATTTTTTAAGTTTTAGATTATGGAGTGGTCATAGTAGAACTAATCAGAGTAATTGACACTCATAAATTTCATTTTCATAGTAGAGAGATATCAAAGTACAAGGTATTGTGAGATCAATACTCTGAAGATAGTGTTACTTGGGAGGACTATGATGAGTTTTTCAAAAAAAAATCATATTTATTTACTTGATTTATTGCTTCATATTATGATATTTTATTTTTGAATAATATTTGAATTTATAACTTATGTTTGAATAAGTGTCATCATGATGATGAAAAGCTTTATAAGGGAAGGATGTTGTATTTCAATTTTTTACTAAGTAAATTTACTTGATTATATGTGAATTTTTATGATTAAAAATTTGATTAGATTATTATTTAACTAAGTTGTAAGTCATATGTTGTTATGGGACAGTTGAATGTTGATTTTATTACATGATTATATTGTTATAAGTTTAGATGTATGGTATGTTTTTACATTATGATCATGTTGATTTTTTATTATAGAAATATTTTATGATATATATCATGATGTTTTAGGCTAACTACCTTCTTGTCATAAGTTTGATGTAGTAGAGATTCATCCCTCAGATCATGATAGAGGGAGAGCGTCATCAGAGAGGGTGGTGTAGATGGAGGTGTTGGGAGACAACAGAGAAATAATTAAAACCCATGTACACATCATGTTGGATGGTACACATTATATGCATAATTTTAATTATTGCATTAGTATATTTTTTATGTTGTCTACATTTAAATAATTATTTATGAATGTAAGTTGTGTGTTAGCTCAATTTAATGCTTATGTGAAATTAATCTTGTGTGATTGCATTGTGGATATTATATATAGATTTAGTGTATAATGTTACTATGTGTTTATGTCATTAGATTCATGATTATTAATATTTATATCAATTAATGTTGAAAAGAATATAATTGACTTTATATTGGTCATCTTATCATTAAGTCGTGATGATTATTTATCTACACTAAGTAATGAAACTATATTATTATCCTAAACAAATTTTAAAATTAAACTTGGTCAAGTATTCTATTACCTAAACTATGATGATGTTCGAAGTGCTAATTATAATTAGCAATTGTATTTCATTGTATTATAATTAGAAAATAAAATGAATAATAATAATAATAATAATAATAATTAATGCTTTTGTAAGGATCGAAGATCTTTGATTTTCTTGCTAGGTCCAAACTAGAAAAATATAAATAGTAAAAGCGTCATACAGGAAATAAAATAAATAAAACAAATATTTTTAGTTTTTTCTTTGGGGTGAATTAGAATAAAACAAAAATGACATTTTGCATTGGAGAAAAAAAGTTGATGGAGAAAGGAAGTTGGCGATGTGTGATAAGAATAAGAGGAAGAAGTGAAAATAAAGAGAGGGGATGGGACACAGACAGAAGATTGGCATAGTGGGTACGGTATAAGATGCCTTAGGAAGGTCACGGATTTGGCCTTTATCAAGTAAGTTTGCTCTACATTCACAAAGATGTATACAGTAAAATTTGGTATGTATAATAGTTAATGTTTTTAGATTGATTGAATAGACACACAACCATATAGATAAATCAGTATCACTGCACCAAGACCCTGATCTTAGAAATAAACTCAATGTAATATATAATTGGTATGTCATAATTATTTAGAAGATATTTTTTGTTAAGTGCCTCTATAAAACCATAGTAAAGGTGAAATCAGTGGGTGAAACTCTGTTAGATGATGAAATCTTTGAAGAATTTAAAGAAACAGTATATTAAGTCAACATAAATTTATATATTATACAACAAGATATATATTTACCCAAAGGAATAAAATGTATAATGTAGTTATGTAAACGAATTACATAAGAAATAGAATAAAATGTAGATAATATCATAGTAGATAGAATTATGTGATAGTGTTTGGTGAAATAGAACTCTATGTAAACAATTTGTTAATAAATAAAATTATGTGAATTCGACTTGGGTAGTTAAACCTCCCAATGTGAAGTTTGAATTTGTCACTCAAAACTGTAGGGATTGTATATGTTCAAACTATATGTATATTCATCATACAAAAGCAATTATATATATATATATATATATATATATATATATATATATATATATATATATATAGTGTGTGTGTGTGTGTGTGTGTGTGTGTGTGTGTGTGTGTGTGTGTGTGCTTTGACATAAAAAAACAATGATATAGATATATGTACGAACTAATGTTAATTGTTATTCAATCCATGAAAATATATGACAGTGTAAATATAGTGGTACGTGTGTCATACTATTCAAGAAATTGAACTATGTAATTACAGTGATCTATGTATTATGTTATTAGAAATAACAAATGTAAAAAAAAATGGGTTATGTGGAACTTGATGTCGAAACTATGAACTTATGTAAACTTGGCTAAGTGTAATTGACATTCAAATCGAGTATGTATGTGTGTGTGTGTGTGTGTAACTTGATGTCCCAATTGCAAACTTAAGTAAATTTGGGACATCAAGTTACACACACACACACACACACACACACACACACACACACACAATTTAAATGTCAATTACACATAGCCACACACACACACACCCACATATACTCAATTTGAATGCCAATTATGCATAGCCAAATTTACATAAGTTCGCAGTTGGGACATCAAGTTACACACAACCCAATTTTTTTATGTTCGTTATGTTAAATAACATAATACATAGTTCACTATAATTACATAGTTTGATTTCTTTTGTGTGTGTGTGTGTGTGTGTGTGTGTGTGTGTGTGTGAGAGAGAGAGAGAGAGAGAGAGAGAGAGAGAGAGAGAGAGAGAGAGAGTGTGTTTGAGTTTACTTGTTACAAATCTATGATCTTAAATACTAGGATTGAGTGCAAATTCATATAAAATTTAGTTTGACAAACTAAGTCTAAATCAATTAGCTATTAAATAGAGGTATTCAATAGCATATACCAGTAGTGATTATTAGTATCAACTCGGTATCTATATTACTAAAATGTTGTATTCATATTATTCTGATCATGAGACTTGTGTGGAAACCAGTAATGTGTATAAGTTTTAATATATATTCAGTAAATCAACAGGGTTGAACTTGATTTGACACTTTTGATATATATTAAACTAAATGTAAGAAGTTCAAATACTTGTAAGGATTATGTGATGTGCAATGCACAATAAACTTGAACTAGATGTCAATTTGATTTAATTGATACTATGATAACCTAGAGTAGATAAAGGGAGCATAATGTAGCTATAAATAGTCTATTAACTATAGTAATCGGTTTATGAAAAATACAAGAATATTAATATATTATGATAGTTCATGAATTCATTTGTGAATATATTTATTTACAAGTGTTTGTATATATGAAAACTATTGATATGATGACTTAGGTACTCACATGCATATATATAGCATATATAGGTGTTCCTATATCTATAACTTTCTTAAAAATAAGATATAGGATCTTGAGGGTCAGGAAACTATAACTACATAAATACAGTCTCCTAAAACATAAAAAGATGTATAAATGAAAGATTATATTCATACCGAGATATAATCTTTGTTTATGAGTTAATTGATTCTTTAAAATTATTATGACTGGTTATTTATAATTGAATAGTTGTGTTTATGAATAATGGACTATGATATTATTATTCATCATAAAATATATTATATTTGAATCTACTTATGAAAATTATAATATGCAATCTAAATATAAATTATACCCGGTTGGTATAAACTATACATGTTATACTTATTATTTATGTGATTAAATAATATAGGAGAGATTCATTCATATGTTTGATGGACTAAATATATGCATTTGATTATTCATGTGTGTAGCATGTTTTATACCTACTAATAAGAAGTAATATATATAAATTCATTAGTTATATTCATGTTAATCAATTCTCATATTATTGGTACTAAGTAAGTAATGAGACGGACTTCACTAGCCTACTTGCATCACCAATGTTAGGTGAAGGTAATTCAATCAAGTGGTATGTGTAAATTTGATTAATCTTAGAGATCAATAACTATTTGAAAACTTTGACCAAAATAATTTTTAGTTAGACATTTTCATTTCATATGTATAATTTACATGTTTATGCGATATCATGTTAGAACGTATTTTCTTTATGATACATATCATGTATTAAAAATCTTACAGCATACATGTACTATCTTGTCTCTCCAAATTCTCACATCGCCACTATCTACTCATCCATGAAGGGAAGGTCATTCCCTGATGAAGGACTATGCAAGAGATCGATGGTCTGTGGTTGGTGTAAAAAAATGTTCAGATGATATTCTCTCTCTCCATAGTAGTACTTATTTGGATATTACACTTGAGATTGCCATAGATATTGGATTTTGAGAAATTCATGATTCATGAAGTTTTGTGTCTTCTATCTTGTATTATATTTATTTTGAAACATTATCCCTGATGAAATGTAGTTATTTTTCATTGTAAATTGACAACAGTGACTATATGTATATGTCAGTTGTGGTTGAAAGATATATAATTAATTTTCTTATTCAATTATATTTTGTTTTATTTGATGCTAGTGATCAGTAACAAGTAGATGTTACATACTTATTTTACAGTTAACATACTTAGATTTTTATACTTGGTTCACTAATTAGATTCTCATGGTGAAATCCAATGAAAGAATATGTTGACTTAATAAAAAAAATTATTACATTATTCTATGTAGATACCAGTGGGAATGTTACAAATAAGAGTGAGGAGAGGATAACCATAGAGGTTGTTGACAATAGACCTTTGGGAGTCCATCATGTAAGTGGAAGCTATGAGAAGCATGCAAGCAATGAAAAAGAGTTAGACAACATGTCTATAAGGAATGATGAAGAAGTGTTTGTGGGAATTCTTGATTCCCTTAATGTATTTATTCAATGCGTAGGTCCACCTATGAAGAATATGGTAAAGAATAAGACAAAGTGGGGTTCAGTCCAGCATGCTCATTTATATGAGAATTAAAGTGAAGAAGTGGTACAAGAGGATGATATGGCAATGATAGTTGAAGAGATGGATGGTAATGATATACCAATAGTAGAATATTGTCTTCAAGTCATCATGGGGATAAGATAGAGTGAGAAAATGATGGTAGAAGAATTTTCTCAAGAGGACATACAATATGGATTTAATTTGCAACAACTACAGGTGGGAGAGATAACAAGCTCAAAAGATCAAGTGAATTAAAATGGCAAGAAGAAGAAGACCTTCTCAAAAGGACAACGGTGGATAGATAAAGATGTGCATCAAATCTCCATATTGAGAAATGGATAGAAGGTAGAATGGTGGATGCTAAAGTTAAGAACTTGGAAATAAAGATTGGTCCAAAGATCCTTTGGACAAGGAAAGATGAAGAATGTCACTCATGTGGCATAGATGCAAGCAAGGATATTGAGATGGTGGACTTATTTCTACCAAGATAAATGGAGAATGAAGGTGGTGTTACATATGTGGGAGAAGCCAAGGTAGGTGTTGAGGAAGAAACTCTCGTGAGTCAATTTATGCACTTATTCTCATATGGACAAGGAGACTATAAGGTTATTTTTAGATGGCATAAAAGGGGTGAAATAAAGAGATAACAATCAGCCTATCATTGGTATGAAGAGGATGAGACTGAAATAATGGAAAGATGTGATGGAGTAACTGAGTTTGTTATCAACCCAAGAATTTGAAGAAGAGTATGAGGTCATAGTAGAGGAAGATGATGTTGTAATAGAGGTGGAGGGGTTATTTGACATAACAATGAAGAGTGCAAGAGATGAAGAGGTGAAGACTATCCTCGAGATAGTATTAAAGGCTATGGGTGATCATTTGAATGCCTAAATGTATGTTGAGTGTACTAAGGTAATATTGGAGATGAGAGAATATTTGAACCTAGATTGATGTGATCAATTCAAAGCTAATAAAAGCTAGATTAGCAATGATGGTGAAGACATTTGTTGGAGGTGGTTGGACGAAGGTGGGTTACAGCACACAAGAGGATAGCAAGAGAAAAAGATTAGCATTTGGCAATGGTGTTTAGGTTATATTGGGTTTAATCCCACAAAGGTGAAAAGGAAGTGTAGAGGTAAAAAGAGAAGAAAGGATTTGAAGCCAAGGAGCTAGAAGAGGAAAATAAAGAGTGAAAATCAATTGAAATACTTGTAGTGTTAGAAGGGAATGCCATGCCCATTATACTTTGTAATCAAAAGTGTGGGTTTACCACTTACTTCATCCATGTGAGAATAATCACACATTTTAAAAACCTCAAATTTATGATATAAGAGCATCCAAGAGTTCATGCATGCACTATGCATTCCACCTCACCCAAAATAGAGATATGTAGAATCCTAAAAGGCATGATTTTGAAGGAAATGTCACTTTAGAAATGACAACTCATCCCAAGATCGATCCCTCCATAGGGAAACTTTTTTCTTTCCACTACACATTTCCTCCTTCGTTTCTCAATTTCTTCAAGGTCGCCACCAACGAGTGAAGCAGTTGGACATCCCCATTCACTCTATTGTGTCAGGATCTTGCTCCTCAGTTAGAGCACATATGATTACTTCTTGTATTAGCAACTAAACATGGAATTATACCAGAATCAATAAGTAACTAGAAATATGAAACAACACAAGAATATGAGAGACAATACACAATTGTATTAAATAATCACTCAGAAGAATATACAATAAAGAAGATGCCACTTCTTCTTCCACCTCAAAGGTTTGCCATGCCTCAAGACCTTCTTCCCTCTCTCTCTTGGTCACAACAATCAACTCAAATACAGAATTGATGTTCACCTAACCAGTCAGTAACACGCTACCAGTTCACCAAGTACACAACCATACTCCAAGTAGATCTCCTGCTCTCTGCTGCTACCTGTAAATCACTAGACCTTACTCACCATGTAGATATCTCTACACCCCTAAAGAACCCTTGTCCTTGCCTCACCAAGTCCTTATTATTCTTCAACCAGTACCCCGGTGGATTAGCTCCTAGACCTTGCAGACCTTGCAACTCTCCCTGATCATACACACTCAGCACCCCTTTGGAACTAGGAGGAGCTAATCTAGCTCTCTCTAAAAGCTCTATGGCTTTCTAGCACACTTTTACAATACAACCAATGAGTCTCTTAAATAGATCTCATCCAAACAATAATTAGACACCTAATTACAATAATTAGATCCACAGCTCTCAGTCTAAAATTAGCTCTAAACATGCAAACACTTGGTTCGTCAACCAACTGCCCGTAATATACTCGCAGCTCGAACCACAGGTGACTGACATCAGTCCCTGTCTACCTAAGAGTGTCGACGCCAGACAATATAAGACCGACGTCGGTTGCCTTCTGTCTCCTACATGCCGACGTCGGTTGGCCTGACCGACGCCGGTGTCTGTGACACTCTGCAACTCTTCTGCAACCTCCTCCATGTCTGCATCAGTGAAGCTTTTAGCTCCACAACCTAACAATCTCCCACTTGGAGATAAACAACTACACCTGTACCTATATCTGTAGCCCGTCTAATCTATTTCTTGGCTTGTATCCCTCTTCAAGATCAATCCTGAAGACCAACCACCACACAACCTGTGATGCTATACCTGTCATTCAAGTAACCTGCCACATCCGAACCTACATATCCATGTAGTGAAGAACTTGACCCTGCATAACAAGAATCCCTGCTGCTAGTCCCACTGAACTGCCCTCCAGTACTCCTTCCCCGAATTGGCTCCACACTTTCTAAAAACCCCCACTGATTGGGAAAATTTAGGTCTACACTAGACCTCATGTGATTTCGAACCCTATTTCAAGCTAAGCTTGAACTGTCCAGCCCTTGGTGTGTTTTTTGATTCTACATTTTGCATCATGAACTCTGCCAACACCATCTTCACATCAGCTCCCACTAGAGATAAAATCTCCATGTCTCTTATGCCAAAGAATTTCGCTGCTCCAAATTCTCCATGACACACCTCTGAACTAACCTTACCTTTTAGCTCAGCAAATCCCTGTATGTACAAAACCTACTAGCAAACCATCCACATACAGTAACTGGATAATGTCATGACTCATCATCCACCTGGTAAGACAAAAACACAATAGTTACACTGACATTGACTGAAGCCATGCTTAGTCATCCACCTGTCAAAACCTGTACCACTATCCTGCAGCTTCTTCAAGACCTTATACCTTGGCCTTCTATCTCATGTATCCATCCACTCTCTTCTTTAACTATGGGAATCCGTCCATCTCTCAGTGCTTTCTTCCAGCTGACAACTCTACCAACAAATACCTATTTGGTTCTTCTCCAAGGACTCACACTCCTCATCCATGCCAAGCTCCCATTATATCTAGATTCTACCTACATTGCCTCTTCACATCTTCCTGGTTCTCGACCATCAGTAAGCAATATAAAGAAGGTGAACAATTTATATGAGGTTCACTTACCCTTTCTGACCTTGACATGATTATTTGAGACTTGTTGATAGCTTGTTGTCCACCCAATATCCATTCCAGTGACCGATCTCGGCCATCTCCCAGTCTGCTCCCGATCGATGTCGATTCCCTACACTGACCCTGACTGCCGACATCATCTCCCTGGCTGACGCCAGTATCCTTTCTGCCGACGTCGGTTCCTTCATGACTGATGTCGATCTTCATGTTGCTGACGTCGGTTACTATTTGACCGACGTCGGTACCTGTGTTCATCTGTGAGTGATAACTTTTTACCCGCGATCTCTCCATGGATCAAAATCCTGTTCAAATCAACATAGCTCTGCTCAGAATAATTCAGTTCCCTCACCTGATCTCTGTTTGTCATCTCCTCCATGAACACCAAGGCTTTCTAATTCTTTAGCTTGTCAAAAACATCTGTCTTCCGCTTCAAAACCTGCATTCTCCTTCTACATATGTGACCAAGCCTACAAAGCCACATCTCTACAACAAAAGGTGAATCAGTAATATAAGTAGATAGATAAAGGATACCTACTTTCTTACCACCATCTAATTCAAGTGTATCCACTGTGAGAGTTACAGTGCATCTCTCATCACCCAAATTTCCTAAAGAAATTAGACTCATCTCCAAGACTGGTACTTGCATGACTTCCTTCAACCACTGTGTGTCATCCGTCTGCAATTTTAACTTCACTTCCCCTTTGTCAATCATTTGACAAGGCTCTCCAGCTCCTAAATAAATCTCTCCAAAGACATACCCATGAAAAGATGCTCTATTTCGAACTGCATGGAAAGAGGCAAAAGAATCTGTAAACCAAGATTCCACTTTATCCAGAACATCCTGTGTAACATCTCCTGCAACATCTGCTCCTCCCTGTTGATCTGCAACCAACCAACAATCTTTATTTACCTGCTCTTTCTTTCCATCAATCAGACCATTCGTGCTATTCATTTTCTCCATTTGTAGCTTACTTCCTTATGCCATTGCTATACTCCCACTCAATCAGAAACCCATGTGAGTAACCTGTAATCAACAAACACTACCAAATCTGAAACCACCTGCTAGTAACCCAACCAAAAGCTCTGATACCAACTTGTCAGGATCTTGCTCCTCAATTAGATCACATATGATTACTTCTTGTATTAGCAACTAAACACAGAATTATACCAGAATCAATATGTAACTAGAAATATGAAACAACACAGGAATATGAGAGACAATACACAATTGTATTAAATAATCACTCAGAAGAATATACAATAAAGAAGATGCCACTTCTTCTTCCACCTCAAAGGTTCACCACACCTCAAGACCTTCTTCCCTCTCTCTCTTGGTCACAACAATCAACTCAAATACAAAATTGATGTTCACCTCTCCAACTACTCAGTAACACGCTGCCAGTTCACCAAGTACACAATCGTACTCCAAGTAGATCTCCTGCTCTCTGCTGCTACCTGAAAATCACTAGACCTTACTCACCATGTAGATATCTCTACACCCCTGAAGAACCCTTGTCCTTGCCTCACCAAGTCCTTATTATTCTTCAACCAGTACCCCGGTGGATCAGCTCCTCGACCTTGCAGACCTTGCAACTCTCCCTGATCATACACACTCAGCACCCCTTTAGAACTAGGAGGAGCTAATCTAGCTCTCTCTAAAAGCTCTATGGCTTTATAGCACACTTTTACAATACAACCAATGAGTCTCTTAAATAGATCTCATCCAAACAATAATTAGACACCTAATTACAATAATTAGATCCACAGCTCTCAGTTTAAAATTAGCTCTAAACATGCAAACACTTGGTTCGTCAACCAACTGCCCGTAATATACTCGCAGCTCAAACCACAGGTGACCGACATTGGCCCCTGTCTGCCTGGGAGTGCTGACACTGACTGATATAAGACTGACATCGGTTGCCTTCTGTCTCTTACATGCCAACGTCGATTGGCCTGACCGACGCCGGTGTCTGTGACACTCCGCAACTCTTCTGCAACCTCCTCCATGTCTGCATCAGTGAAGCTTTTAGCTCCACAACCTAACATATTGCTTCAACTCACATTCATCCACTACGTCACCATAACAAGCAACTACACCATTATTCCATCGATGCAGATTGTCGATTCAATGGAAATGATATTGAGAAATAGTTCCATAATTGTTTGCCACACTGACAAAGTGTCTAGATTGGATGTAATCTTGTGTCATGCAAAGCAATAACAGTGAAGTGAAATGGTTTGAATTCCCGTGCTTAAATTTCATCCAAATTATCAATGCATGGGAGGAGGGTGATGTTGAAGTCATTTTAATTGCCAAGAATTTGGAGCATGCAGAATTTCTTTTAGAAGAAAACTATGATCAGGATATATTGGAGTTTAGGGAGCAATTTTCAAATTTTCATACTGGCAGGGTATTCAAATTTTAAAAACAAGTCACCTCGAGTATGGGGGGTGCACATGAAGGGCTTCTTCGAAGGCCCTTTTTCAACCAGATTCCCAATATCGGCTATCTGAGTGGCCTCGGCAGCAGATTCAACTTCCCTCTTTCTTTTCTCCTTTACTTGCTGAGCATGTTAAGGGATTATATGCCAATGCCGACACCGCCTTTGCCTCTTCGATGACTAGTGCCATTGTCCCTATTGAATGAGATTACCTTCCTGGTTGAGGGATTATATGCTAAGAAATCTCCCTCTATAGCGCAACTCATCAAGATCTCTTAGTCCAAATTTTGATATTTGTTAAGATATTCCCTGTATAACCATTCAATCTCATTTTGGATCAATCCCAATCGAAACCTAAATTTGAGGGCCATACGGTCCATTTACGAATTTTAGTCATAAAATACAATCAATCATTTATTTATTTTTGAGATCATATTAAAAAGGGGCTACTAGTTGACACCTTTAATTTTTGGGTCTCACATTTTTCATATTAAATTATCTTGTTTTTTAAAAACTTAGATTTAGATAGTTTAATATTTCTAAAGTTTGAAAAGTTTATCCGTCATATGATGATGTCTTCACTAATATGTTATTTTTTTCTGTTATTTTTCATGTGAATGATGGTTGGGAGCTAAAAAATCAATTAATTTTAAGAATTTGACCAATAATATTTTTAAAATTAACATATTAATTTAACATTGATATTCATTATTTTTAAATATGATATAGAAATATGTATACAAAAGAAGTAATAAAAAACCTACATATCATTAATACAAAATCAAATCTCATTAATACAAAATAAAATGTCCATTTTAAGAAAGAATGGGACCAATAGTTAAATACATTTATATTTATTGTCTTTGGTATAATATAAATATTTGACCACATAAAAACATAATGGAAAATTAAAATGACCTTTAATAAATACTGAAGGGACATTAAAAAAAACAAAAGTGACTATTAATAAACACTGGAAGGATCATTATAAAACTAAATTCAGCAATCATTCCCATCTTATTTCATATTTAATCAAACAAATTCAAGGCCGCAAACACTAAAACAAAATATAAATCTTATTCAATTTTAAAGTTGAATTTCTAAACATAGAAGACAAAGGTATGTTTTAAAGAGAAAATAGTAAACTTTTTATAAATCTAAAATTCATAGAGATATAAGAATGTCAAAAATTTATCATGTACTGCCTATGGTTTGTGAATCCAATACATTTCAAACAACTCAAATCATGTCTCCTTGCACTTAGAATAGAATTACAAGTTCAGAATAAGAGATTGGGTATTTTTTTCCATTATCAGCTCAATACCCTTACATTCAATATAACATTCCCTGATAATGTCCCTATTTAATCAATGAATTACACTAACTTGCATGATAACCTAAGGGAAGCATCACTTATTATTATATAGCTAATCCATAAATCCCCTAGCTTCTATTTGACTAACCTTGCATATCATTGTTATAAGATCATTCCAAGTGCTATCATGAGGAGCCAAAGATTGTTATGTTATTATTTCAAGGACCACACTAGCCTCTTCAAATTTACCTTTGATGGCACGTATGCTAAACAACAACATTCAAGTGCTTTGCCAATGGCTTGTAACCAAAATCCAACATCTGGTGAAACGTGTTGAGAGCTTGAATGGGAAATCCACATTATCCATAAATTTCAATGATATCAATGAAAAGGCCAGGTGTGTATGTCTATCCCTCCTCTCTCATTTTTTTGGATGAGATCCTCCATCACTTTCCATTGCCTTGTATGTTCTAATTTGCAGATTATGGTATGGTAGGTAGAATAAGTGTACCTAAAATGAGGTTACCTTGATGAAACTTCAAATATTTTTAGTGCCAATAATGGATCCTCCTACTCATAAATAAATTTATATACATGAGCATGGCTTAAAATTGCCCCACTACCACCCTCATTTGAAGACCACAAACTCATAAAGATTGAAAATATAAATGATGCTTCCTATCATTGGTGCAAATAACATTCAATTAAATTATATTGAGTTTGCCTCAAAATAGTTAGGGAGTCATATTAACAATGTACTAAAACTTAGGAATATGATTCCAAACAACTCTGAAGTTAAAAATAATAAACCTACATACATTAGAGCTAAAATGATGTGATTTTATCATCGCATAGAATTTAAAAGGTCTGGCCATAATGTTTAGAAAAACGTATCAAGATGAATAAAATAAAGACTTTACAAATCGATGAGATGTGAGTGAGTTGGTAAAGTGACTTGGTTGTTACAAGCACCACCTAGGTTCAAATATCAGATGGTATTGGAAGATGGTCGTGGTTGATCATTGGTATTAGGTCAGTTGTGGCCATTGATGGTATTCTTAGGCTGGTTATGGCTATTTATTTGTATTCTCAGTCCAGTTGTGGCCATTATTGATAATTCTAGTACTTGCATACTTGGGGATCTGGGCCCCTAACTGTGTCCCAAATTGGTTGGAGCTCTGGTCAAAAGCATATAAGGGTAAATATCCCACCAAAATCAAATCTATCTATAAAAAAAAACTTTACAACATTGTAGGTATTTTTGATTTACCTAAAAATATTATAGTTATAATTGTTTGTTACTAGATTGAAAGGGAACCAACTACAACTTATCGATCTAGTAGATTTCACATCAAGAATACTAGGACTTTGTAATACCAATTCTCTAAATTGTTCACAATAGTAAACTATGTTAGCATAGACCTTCTTGGTGGACAATCTCTGCATTCTCTACACTATGATTGGTAACAAGGAATTACATGATCCCTAAATTGAACTTCAATAACACTCTCACTAACACTTTCAACAATATTACAGTCAAATGCCCATTTTAGTATCTCAAAAATTGAGGTAAGAAAGGCATTACAATCACCAAACATGCTCACTTAGTAGCCTCGTATCTAAGAATATGAGGAAAAAGACCCTCTAGATCCTACATCCAATAAAACATAAGTTTAATCATGTTTGTGTATGTCTGTATTAAAATGCAAGTTAAGAAAAAATGAACAATATTACATGTAACCCAAATACAACATATGCCTAAGGAGTCCTTTGAGATTGCTTTCACAATATAAATGTATGAACAAACTATGAATGCAAAGAAGAGTTTGAAACCAAGGTGCATAAAATAATCCATAAGGTGTGTTGCTTGAATTCCAAGCACCTCCCCACAAACATTTTGATATGTGACACCAACCATGCAATGCATTTACATTGTTATTTATCTGATGGAGGGGAGACATTGAGGGGTTTACCTTGTTATTGAGAGAAATTTTTTCACTAAAATCCACTAATCCATTTATTTGACAACAACATTTGTGTCATTCATAATTATATGAGAGGGAGATGGTGAAATAGCATTATTATCAGAGGGTGGACTCAGTACAACAACAATCAATTTTTATCCCTAAGCATAGTGACCAAGGGCTCCACTAATGAAAATGAAGGCACCAGAGTGTTAGAACTTAAACAAACTCTATTACCATTGTCATAAGATGCCCTAGGATTCAATATATTACATGAATTATAGGCCTTATTTGCCACCAAAATGACTGAATCCTCACTTGCATTTTAATTGAAGTCTACCCAAACAAAAGATTAAATTTCATTTAAGTTTAGTTTAGTGATCTAATAATTTCACAATCCATAACGATACTAACTAATCAAAAATCTTTTGTACAGGTTTTTTATTTTTCTAATCATTTTCTAATAATACACACTACTAGAAAAAAATATTGTATGATCACACACTACTCTTGATCTTGAATTTCTTGCAACACCCAATGAAAACAAACCAAACCAAGACAAGTCTTACTTTATCTCCCCTAACACAAACAATGTAGATATTTATTGAAAAAAGAATAACTTAGAGACATAAGTGTGGACGAGTAACTCATTAAGTTATCCATAGAGGTCTAGGCTTTCAATCAAATTCATTAGTTCATAATTATAACATAAAATGAAGTCGAAGTATTAAGATAAAAATACATACTTAGAATAAAGTGAGCACTCCATTAGTATATCCTGCATGGAGTTTAATAGCAACATTGAAAAATCCATACATATAAGCCTAATTGGACTTGGAACATGCTTCCTGCAATTACCCATATCAGGATGATTCATGTGGAAGCTGATGGCTAGTGTAAATAATATACAATATGACATATTGACAATATTATTTTACATGATGATTTATCTAGTGTGAGAGTAACATAGAAGTCACCTTGAGAAACATTTTGGTGTTGGGAACCATACAGATTTGTATAATCTTCTAAAAACTTCATAATTATTAAATGATTCATCAATGGTGGTGCCATTGTCTCTGGAGGAAACTTATTATCATCATCACCAGTAATGATTAGTGTAGTAACAATTATCAACATATTCAGGATGAGCAATGCCAATGGAAAACTCAACATGAATTGGAAGGCCATATTATTGATCGCTTTAAGAGGCCTTGGATTTTTTTTTAAAACATGCTTAGTGTTATATGTGTCTATAGCAGGTGGAAGAGAATGGACAACAAGTGAATCAATACTTGATCCATCTAGTGTGTAAAATAAGGTAGGAAATTTTGAGCAAATTCCAAATAGTATACGAATTCGATAATACAAAGCAGGTGCATCACATAGCTTTTATCTTATTTCACACTTGATAATGGCTACCATGGTGTGTAAGAGGTCTAGGCTTTTAGTTTAATGCATGTCTCCTAGTTGCAAGATGCTTAACATCTGAATCAGATGACAGACTCTTACTAAACCCTGCTTACCATTTTTAATAAGACCTGCTAAACTAATGCCACAGAGGAATACAAAATAGATATATCAACATCTTGCACACATAGCTTCTCAGTACTCCCATGAAAAAAAACTATTTTGTTGAGTAGCGCAGATGAAAATGAGAGTGGGAACTTGCCTTTTGAAATCAAAAGGTTGAAATTTAAAAAACATGGAGCCCAAAAACTAAAATTTGAATAACTTGAAGGAAACTTTACAACCAAAAGTTAATATTTAAATATATAAATACAAAATGATTTAAATTTTCAAAAGTATATTTTAAATTTAAATATGATATTAGTGAACAGTCATTGGTTCAACTAGTGAAGTTGTTTGGTTCACAAAGAACCCACCAGAGATCAATTCTTACTACTTGTAAAACCTAATATGTGAAAAGGGATGAGACTGGGATCATGCCCTGGATGACTTTAACAGAATGAATACCCCTTAGTGCTTTGTGTTAGGGTGTGGAGCTAAAAGCTTCAACTGTTTGCAAACACATGAAGAAAGGATGCTGAAGAACCAGATCCACCGGCGTCGGCAGTATGACCGACGTCGGTCAGATGCAGTGGAGAAGGAGACCGGCGACGGCAGAGAGTCGGCCGACGTCGGCAGCACCAGACAAGCAGGGACCAACGTCGGTCGCCTGTGCGGTCCAGAACTGCTGTTTACGAACAGTCAGTTAGTTAAACCGAGTGTTTGCATGCTAAGAGACTATTTTAAGTCACGAGCTGTGTGTCTAATTTTAGTAGTTAGATGTCTATTTTTGTAACCATGGATTTCTATTTAAAGAACCATGAGGCATGTATTGTAATCATCAAATTGATCAAGTAAGAGCATTGAAGCAAGCAAGGTCAAGGAGATCTACAGGTGTAAGGTCAAGGAGATCAGCTATAGCATTCAAGGAGGGATTGTAACTCAGGGTTTAGAGTTGGTTTTGTGTTGAGCAAGAGAGAGGGAAGAAGGTCTTGAGGTGTGGCAAGCCTTTGAGGTGGAGGGAGAAGTGGCATCTTCCTTATTTGTATTTTCTTCTAGTATTATCTAATACAATTGTGTGTATTGTCTCTCAAATTCTTTGTTGTCTCATGTTTCTAGTTTCTTAATCATTCTAGTATAATTTCCGTGTTCAATTGCTCATATATAAGTAATCAATTGTGCTACCGTTGGATAAGGGGCCTCCTAACACTTTGCTCTTATCTTAAGACCACCACGTAAAACAATGATTCATCAAAAGAAATATATGATATTAATAAAATATTCATTTTTATAAATATCATATTCATTTTTTTTAAATGATGTACATTATAATTTTAATTGCAATACAAAAACTTATGAATAAGTAAATATAATTGTATATTAAAATCCTTATGTTTAACATTATTTAATTAAATAATGAATAAAATGTGTAGGTAGTTTTTACAATAATTTTACAAATATTTATACATAATGAATAGAAAAATGAGTCGCAACTATTGAACACTATTTAATGATTGGTCCCTTTCTTCTACTTGAAAATTAAAATTTTAAGCAAATTGTCAAAAAAAATTAAAAGATTATAATATTTTTTTTCCTTAAATGCTTCTTTCTTTTACAATGAATTATATTAGCATTTAAAAGACAATGTTGAATAAATAACCATCATTAAAAAATTCATGATAGAGAGAGTCGATCGTCAAATTTAAACCATGATCACAATATTTTTTTAAAATTTTATTTTAAAAAACATGTTGGCCATGACTATTGAAAATTTTAAATATTTTTATGTATACATAACATGTCATTTCATTGTCTTGAGAGTACATAATTTAATCAAATATTTAAGTGTTACAAATGCTATAATTAATATTTTGAACTAATAAGAACACCGATATGTAGGTGGATTATGATATATTAGTTTATTTTTATTTTTATTACGTGGAGAGGTGTCCTATAATAATATTTACAGGGTGGTGGTATATTGTAATGTAGTGCATGTATTCAATTTTAAAATTAACGAAAATTTTGACATCCATTTGACTATCACTATAAAACATTATTAAAAAGATTCGACCGACATTCTTAAACCACATTATCTTTTATTAAAAAATTAATTTATAAACAGATATTCTTCTAAGTAAAATTCGATTGACATTTTTATAGTATATTAGCTTTTATTAAAAATATAATTTATGAGTAGAAATAAAGAACTTAAAACACATATTTTAAAATTTCAATCCACCCTCCACTAACACACATTAATTTTTTTTTCTTTAGCATGTGGAGATTGTAAAATTATAATATTATATCATTATGATTATCCATAATACCAAATTTTATTTCTATTTGCTCCATATAACTTGAAGTCTAATTAAAAAATTATTTTTCAGTCTATGCAGTAAAATTAGTTATTTTTATTTAAATTTCAAAATAGGTATGTGTTTACAAAGAATCATTTATGCTTCCATCTAAGATTCCAAAATGTATTTTAAGTGGCATTGCAGTAATGTTCTCTAAATCTATTAAATGGTACTCATAAAACTAGATTCATTTTAATGTTTAAAAAAATATATATTCTAATAGATTAATTATTGCTCTAGTATTGATTTCTCATATGAGTTTGTGATTGGAATTTGAGAGAAGAAGAATTATTTTCTAGAGATATCAATTACATCATAGTAGTCCCAAGTGACAATTTTTTTTTGTAAATTTAATCATCTATAACTAAATTAAAAATAAAACTATGCTTAAGTTTGTAAATTGAATATGATTGTCATATGAGTCAACGATTTATGTATGATTGTTTGTATTAAACTACAATCAAAATGTTTTGTAGATGAATGTGAAATTTTGAGCACACCAAACTATCAAAGTATTAATGTATTTCCTTTACTATAATGTATATGGATAATGTTGAATAACAAAAAAAATTAAACTCATTCGAACTAGATGAATCATATAATAAAATGATAAAACTTACATGTTCATTGAGAGATTTCTATTATGGATGAATTTGGAATGAACACAAATTTATAAAATGACTTTTAGTCCTCATAGTTATTGCTATAAATGATAGGTAAAGGCCTTATACATGGTTGTCAAGTGAAACTATATGTATTAGATAAAATATGAACTAAAATAAATAATTTAATAAAAAATATAATAATTTAAATATTATATTGGTTAATTTTAATATTTTTTTATATATTTATTTCTTATTTTAAATCAATAATTAACTAGCATACATATCTTAGATAAATCTATGTAAATTTTGATGAGAGATATCATTCTTGAGATGTTTCATTCTATTTATTTCATAAATCTAAAATCACATAAGTGCTTCAGAAATAATATCTCTCAACATAATTTACATAAATTTCTCTAAAATATATATGTTAGTTATATAATATTTAGTAATAAATTTTTGTTCTAATTATTATCGTATTCTTACATTTTTAAGGATTGTTTTTTAATTCATTCTAAAAATAGAATTTTTAAAGGGCTCAAATCCTTTTACAAAAAAAAATTAAAAAACATACACAAACATCAAAATTAAAATTAAAATTAATTTAAATTGAAAAAATATGTGAACGGTTGTTGGTTCAATTGGTGAAGTTGTTTGGCTCACAAAGAGCCCACTAAGGATCAAGTCTTTTTGCTAGCAAAACCTGACCAGGGATCAATTCTTGTTGCTAGCAAAACTTGACCAGGGAATGAGGTAGGGATCGAGCCCCAGGAGATTTTGGTGGAATGGATACCCTTCAGTCCTTGGCTCTTAGCTAAAAATTATGGGTCTGTGCCCTAGATGACTTTCTCATAATGGATATCCCTCAGTCCTTGACTCTTAGTTGAAAACACCGCGTAAAATAGTAATTCATCAAAAAAATGAAAGAATATTATATTTTAATACATAATGAATAGGAAAAGGAGTCACAACTACTGAACACTATTTAATGATTGGTCCCTTTCCTCTACTTGAAAGTTAAAATTTTAGGCAAACTATCAAAAAAATTAAAAGATTATAAAAAAAAATTCTCAAATGTTTCTTTCTTTTACAATGAATTATATCAGCATTTAAAGGGCAGTATTGAATAAATAACCATCATTAAAAAATTCATGATAGAGAGGGTTGACCATCAAATTAATACATAATTATACAAATATTAATATATAATGAAGGTGTGGCTTGTAGTAACGGAGTGATGGTGAACTTGGGTGAGCAGAGCAGCTCGCAGCTCAGCTAGGGCAGCCGTACCCTAGCTATTTGAAGTTTTTCATTTATTTGTGCAAGTGTAGTTGGGGTCAAGGTGCGTAGAGAGAAGAGCAGAGGTAGCGGGGGGGAAAGAAGGCTTTGCTGGAAGCCGTGATGGAGCAGCAAGGACCGAAGAGTCTCATTAGGGAAAGAAGTTTTAGTGAAGTAGTAGGCAGAAGCTCTTAGGGTCAGGATGTTAGAATGAAGGAGACAATTGGTGGGCAACAACATTCAGGGACACAAGGCACTGGCTCAGCAGGAGGGACAAGAATCACTAAGGTAAATGGTTTCCTGAAATGCTACAATGAGAGACCAAAATTGCTTATTCCATTTGACATGATAGCAGAGGATGTGGAGTATTACTCAAAGCACTCCTTGTACTGTAAATTTTTGGGTCTGAAAGTATCTTTGCCATTCTTGGAAAATTGGGCTCACAGGGTGTGGGAGCCGGTAGGAGAAATGGAACTGATGTTGCTAGCTAGCAGCTTCTTTATGGTTACCTTCAACTGTCTGGAGGATAGAAACTGGGTGTTTAAAGGAGGACCATACTTCTATAATCAGGCTGGTCTTTTCCTGAAGCCGTGGCATGCTAGTTTTAATCCTACTAAAGAGCTTTCGAACAAGGTTCCATTGTGGGTTCATCTCCCACGAATGCCAATTGAATGTTATAGGGAGGATGTTCTGCTGATGATAGCTTCAATAATAGGAAAACTGGTGGGGTCATCTTCACAAACTCTGGGAAAGAAGATCATGACATATGCATGAATATGTGTAGAGATTGACTTAAGTAAACCTTTGCCAGATGCGGTTGAAATGTGTGTAGGTGAGTACTCTTGGGTAAAGCAATTAGACTATGAGACCTTGCCATTTAGATTCCACCTATGCCACGAGTATGGATATTTGGTAAGAAGATTCCCGAAAAGTAAAATGGAGGAGCAGCAGCCTTCTCCCCTGCCTCCCAAGAATAAGATAGCAGCTGAGGAAAAAAGGAAAGAGTCTAGAGGGGGTGGGGGGAAGGACCCAAAAGGTTTCATGCAGGTTAAGTCCAGGAGCAGAAATAAGGGATATAAGAGAACCTTCTTGGAGAGGCAAGAGGAGGACTCTTTTAATAGATTTTTGATTTTGGAGGATTTGGGACAGCAGGAGATTAATCCAAGATTTGTTGGTGGAGAGGAGGTAATGGAGGAAGAAGTACATATGATGAAGGAAGCCTCTCCTCCTCCGGAGAGAGCAGCTGGAAAGTCCTTACCAATGCTTGTGGAGGGACAAGGGAGAGTGCAGAATTTGGCAGAACTAATTGAAGAGAGGTACCAAGTTGGGGTGGCTAGAGAGAAGGCGTCACAGATAGGGGTGGAGGAGGAGGAGAAGTGAAGGAAGGCTCCTTCCAGCCTGGGAATTCTTCAAAAGGACAGCAAAAAAGGAACTTCAGATAAAATTGGGAAGGTGGGAAGGAGGAATGATATGGAATGGATTAAGATGATTGGGGAGAATTTGGTTGAATCAGGGTCGGTTAAGACCTTGGATGCACACTTTTTACCTCCCTCAAAATGATTATGGTTTCATGGAATGTTAGGGGCCTGAATAGCGGCCCTAGACAAAAATCTATTCGGGAGTTAATCAGAAGTCACCATCCAGACATTCTTTTCTTGCAAGAGACCAAAGTGTCAATGGAGTATATGTTGGGTATTGCCCCAAGGATATGGGGTCAAGGGTCATGCCAGTGCATTGGGGCTAACGGGGCTACCGGTGGATTGGCATGTTTTTAGAATCTAAGGAAGGTTACTCTGGTGGTTTGGATGGCCTTCATATCGTTGTTATCTATGGTTGCCTTATGTACGGATTCAGGGGAGTATGTGCTTTTGTCAAATGTCTATGCCCCCACGGATTTGCAAGGTAAGATCTCTGTATGGAATAGCATTAAGCTGGTCCGCAAGGAGTTCCCCTATCTGCCATGGATCTTAGCCGAAGATTTTAATGTGGTTTTGGATATTTCAAAAAAAAGGGGCAGAAATATCATATTGGAATCGTCTTCTTCTCTCCTCAATGAGAAGATTGTGGAACTTAATTTGGTAGACATCAAACCAAGCAATGGGTGCTTCACATGGAACAATAGAAGGCTGGATAACACTTTTATAGTGGAGCAGATTGATAGATTTTTGGTGTCCTGCTTTTGGGTAGGAGGTAGGTGGATGCTCAGCTTTGAGATTTTGGACTGGCGAGGTTCAGACCATTGGCCAATAAGGCTGAGCATCTCTTCGGCTGTCACGCAACAGAAGCCTCCCTTCAAATTTCAGATTATGTGGCTGCGAGATCAAGATTTGTTTGGCCAAATTTTTGAGTGGTGGAGAGTTGGTTGACCAGCGACTAGGACAACGATGTATGTATTCACAAAGCTTCTCCAATTCGTTAAATACCAGCTTCAGAGATGGAACAGGTAGAGCTTTGGTAACATCTTCTAGGAAAAGAAGAGGGTGCAGGAAGAGCTAAATGTTATTACTAGACTGATTAGAGAAGAGGGACTGATTGAGGATCTGTTGAGGAAGGAGGGGAAGGCGGTCAAGACCCTGGAGGAATGGGAACTGAGAGAGGAAATTTTTTGGAAATAGAAGGCAAGGATTGATTGGCTATAAGAAGGTGATAAGAATATGGCCTTCTTCTTCAATTCGGTCAAAGCCAGGCATCATGGTAATGTGCTTACTTCTCTTGTCACGGATAGGGGTGAGGTTGTCTCTGCTATTAGAGATATCTGCAATGAGGTGGAACAGTATTTCAACACCCTCTTCTGGGAAGATGGGCAATGGGATGAGGCCACGGAGGATGTTATTCTCTCATGTATTCCATCTATTGTGTCTCAAGACATGAAGGAGAAATTGAGTCACCTGATTTCAGTGGAGGAATTGAAGAATATTGTCTTCTTGATGAAGAAAGGTAAGGCTCTTGGACCGGATGGGTTTCCGATCAAGTTTTATCGAGAATTTTGGGAGATTATAAAGGATGATTTATTAATGGTGGTTCAAGAGTCACAGGCCAATAAGCAAATGCTGTGGGCATTAAATTCCACCTTCCTAGCCCTCATTCTGAAGGGGGAAGGAGTGGATCGTCTTAGCCAATTTTGGCCTATTTCCCTATGCAATGTAATTTACAAAATTCTCTCGAAGCTGATTACTGAGAGATTGAAGAAGTGCTTGAAGGAGCTGGTTGTGGAGGAGCAGAGTGGCTTTGTGGAGGGCAGGTAGATCTTAGATGGTATTTTCATGGCTACAGAGGTTGTTCATTTGATGTCGAAGTCCAAAGAGAAGGCAATGTTCATTAAACTAGACATGTCAAAGGCATATGATAGGGTGCGGTGGTCCTTTCTTCAGAAAGTGTTACAGGCCTTTGGTTTTGAGAGGGAGTGGATTGAGTGGGTTATGAGTTGTGTTACCTTGACCTCATTCTTTGTCTTGGTGAAGGGAGAACACATGAGGTTGTTTGGGGCTACCAGGGGCTTGTGGCAGGGGGACCCTCTATTCCCCTACTTGTTTCTTCTTCTGGCTGAGGGATTAGGCCGATGGATCAGAGAGTACATGAGAGAGGGGGAGATTCTTGGATGGAGATGGGGTGGTGGACTACCTATTCTTTCACACCTATAGTTTGTGGATGATGTGGCCATGATGGGGGCTGCCACCATCAGAGAGGTGAATAACATCTGAAGATGCCTGGACACTTATCTCACAGCCTCGAGGTAGGTCATTAATGAGGAGAAATCATCCATCTTCTTCTTTAATATGCCTTTGGCTATACAAAGGAGAGTGGCCGAGGTTCTCTGGTTTCAAATAGGCAATCTTTCGATTATGTATCTTGGTATACCTGTTTCCACGGGGAGGCAGTCCAAGGAGTCTTGGCAGGTTATCTTGAATAAATTTAGAGCCAAGGTGAATCATTGGACCCACAGATGGTTATCTTTTGTGGGTCGGGTCTAATTGATCCAGTCGGTGGTTCAGGCTCTCCCCCTTTACAAGTGCATGCTACAAGTGGCGCCAGTTAGCTTTGTGCAGGATCTGGACTCTCTGGCTCGACAGTTTTTATGGGCAGGGAACCTATCCATGACTAAATGGAGTCTTATCCATTGGGAAGTAGTCTGCAGCCCAAAGATATTGGGTGGTCTGGGTCTTAGACAATCCATGATGGCTGGTATGGCCCTTGTGGCCAAGTTGTGCTGGAGATGGTGTATTAAGTAGGATCGGGTGTGGGCTAAGGTTTTGGCACACAAGTACTTTCTTGGGAATTCCCAAAAGGACATACCTCGTTATTATTTGATGGGGAGTGGCTCGGTGATATGGGACATGCTTAAGAAGGGGGCGGCTCTGAGTAAAAGAGGTTTGTTTTGGATTTGTAAAACCGAGATGGAAGCGCAGTTTGGCATGACTCGTGGGATGGTTTTCCCCCCATAATGATGTAGTACCCTCATCTTCAAGCTCTTTCTCAGAGATTTTGTGAGGCTGGCTGGTTTAAGGTGAGTGATTTTAAAAAATTTCACTGTCAGGATCAGCTTACGGAAGCTAGATGGAAGAGTCCGGAAGAATGGCCTGTCAGAGGTATGGAGAGGGAGTGTGAGGAACTGATGGGGATTTTGGCTAGGCACAACTACTGCGCCCTTAGAGGGGTAGATGAGCTTGCTTAGCATCCACACCCCAAGGGGAAATACTCTATTTCTGTTGGGTACCAAGAGCTTGTTGCACAAATATTTGGGGAAGGAAGGGAGGTTACATGGTGGAAGCGGACCTGGAGTAAGTTCTCATGGCCGAAGTGTAATTGTTTTGCTTGGACTCTGGCATGGAATCGATGCCTGACATGGGAAAATTTGCACAAAAGAGACTTTGTCGGTCCTTCCCACTGTATTTTGTGTGGCGAGGAGGAGGAGAGTTCGTCTCATGTTTTCTTTAATTGCCAATTTACAAGGCAACTTTGGAACACCTGGTGGGCAATGTGGGGATGCAGAAGAGTCTGTGCTTCTTCTTTGGCCAATTTTTGGTAGCAACTGAGCCATTCGACCTCTGTTGTGCACTTCCTAAAGTATGTTTGGAATGTGGGACCAATCTTCTTATTGTGGCAGGTCTGGCTGGAGCAGAATAGAAGAATTTTTAATGATGTCAGGTTGGAGGCGTCGCAGGTCTGGAGTAGAATCAGCAGGATGATTCAAGAATCGGTGGAGGCCAAGAGTGAGGTCACTTTGCCCATGAACAGGAGTGATGCTAAGGTGGTGGACAGATTGGGGATAAGCAGGCTCTCTCTAATCTCAGCATGTGTGAGGAAAGGCGAGGGCGTGCAGCAAAAAGTACAGAGAAGAGGGAAGTGGAAGCCTCCTCTTACCAATTTTTTGAAGATTAATATGGACGGTTCTTCCAGAGGTAATCCGGGTCCGGCTGGTATAGGAGGGATTGCTAGAGATGCTTCGAGTGTGGTTATTTTCATTTTTTTGGAACATAAGGGAGAACAGACAGTCAATAAGATGGAGGGACTGGCCATTTTGTTCGCGTTGAGAAGAGCTTATGAGATTGGCTGACGTAAAGTGATATGTGAAGTCGATTCGCTAATCATGATCAATATGATTCTGGAACGGCAAATTCATGATGTGAACTGGCAGTTATCCTTGGTTGTTCATTATATTTTACAGATTAGTCGGCTTATGGATGCGGTGATTTTTGCTCATGTCTCGAGGGAATGGAATAGGGCGGCAGATTATTTGGCCAGATGGGCTTTAGAGGGAACGAAAGGGAGGCAGGTGGTCGATGAGGCACAGCTGCTGGTTGATATTAGACATAATCTGGAGAAATTTATGGTGGAAGATGGGAAGGTATGAGTGTGATGTTGGCTTGTTTATTTTTTTGGAGTGTTTGCCAGGATGGTTGAAATTGTCTTTGTACTATTTTTTTGTGATTGAATAAAGTTTTTACCCCTATTTTATTTTTAAAAATATATAATGAATAGGAAAAGGAGTCACAACTATTGAACACTATTTAATGATTGGTCCCTTTCTTCTACTTGAAAATTAAAATTTTAGGCAAACTGTCAAAAAAATTAAAAGATTACAATAAATATAATTTTTTTCTCAAATGTTTTTTTCTTTTACAATGAATTATATTAGCATTTAAAGGGCAGTGTTGAATAAATAACTATCATTAAAAAAATTCATGATTGAGAGGGTCGACCATCAAATTTAAACCATGATCACAATATATTTTTTTTTAATATTTAAAAAAACATGTTGGCCATGACTATTGAAAATTTTAAATAGTTTTATGTTTACAAAACATGTCATTTCATTATCTTGAGAGTACATAATTTAATCAAATATTTAAGTGTTACAAATGCTATAATTAACCTTATGAACTAATAAGAACATCAATATGTAGGTGGATTATGATAAATTAGTTTATTTTTATTTTTAATATGTTGAGAGATATCTTATAATAATATTTACAAGGTGGTGGTATATTGTAATGTAGTGAGTGTATTCAAATTTAACATCAACTATAAATTTGACATCTATTTGACTATTATCACTTTAAAAAATCTATTAAAAAAATTTGGCGAACATTCTTAAACCACATTATCTTTTATTAAGAAATAAATTTTATAAACAAATATTCTTCCAAGTAAAATCTGACTGACATTTTTATAGTATATTAGCTTTTATTAAAAATATAATTTTATGAGTAGAAATTAAGGACTTAAAACATATACTTTAAAATTTCAATCCACCCTCCACCAACACGCATTAATTTTTTATTCTTTAGCATGTTGAGATTGTAAACTTATAATATTATACCATTATGATTATCTGTAATACCAAATTTTATTTCTATTTTCTCCATATAATATGAAGTCTAATTAAAAAATTATTTTTCAATCTATGCAGTAAAATTAGTTGTTTTTATTTAAATTTCAAAGTAGGAATGTGTTTACAAGGAATCATTGATGCTTCTATCTAGGACTCCAAAGTGTATTTTAATTTGCATTGCAGTAATGTTCTCTAAATCTATTAAATGGTACTTATAAAACTAGATTCATTTCAATGTTAAAAAAAATATTGTTCTAATAGATTAATTATTGTGCTACTATTGATTTCTCATATAAGTTTGCGATTGGAATTTGAGAGAAGAAGAAATATTTTCTAGAGATATCAATTACATCGTAGCAGTCCCAAGTGACAATATTTTTTATAAATTTAATTATCTAAAATTGAATTAAAAATAAAACTATGATTAAGTTTGTAAACTAATTATGATTGTCATATGAGTCATGGATTTATGTATGATTGTTTGTATTAAACTACAATCAAAATGTTTTGTAAATGAATGTGAAATTTTGAGCACACCAAACTATCAAAGTATTAATGTATTTCCTTTACTATAATTTATATGGATAATGTTGAATAACAAAACCTTTTAAACTCATTTGAACTAGATGAATCATATAATAAAATGATAAAACTAACATATTCATTGAGAGATTTTTATTATGGATGAATTTAGAATTAACACAACTTTATAAAATGACTTCTAGTCCTCATACTTATTGTTATAAATGATAGGTAAAGGCCCTATACATGGTTGTCAGGTGAAACTATATGTATCAGAGAAAATATAAACTAAAACAAGTAATTTAATAAAAAATATAATAATTTAAATATTATAGTAGTTAATTTTATTATTATTTTATATATTTATTTCTTATTTTAAATCAATAATTAACTAGCATACATAACTTAGATAAATCTTTGTAAAATTTGACGAGAGATATCATTCTTGAGATGTTCCATTCTATTTATTTCATAAATCTAAAATCACATAAGTGCTTCAGAAATAATATCTCTCAACGTATTTTACATAAATTTGTCTAAAATATATATGTTAGTTATATAATATTTAGTAATAAATTTTTATTCTAATTATTATTGTATTCTTACAATTTTAAGGATTGTTTTTTAATTCATTCTAAAAATAGAATTTTTAAAGGCTCCAAATCCTTTTACAAAAAAAAATTAAAAAATATACATAAACATCAAAATTAAGTTTAACATTAATTTAAATTGAAAGAATACATGAACGATTTTTGGTTCAACTAGGGAAGTTGCTTGGCTCATAAAGAGCCCACCAAAGATCAATTCTTCTTGGTAGCGAAACCTAACACGCGAAAAGGAATGAGGTCGGAATCGTGCCCTAGGGGACTTTGGTGGAATGGATACCCTTCAGTCCTTAGTTCTTAGCTAAAAATCATGGGATCATACCCTGAATGACTTTGGTAGAATGGATACCCCCCAGTCCTTGACTCTAAGCTAAAAATCACCTTGCAAAACAGTGTTTCATTAAAAAAAATGAAAGAATATTATATATTAATACATAATAAATAGGAAAAGGAGTCAACTATTGAACACTATTTAACTATTGGTCCCTTTCCTCTACTTGAAAATTAAAATTTTAGGCAAACTGTCAAAAAAATTAAAAGATTATAATAAATATATTTTTTCTCTCTATTGTTTCTTTCTTTTACAATGAATTATATTAGCATTTAAAGGACAGTGTTGATTAAATAACCATCATTAAAAAATTCATGATAGAGAGGCTCGACCGTCAAATTAATACATAATTATACAAATACTAATACATAATGAATAGGAAAAGGAGTCACAACTATTGAACACTATTTAATGATTGGTCCCTTTCCTCTACTTGAAAATTAAAATTTTAGGCAAACTATCAAAAAAATTAAAAGATTATAATAAATATAATTTTTTTCTCAAATGTTTCTTTCTTTTACAATGAAGTATATTAACATTTAAAGGGTGATGTTGAATAAATAACCATCATTAAAAAATTCATGATAGAGAGGGTCCACCGTCAAATTTAAACCATGATCACAATATTTTTTTAAAATTTTGTTTAAAAAAACATGTTGGCCATGACTATTGAAATTTTTAAATAGTTTTATGTATACAAAACATGTCATTTCATTGTCTTGAAAGTACATAATTTAATCAAATATTTAAGTATTACAAATGTTATAATTAACCTTCTAAACTAATAAGAGCATCGATATGTAGGTGGATTATGATATATTAGTTTATTTTTATTTTTATTACATTAAGAGGTATCCTATAATAATATTTACAGGGTGGTGGTACATTGTAATGTAGTAAGTGTATTCAATTTTAACATTAACTATAAATTTGATATCCATTTGACTATCACTTAAAAAAATCTATTAAAAAAATTTGGATGACATTCTTAAACCACATTATCTTTTATTAAAAAAGTAATTTTACAAACAAATATTCTTCCAAGTAAAATCTGACTCACATTTTTATAGTATATTAGCTTTTATTAAAAATATAATTTTATGAGTAGAAATTAAGAACTTAAAACACATATTTTACAATTTCAATCCACCCTCCACTGACACACATTAATTTTTTCTTCTTTTGCATTTTGAGATTGTAAACTTATAATATTTTACCATTATGATTACCATAATACCAAATTTTATTTTTATTTGCTCCATATAACATGAAGTCTAATTAAAAAATTATTTTTTAGTCTACGCAGTAAAATTCGTTATTTTTATTTAAATTTCAAAGTAAGAATGTGTTTACAAGGAATCATTTATGCTTCCATCTAAGACTCCAAAGTGTATTTTAAGTGGCATTGTAGTAATGTTCTCTAAATCTATTAAATGGTACTTATAAAACTAGATTCATTTCAATGTTAAAAAAAATATTATTCTAATAGATTAATTATTATGCTACTATTGATTTCTCATATGAGTTTGCAATTGGAATTTGAGAGAAGAAGAAATATTTTCTAGAGATATCAATTATGCCGTAGCAGTCCCAAGTGACAATAGTTTTTGTAAATTTAATTATCTATAACTGAATTAAAAATAAAACTATGCTTAAGTTTGTAAATTGAATATGATTGTCATATGAGTCATAGATTTATGTATGACTGTTTGTATTAAACTACAATAAAAATGTTTTGTAGATGAATGTGAAATTTTGAGCACACCAAACTATCAAAGTATTAATGTATTTCCTTTGCTATAATATATAGGGATAATGTTGAATAACAAAACTTTTTAAACTCATTCGAACTAGACAAATCATATAATAAAATGAAAAAACTTACATGTTCGTTGAGAAATTTTTATTATGGATGAATTTGGAATGAACACAACTTTATAAAATGACTTCTAGTCCTCATACTTATTGCTATAAATGATAGGTAAAGGCCTTATACATGGTATTCGAGTGAAACAATATGTATTAGATAAAATATGAACCAAAATAAATAATTTAATAAAAAATATAATAATTTAAATATTACATTAGTTAATTTTATTATTTTTTAATATATTTATTTCTTATTTTAAGTCAATAATTAACTAACATACATATCTTAAATAAATCTATGTAAAATTTGACGAGAGATATCATTATTGAGATATTTTGTTCTATATATTTCATAAATCTAAAATCACATAAGTGCTTCAGAAATAATATCTCTCAACGTATTTTACATAAATTTATCTAAAATATATATGTTAGTTATATAATATTTAGTAATAAATTTTTGTTCTAACTATTATCGTATTCTTACATTTTTAAGTATTGTTTTTTAATTCATTCTAAACATAGAATTTTTAAAGGGCCCAAATCCTTTTACCAAAAAAAAAATTAAAAAACATACATAAACATCAAAATTAAGTTTAACATTAAGTTAAATTGAAAGAATATGTGAACGGTTGTTGGTTCAACTAGTGAAGTTGCTTGGCTCACAAAAGGCCCACTAGAGATCAATTCTTGTTGCTAGCAAAACCTGACACACGAAAAAGGATGAGGTCAGGATCATGTCTTGGGTGACTTTGGTAGAATGGATACCCCTCAGTCCTTGGCTCTTAGCTAAAAATCATGAGATCGTGCCCCAGATGACTTTGGCAAAATGGATACCCCTCAGTGCTTGACTCTTAGATAAAATCACCACATAAAATAGTGATTCATAAAAAAAAATTGAAAGAATATATATATATATATATATATATATATATATATATATATATATATAACACAAATAAACAATGAAAATACAACCAAAAACGTGCAAAGAATAAAATTTTAACTTCCACTACCACCTAAGTCTATCAATCTCAATAAGTTAAAAAAACTCTAAAAGAATGGATTTATCCACAAGGGGGAATAAATCTTCCCCATTTTCAAAATAGAAAATGTATTAAAATTCATTGTATCTTATTAGTTACGAAGGCTATACCAAAGTCTTCAATTTGCTATTAAACTTTATATTTTGGACCAATCAAAATGCATTGTTTTTTGTGAATTAAAAATTTTGCATTTTTTCAAAAGTCAAGTTACACATTTGTTAACAAAAAATATGAAAAAAGTTATTTATCAATATTCTAATTAGATAAAATTGCATAGATGTTATTAAGGTGCAGAAGGGTGATGTCATGTACAATACATGAAATGAATGTACTATCAAAGCTTACAACTCAATTTTTTTTTGTAAACATGAGTTAGAATTAAATAATATATTTTTCACTTTGTCGTGCATCCATAATGATAGTTTAGGTATGGGCTCAACTTAATAGATTATGTATTAGCCATCAAGTCACCTCTCTGCAATTTAGAGAAGACACATTTCCTTTTTAGAATCATTTGATCATTAAGTCGAGTTGATTCTCCCTGAACGTAAGCATCCATGGAAAAGTGCAAATGGTTTATTAGCGGTGCTTGTCTGCCAGTTAAGTAATTAATATTCAAAAATAAATCACATATCCAAGAAGGGGAAGGTTGTTTTGTGTATATTTTATCGACAATTCACTCTATTCTCTGATGAAATCTAGTTCTTGTCAAGCAGATGGTACTCATGTTTGGAACCGTAAAGGTATGTGGGTTTGACATAATCTAACTATTTTTTGTTTTGGTCTTCATACGATTTAGTTTAGGTTTAAGCTATTTGGAGTGATAAAATTTTTGTTTTTCTTTCCATATTTTGTAGTCTCTTTTTTTTTTTTTTTTGTCAATGATTTATGTGGTTGTGGTTGTATTTGATAATGTGTATATGATGTGCAAATTTAATAGGTGAAATATGAAGGCCAAACAAGGTGAATTAGCTTTAAAAATCCCCACATATCTTTCGATGAATTTAAATACAAAATTTGCTCAATGTTGGAGATCAATGGGGATGCATGTGTTGTTAGTTTAAATTATATAGATGAAGACAACGATCTCATCACTGACTTAAATGAAGCATTGAGACAGGAACTATACCCAATTTTGGTGGAGGTATCAAGAGAGTAGAAAGACATCCATGAGCAGAAAGGCATCCATATCTTGGGACCATTTGGAGGCAGTAGTGGCCCATGTCACTGAAATGATGAGCATTTTGAAGGGATACATAGAATTACTATAACCATGGATTCAATTTGTTTGCATCCATTAGAGGAAATAATTAAATTGATGAGCACAAATTTAATGTATACTTGATCATTTCTAGGACAACTGATTTTATATTTGCACTTATCACATATGATTATGTAGAATTTTTTATGTTGATTTCCATATTTTGTTTGTAGTTGAAAAATATGTTATCTGAATTAGTTTTCAAAGCTATCTCTTGGCATGGGTAGAAGAGTCCTACTAAGATCTTCTACTTTTCTTAAGGTCTTTCTTAAATCCTTCTTCAATTCATCAAGCAATAATATTTTTGATCTATATAATAACATCCTTTTTTAGTTATTTTTAGTCTCACATATTTCCACATAATCATTTATGGATGTTTTTCTTTTTTTCTAATGCCTCACCTTGATTTTGTTGTAAGTGCTTTAGTTCTTCCTAAAAGTATTGTATTTGAGCAATATTTGAAGGGTCTGTGAGATTAATATCAGTTTGGATTTTATTTATTTTGTTATCTATTTCAAATATATGCATCATGAAATAAAATGATTCATCTGATAGACTTGAGAGATTAGATTGTTCTTCATATGTTGATACAATTTATTATGTGTCATTTAATAGAAGGACCTCTCAATTAGAATCTTTTGGATTGCTTGTTAATGACCATTGTTCATGATCTTCTTCTATGATAAACTATACTTTATTTGCTCAGTTAGGAAACCTATCCTTGTTTGGACAATTTTGGATTATATGTCCTCCTTTGTGATAAATAAAGCATTTGATTTTATTTTTCCTTCCATTTTTATACTTTTCCTAAGAAATAGTCTCATTTTGAATGGTTGTTATTTGTGCTTTACCTATTGCTTGTCCCTGAAAAGTTTTGCCTTATTTTTATTTTTACAAGAACACTTTTTTGGGCTTGTAGAGCATCCGTAATTTTTCATTTTAGGATATTACCTATAATGAAATTTTTTTATTATTGATGGAAAATCCTTTAATTGTTTATCTAGTTTTCTTTGTTGACAAATTATTCTAATCACATAGTCTATATTTTAAGAAATTTCTTGCAATGTTAACATTTCAAGGGTCTTGCTTTCTCCTATGTGTTGACCAAATTTGAATTTTAAGTCAAATTTGGGCACCTATAGTTAAAAAATTTGACTTTAAAGGTCTATAATGGGTTTAATATTTTTTCACAAGGTGTTTTATAGGCTAATTGATGTCATTCAATGTTATACTAGCCTTGGTCCTTAGTCATTTTAGTCATTTTGGTTCTTTTTTAGGTCAAAAATGGTGCATTTAATAACTTGTATAGATTTATTGAGAATTTTAAAGGTTCAAAAACATGATTTCACATCCCATGTGTTTTTATAGGTCTTAATTAGCTGACATAACTAAAAAGTGGCAGGTTCATCAGAAGAAAAGGTAATTTTCTTGAGAAGGGAGAAGAAAATGGCACTTGCATAGCCCATGGGGAAGTGTGCCACATGGAATGTCCCTTATAAACTCAACAACTGTTTCATATGAGTTTGATTCCATAGGATTTTGAATTAATTTTTAAATGATTCCCATACTTTTTTTCATGTTTCAAGTTGTTTTGATGGGCAAATCATATCAAATTTGTAGACTACTCTCATTTAAGATGATAGATAGGCTTCCACCTTTTTATGGTTTTTCTTGCTTTGTTAATGGCTCCAAGGGATTGTGATGGTTTCATTTAAATTATTTCAATGTTATATTGATTATATCCCTTCATTTTTTAATAAAATACATCAGGATTACATCAAGTGATTCAGTCTTGCCTTTTTCTATAGTCAATTCCTTACTCATCCTTACTTGCAACCATGATGATCACATGTGTAGAACATGTTTAATGTGTTCATGGAGTTGTATTTGAGGTATCAATAGGTATATATGTGTTTATAATAAATAAAAATCAAGCTATATCTTCCAAATAGCACAAAAGGTTTATAACAGTAGTCATGTGTAATATATGCTCTCAAACTGCCATTGATCACAATCTATAGGTACCATTCATGAACACGCACACATGGGAAAGAGGTTTAAGACTGATTTGAATCCATTGAGGTTAAAATAAATCCATTTGAGGGTTTGGTGAAGGTATAAAATTAAGCACAAGTAGGTGTATCTTCATACTTCCTACACTTCTCACCCTTGTTGCCTGTATGTGAGAAGGTTAACCTACAGGTGATACTATAGGGTGATGAGAACTTTTGATAAGAGGTTGGAACATGACCAAATTTTTCCTTAGGATCTTTGTAAATGGGATTGACCATAATAGACCCATTTTAATGTGTCAATTTTTCAAATTGTAATAGAGATACCTTCCAAGCATAAGATGGTAGTTCAGGCCCACTTTCCTAAAAGGTGCAAAACAAAGCACCCAATGGTTTTGTTGATGTCATAAGAAGTATCAGAAAGTATTGCAGCATATAAGAGAGAATAATTTGTATTATCTAATATGGAATATTACCTTTCCAATTTTTTAAGGAATATAACCAAGGGAAGATAGTAGTTGAAGGTCCTAAAGTTACCTACAAAACATTAAATCCTTTCAGTGACATCTACAGGTTTGACCCTAAAAGAGACCTTCTCCACCTAAAGTTGAAAACTAGGCCTTGCCCCTATAGTTTAACATTCCAAATGGTTGAAATTGAACTCTTGTGTCCTAAAGGATCATCAATATAATATGACAGGTGTTTTTGTTCCTCATTCACATCTACAGTCTGCACAAGCAACCTTAACATTCACCTACAACTATAACTAAGTAGATAGTGACCAAAAATTAATGTCTAGGTGGTGCTTATGGAAAATAAGGTAAATAAAACATATTATAAGACACTATATGGACCTCATGTGTCATGTAAGGCCTTTAAACATCATAAACAAGATCAATCAAAGCTAATGTACACTTACAGGGGTTATTAAGGTAGAGTGTCTTAGTCATGAATCCAAGGTGCATATAAAGAGCTAAGAGAGGTTGGGATGAGGAAGTATACTTATGACCACCTTATCCATATCCATTTTTACCTTATAATCTCTAATAAATGTGAAAAAAACCTATTTAGGCCCCTTATGACCCTATGAGCACCTACAACCAACTATGTATGATTGTGTTGGTAGTGAGCAATGAAGTGGTGTTTCTAAGAGATTCGTGTGGTCCAAACATAAATGGAAGATTTTAATCATTAATAAATGGATATTTATGCTTTTATATATTTATTATTACATTTCCTCAAACCTATCAGAGCAATCTACACCTATAGGCATCACCTTAGGACAAAAACATAGTCAAGGTTTGGTATTCAGCGTTGACTAGGCAAAGTATGGGAAGTGATATGTGAGAGTTTTAAATGTTATGAAGATCTGAATCAGAATAATTATGGTCATATTAACCTCAAACACTATTATAATAGGTATTTAATAGATAATATATCTTAAACAAACATTGCACATTCCATAAAAAGAATCCCCTACACACAGTCTCCTTCACAAAGTTTGTTTTGGTTTTTTGATGTTTTTGAAGGATATATCCTTGAGAAAAGAGAATAATTTTTGTGTAGAGGATAATTTTCACCTATATATTCCTCTAAAATTTTCATATTGTATGAGAATATATGGGAATTACCCCTTGTTTTGTCTTGGACATGGGGTACTTCCCCCCATGCAAACCCTGGTGGTTTTGGGAAGAAATGATAAAAATATGATCAAGAAGTTGTTTGGATATTTATATAATGTTTTGAGATATATATAACACATATTAAAACATAAATAACCAAGAAAGGATGGTGAATCTTAATAGGTTAGCCCAAAATACAAGGTTTGCAAGCAAGCCTACGAGGCAATTTTTGGCCTAGTGCCCAAATGAAGGGTCACTCACACTTCGAGCCATATTCAAGATTTATATCCTATTGAATAATGTTTGAGGTAATAAAATAGAGGTGTATATAAATTTTGGAATTCATGGGAAGCTTAAATAGGTCATAGTTGGGCTTTGAGGTATAGACAGGCTACAAGACCAACATTAGGCATATATCTAAATGGGGGGTATTTCACACTTATAGAATGAGATGATCTTTGTAACATATTGTAACATGTTAATAAGATCACTAAAGGTATGTTAAAACCTCAAAGATGCAAAATAAACCCTAATAAATCCATTTTGGCTCAAAACTAACTTAGACCTACAAGAAAAGAGGAAAACAAGCTCAATAAGAGAGGTTTAAGTGCTCATATATTTCATGAGGCATTGCATGAAGGCCAAATGATTCAGGTGATAATTCGGGTGGTATAACAAGCACCAAGATGTGGTAGCACAATGGACCACGGCTGTTGAAGCGGTTGTTGTAAGACCGTAGAGCAGGCGGCTGGTAGACCAGGTAGGGTTGTGCGTAGCTCTGTATTGTTTTAAATCTTAGACACCGAATTGTCAGGTGACAATTAATTCCTCAAATATTGTATTGATTTAAATCCTCACCTATTATTTCCCTGAGCTCTCTATTGTTTTATGTCCTCGAGCTCTGTATTTTTTAAATTTTGGAAGTCAAATTATTGGTGACAGTTATTTCCTTGAATGTTGTATTGTCTTAAGTCTTCACCCGTTAATTCCTTGAGCCACTTAATCTCCCACGAGATAATATGTATAAATGAAGAACTTCCCAAAATGGGGAGGCAGACATCTCTTCCTAGAGATAAGCATATATTTGTATCTACAACTTTTGATTCAAAAAAACATCTCTTTTTAGAGATAGCGTTAATTGAATTGGATTGTTCTTATTTTTAAATTATCTTTTGACCAAAGCTTTCAAGTTTTAGATCAGTGGTATCAGAGTGATTTGTCTTGAGAGTGTATGATCCTGAGGATGGATACAAGAAACTTGTGTGGGAAGCAACAAAGCTTCCAAACTTTCCACCTGTTCGCTCCAAACGACCTCAAATGGAAGACAACACTAAGACATTCGATCATTTCAAGGAAATGGTGAATGAAGCCCTCCAATGGCAACAAGCACAGATGCTACAACAATTTGCTCAAATTCTTCAAACTCTTTCGATGGGAAATTCTAGCTCCGTGGCTACACGTCCTAGCTCCTCATCAAGGGAACTTCCTTTCAGTGCCCCAACACCTTTAGGTAAATTTTGATATTCCCACATTTGAAGGCAAAATCAATGCTGATGCAGTAGAAAATTGGTTGGATCAACTGTCTTCCTACTTCTCTGTAAATAAGTTCACCGATGGAGAAAAGATCACTTTTGCTCTTTTGAAATCATCATTGCCCATGAAAAATTGGTGGGAAGTGTACAAAAAGAGGTTTAGTACAGATATCATTGGCCTTGGGGTGGAACCTACCTGGGATGATTTTATGGAAGCAGTGAAAGAAGAATACTATCCCATCAGAGCATATGATGATCTGTACATAGAGTGGCAGCAACTTCGCCAAGGTAAGGAACAATCTATTCAAGATTACACTGACATTTTTCATTCTCTATCTGCGAGACTGGGCATCCAAGAAAGTGAGAAACACAAGGTTCTCAAATATCATGGCAGACTACAATGGTACATACAGGGAGAAATGGAACTCTTCAATTTGGAAACCATCGGTGAGGCATACAAGTTCGCAGTAAAGATTGAGCAGAAGCATGGAAGAATGGATATAAAGAATCAATCTTCAAAATAGAAACGTGATAAAGAAGGTCAAACATGAGGCCAAAATTGGAAGAAAAAGGAAGGGAAGACTGGGAAGTGGTGTCGTTATCACAAATTAGAACTCACTCCAAAGAAGAATGTCGATCTATCAAATCACTGCTTTCTAAGTCACCATCCTCAACATCTACTGCTCTACCTCATATAGACCCTGCAGTCGAAGAGGTTGAATAATAAATTATAGATGCTGATCTTGAAGCCATTGTAGCTGCATCACAAACACATGACGAGATGCTAGATGACAAGGAAAGGTTGTTTCACTCTAAGTTATGGGTGAAAGGTAAGCCTCTACATTTCATTATTGATAGTGGAAGTCAAAAGAATTTAATCTCTACTAATGTTGTGCAAAGCCTAAATTTGTCCATGAAGCCTCACCCAAAACCATACAGTATTGGATAGTTGAGTCCAGGGAGAAACCTCTGTGTCACCCACCAATGTCTTCTCTCATATGCAATACAACCTTTCCAAGATGAGGTCTTATGTGATGTGGTCAATCTAGATGTTTGTGATGTACTCTTTGGTCAGCCATTCATGTATGATCGACATGGTATATTTGAATCAAGAACTAGAAGGATCACTCTCACTCTTGGAACACGGTGCTATAGGGTACCAGAAGTACCACCTTCTACATCTATCTCTCTGATTAGTGACAAGAAATTTGTTCTCATGGTGGTCAAGCCACAAGAATCCAAAAGGGCCGATGTCACAGCCCTAACTACACAACAAAATCAAATAGATACCAGGCTAAAGAAGTTCACAGCCTTCCATCCATAGATTGATGGTCAAACAGAAATGGTGAACAATCGGGCCCTACATAGTTCCATAAACCACAGTCCCTTCCAAGTGTGCATCGGGAATCAAATCAAGACACAACTACCACGCCTGATGGGGAACACTAACGCAATGGGGACCATTGCTTTTCAAGGAGGGAGGAATGATCCAGGTGACAATTCAGGTGGTATAATGAGTGCCAAGATGCAGCAGTACAATGGACCGTGGCTGCCGAAGTGGTTGTTGTAAGGCCTTGGAGCAAGCGGCTAGTAGACCAGGTAGGGTTGCACGTAGCTCTATATTATTTAAATATTAGATGCCAAATTTTTGGGCGATAGTTAATTCCTCAAATCCTATATTGCTTTAGATCCTCACCTGTTATGTCCCTAAGCTCTGTATTGTTTTATGTCCTTGAGCTCTATAATGTTTTAAATTTTAGAAGTCAAATTGTTGGCAGCAGTTATTTCCTCGAATGTTGTATTGTCTTAAGTCTTCACCCATTAATTCCTTGAGCCACTCAATCTCCTGCAAGATAATATGTATAAATGAAGAAGTTCTTGAAATGGGGAGGCAGACATCTCTTCCTAGAGATAAGCATATATTTATATCTGCAATTTTTTATTCAAAAAAACATCTCTTTTCAGAGATAGCTTCAATTGAATTAGATTGTTCTTATTTCTGAATTATCTTTCAACCAAAGCTTTCATGTTTTGGATCACCAAAGGAATTTTGTAAAGTTATTATGGCTCCTAAAAACCACATTAGTGAAATTTTTTTGCAACTCCAATGTCAGAACTTTATGAATGAACCTTAAGAGGTCAAACAGGTTTAAAACCCTTCAAAACCCTTACAAGTGACCAATTTGTGAAAATGGAGTTGGAAATCTAATCTGGTCACATAGTTTACTCATGAAAGTGATTAAACATTGAATAGGACTCACTCAATCTTGTTCCCATACTTTTTAGTTATACGGACTTGTATAGATAGGGTGCAAAATAGGGTATTTTTTACCATTTTGTGTGTTTTGTAGGTTCTAGGAGTCTAACTATGAAACAAAATTTAGGAGGAAGATTGAGACTTGTGATAACTCCTCATAGTGATTTAATTCTTTAGAACAAATCCTAAGGGTTCGAATAATAGCTCCCATTTCAGCCAGTCAAAATAGGCATAGTGGAGAAGCTAGTGAGAAGGGTGGAAAACTTCAAGTGAAGTGATTTTAAGGTGTCCCTAATGATTATAAGGCCATGGATGGTCTTAAAACTTGTAATTCTCTCCCTCCCATGGATTTTCATGGGAAAATGAAGCCAAATTTGAGACCTAGTGTGTAAGGTACATAGAGGAAGATTTTTTTGGACTAAAGATGATGATGGCTCCTTTCCAGATGACCAAGCCTACAACCAATTCATGAAAAGACATGTTTGATGTCCTTACCCTCCCATAACCATTGGATGAAATCATTTGAGTGAGGTATCCTCTTGTTATTCAATCAAATGATGGGCCTTGTTTATGTTGTAAAAACTTGTTTGTTGGTTTATACATTATGAATGCTTATCTTCACTTCAATGATCATTGAATGCTTTTTTGATTTGTATAAAGATTGGGAGTCTCCTAACCAGGAATAGGACCATAGGTTTTTACACAGTCATTCCATTGTGTAAGTTACCCTTTCTTGTATATCCACCCTTGCCTTTACAAGTGATGTAGATATGCTCAAAGTTGAGTGTATTGAGCTCGAGGGTGTGTAGAGCAGTAGCTTAATGATGACAAAAGGTTGGGCAATGAGTTATCCTTAAAATGTCCTGTAATTACTTGGAGTGAATGAGGACCTTTGTCAAATAATGATTGTTCTTTTGTTATTAAATCAAGCCTAGAGTTTTATCTCATGCTTATGTATAAGATGGATGATATTTATTATATTAATAATGTTAAGGAGATCTACATGTGTAAGTATGGTCTATTGAATTGTAGGTTGCAAGTTCATGGGAGATCTACTTGAAGTACTTTGAGTACTTGGTGTACTGGCAGGGTTATTACTGATTGGTTGGAGAGGTGAACACCAATTCTATGTGTGAGTTGTGTGTTGGGACCGTTTTTGGTAGGAGAGTGAACTCTTGATTGAGAATTACTGCGAGCCCTTGAGGTGTGGGAAGCCTCTGAGAGGTGGAAGAAGAAGTGGCATCTTCTTTATTGTATTTTCTTTCTGGATGAGTATTAATACAAGATTGTGTATTGTCTCTCATATTCTGTGTTATTTGTGAATTCTATTTACTTGTACTTCTGGTTAATTTCGCATGTTTAATTGCTTGTATGTGGTAATCATATTGTGCTCTTTCTGAGGAGCAAGATCCTAACAAGTGGGATCATAACAAGTGTGTTGTTTTGGATTCCCCATCAATTGGTATCAGAGCTTTTGGTTGGGATACTAACAGGTTGTATCAGATTTGGTTAGTGTGTGTTGATTACAGTTTACTCACAGGGGTTTCTATTTGAGTGGGATTAGAGCAATGGCAGAAGAAAGTAAGCTACGAATGAAGAAGTTTAATGGAAAGAACTATCAATTATGGAGGATGCAGATTGAAGATTATCTGTATTAGAAAGATTTGTACTTACTGTTGGGTGGGGTTGATTGCAAGCCCCGGGATATGAAGGATGAAGAATGGGAGGTTCTTGATCGGAAGGCTCTGGGATCTATAAGGTTGAGTCTTGCATCGTCTGTGATTTCCAACTTATCACATGTTAAGACAACGGTAGAGTTGATGGAATCTTTGGAAAATTTATATGAAAAACCCTCAGCTTTAAATAAGGTATTTCTTATGAAGCAATTATTTAATTTGCAAACGTTGGAAGGTGGATCTATTCATAGTCATCTTAGTGATTTCCATGGTTTGGTAAACCAGTTAAATTCAGTTAATATTGTTTTTGATGATGAAATTAAGGCTCTCTTAATCTTATGCTCATTACCTGAAAGTTGGGAGAGTTTGGTAATGGCAGGTTAGTAATACTGTGTTTGCTTCAAAAATCTTAAAAGTGGATGATGTTGTGAGTGTAATCTTGAATGAAGAGATTTGCAGGAAAAGCACAGGTGAATCATCAAGAAATGCTTTGAGTGTGGAAAGCAGGGGAAGGCAAAGAGAGAAGATAGAGCATGGGAGATCAAGGTCCAAGATAGGCAGGAGATCCAAGTCTAGGTATGGCAGAATAACCTGCTGGAAATGTGGAAAGCAAGGGCACTTAAAGAGAGATTACAGGTCGGTTGAAGATCAGCATGAAGGACATGAAGAAGAAGCAGATGTTGCAGATTATGTTGCATAGGATGCTCTGGTATGTTCCTTAGATAAAGTAGAATCTTGGGTTTTAGATTTTGGTGCGTCTTTTCATGCATCCCCAAATAGGGAATTTTTTCATGAGTATGTCCAGGGAGACTTTGGAGAAATTTGTTTAGGGGATGGTAAGCCTTGTCAAATGGTTGGCAAAGGGAAAGTGAAGCTGAAATTGCAGACAGGTAACACATGGGTGTTGAAGGAGGTCATGCATGTCCCAGTTCTAGAGCAAAATTTGAAATTTGTAAGAATTTTGGGTGATGAGGGTTGCATAGTAACTCTCACAGCGGACTCTTGGAAGGTTACCAAGGGTGCACTTGTTGTAGCAAGAGGTAAGAAAGTAGGTACGCTTTATCTATCTACTTGTATTACTGATTCTCTTTCTGGGTTATCTACTTCAGCTATAGATTCAAAGATGTGGCTTAATAGGCTTGGTCACATGAATAAGAAGGAGATGCATGTTCTTGAGTCAAAGGGTATGCTTTCGGATTTGAAAAGCATGAATCGATATTTTTATATGCAGAAGAAGAAAGTGATGTTTCTTGAGAGATCCGATGTTAGTGACAAGAATAGGAAAGCCTTGGTTTTCAAGGAGAAGGTGACGGACATAGTTCATTTCAAGGGGCTGAGGAATTTTGAGCAGAGCAAGGTTGATTTGGACAGGGTTTTGATCCAAAAGGAGCTCACGAGAAAAGGTCATTGCTCACAAGTAAAACACAGAGACTGACGTCGGTTAGAAAACCGGTGTCGGCATCCAGACAAGGACCGACGTTGGCTATGTGCAGCCCGACGTCGGTGACTTAGGACAGATAAACACCGGTGTCGGCCAGAGGGAACCAACGTCGGTAGTGAGGCAGTCGCATGGAACTGATGTCGGTCGGGTGCAGACTGAGATGTGACCGGCATCGGTCACTGAGACGGATTTTGGGCAGATAACAAGCTGTCAAGGAGTCTCAAGCACCCATATGGAGGCCTTAAAGGGTAAGTAAGCCTCAAATTCATCATTTCCCTTCTTTACACTACTTGTTGCTCACTGATGGTAAAGAACCAAAAAGTTAGTAAAGAAGCAGAGTAGGTAGATCCAAGAAACAGTGGGAGCTTGGCATGGATGAGGAGTGTGATTCCTTGGAGGAGAACCAAATGGGAGTTTTTGGTGGACTTGTCGGTTGGAAGGAAGCACTGAGAGACGAATGGATGTTCAGGATAAAGAAGAGCGGAAATGGACATGTGAGACGGAAGGCCTGGGTATATGGTCTTGAATAAGCTGCAGGACAATGGAGGTTTGACCATTGTGTTTCTCTTTACCAGGTTGGATAATATTAGCTACATTATCCTGTTACTGTATGTTATGCTTGTAGCAGGGTTACAAATATAGGGAGTTTCTGAACTAAAGGTAAAGCTAGTTCAGAGGAATGTCATGAGGAATCTAGGAGCAGCAAGATTCTTTGGCATGAGTGTGTTCTAGGGACATGGAAGGTCACAGGTTGACTTTATTTCAGGATGATTGTGTGAGACCGGTTAGCACGCCGATGGTTGGACAGTTCTATGAACAGTGTCTTGATTCACATAATTAGGTTGAGTACATGTGTACTAAACCTGAGTTTTCTCAAGCAGTGGGAGTTGTCAAAAAGTTAGGAGCCAATTCGAGAAAGAAGCACTGGAGGGCAGTTTAGTGGATTCTCAGGTATTTGTGAGGGACCAGCAGCAGGTGCACATGCTATGCAGGGTCAAGTTCTTTTCTACATGGTTTGTAGATGTGGATGTGGCAGGTGATTTGGATGACATGAGGTGCACCACAGGATTTTTGGTGGTTGGTCTTCAAGAGTGATCTTGAAGAGGGATACAATTCCAGGAAACAAACTAGATGATGTATAAGTACAGGTACAGGTACAGTTGCAGCTATTTATCTCCAAGTGGGAGATTGTTAGGTTGTGGATCTAAAAGCTTTAACTTGTTGCAGACATGGAGGAGGTTGATGAGTTCTAGAGATATCGACATCGGCAGTGGGACTGACATCGGTCAAATTCAGTGCAGAAGGCAACCGACATCAATAGGAAGTTGACCGATGTCGGTCACCTCCAGTCAGACAGGGACTGACGTCGGTCGCTTGTGTTTTCCAGAACTATTCGTTGCATGAATAGTTAGTTTGTTGAACTGATTTTTTGCATGTTAAAGGCTAATTATAGTCTTGAGTTGCGTGTCTATTATTATTAAATTAAGAGTCTAAGTTATTGTTTAAGTCTAGGATCTATTTATAGACCCATTGGCATGTATTGTAATGATGAGCTAAAAAGGAAGGCAAGGAAGATCCTTCCATTGTAAGATCATTGAGTTGTAGGGTGTTGCAAGCTCATAGGAGATCTACATGTGTAAGTATGGTCTGTTGAATTGCAGGTTGTAGGTTCATGGGAGATCTACTTGAAGTACTTTGAGTACTTGGTGTACTGGCAGGGTTATTACTGACTGGTTGTAGAGGTGAACACCAATTTTGTGTGTGAGTTGTGTGTTGGGACCGTTTTTGGTAGGAGAGTGAACTCTTGATTGAGAATTACTGGGAGCCCTTGAGGTGTGGGAAGCCTCTGAGAGGTGGAAGAAGAAGTGGCATCTTCTTTATTGTATTTTCTTTCTAGATGAGTATTAATACAAGATTGTGTATTGTCTCTCATATTCTGTGCTATTTGTGAATTCTAGTTACTTGTACTTTTGGTTAATTTTGCATGTTTAATTGCTTGTATGTGGTAATCATATTGTGCTCTTTTTGAGGAGCAAGATCCTAGAAAGTGGGATCAGAACAGGTGTGTTGTTCTGGATTCCCCATCATGTAGAGTAGTAGCTTAATGATGACAAAAGGTTGGGCAATGAGTTATCCTTAAAATGTCCTATAATTACTTGGAGTGAATGAGGACCTTTGTCAAATGATGATTGTTCTTTTGTTATTAAATCAAGCCTAGAGTTTCATCTCATGCTTATGTATAAGATGGATGATATTTATTATATTAATAATGTTAATAGTAGCCAACCTACTTGTATTATTATTTTGAAAGATAGTCTTTGCATAGAAACCCAACCATGGATAAATACTTCTTTTATATTTCTATTAAACTTTTTTTATGTATTGAGATGTACTTGGATGGGTGTTTTTTGAATGTCGATCCTTGGGAAGCATTCGTTATGTAAGAGAATCTCCTTGGGTATGTATGGCTCCTTTAATAAAATGAAAATGTGTTTTATTTCTTCAATCCTTGTATAATAAACTATTGAATACATATTATGTCCATTTTATATTTAGTTATGGTATATTTTAATGGATTGAGCCTATCCAAATGTGAGTGAAACTCAAATAGATAGTTGTGAGATTGTTATTGGGAATTACAATAAATTCTGGATATATAATATGAATTTTGATAATTATACTGGTAAAAATATGTCTTGGGTAAGAGTCCTAGATCAAAGCATTGAGTAAGTTAATATCCTAAAGACCTTCCCTTTAAATAAGACCATTTTATATTAAAATAATAACTTTAATATAACTTAGCTCTATTTTTATTAATTAAGAAGGCATATAACCTTTAGGCTTGATTGAGGTCACCCTTACAAAATTTAATGAAAGAAGAGGGTTCTAAAGACTAACCCTTAATTCTATGTTTTTATGCTTAATAAATGTATTTGTTTGATATCTTATCTTTAATGGAATGAATGGGTCTATGTGTTAATGCTAGAAGTGTAATCTTCTAATGAATAGACCAATTAGATCATAAGAATTGATTAGTTCCTTAAGAGATGTTTTGGCTAGATTGAATTTGCCTCAATATTATATATTAGTCAAATAAACTAATGAGAATATTGGTTTAAGTGTAGAGTGTTCGATTTAGGCCTTATCACCTTCTTGTGGATCAGTCAATGCAATCATAGGCTTCTTTAGCTTAGTTGAGGCTTTTTAAAGAAGGTAGGCTTAGCTTCAGATGTGTTAATGATGGTAGTCCATTAATAGACATGTTTTGTATTGCCTTAGCCTATTTTCACTGATCTAGATCATTTTCTACCTTGCTTCAGCTTACATTTTAGTTGATTTGCTAAGTTAACTATTTTTAGAATTTTCCTCATGCCATAGCCATTTTTTAATTCAGCTTTCTAACAAGATCTTGCCCTTGTTGATTACTTAATTTCCTTGATGAGTGATTCTTTTTTTTACTTAGCCATTTATTACTTTGGATTTTTTTTTCAAATTTTGCCTTAGCCAATTTTTAGTTTTTTAAAAGTTGGTTGAATGCCATGCGACATCATTATAACGACCCAGAGATTTCGTGAGGTAGTTTAATACCCTAATACCTCTAAGGTCCTAAGAAGCTACCAAGTTAAAATATTCTAAAACTCAAAATCATGTGAGGATTAAGCCATTTGGGATAAACCCCTAATGCCTTTGAGGTCCTAATGTCCTAAAACACTGCCAAGTGGTAACAATCTAGAACTTGGAACCTTGGGAGGATTAAGCCATTAGGGAAAAACTCCTAATGCCTCTAAAGTCTTGAGGGCTCAAGGAGTTTCCAAGTGTTAATGTCTTAGAGTTCACAACATTAAAAGGATTGAACCATTGGGGCTAATCTGCCAATGCTCTCGAGGTCCCAAGGGCCCAAGGAGCTATCAAGTGATAGTGTCCCAGAGTTCCAAAGCCTAGGAAACTAGGTGACTAATGTTGGACCTGGGGTCCTGTAATCATAACAAGTGGAACAAACATGACCCTGGAGAGTTTGATTAGAGAAAACTTGAAGTGACCATGTGGTGCCTAATTACATCAACAATGGCCTAGGTTAAATTTGATGGTTGTATCAATGACATAACATAGTAACTATGGGCATAGGTTAGTGAATGAATTTTTTAGCATTTTGATTAAATAAATGGAGCTTTATGATTGCTTAACTAGTGGCAGGAAAATAATAAATTAAATTTAACATATGAATTGAATAACATTTTATGTATGTCTATTCATGTTTATGGTCTAATTGCATATAAAATAGTTGTATTTGTGTCTATTTTTATGAAAAAAATGGGCATGAGATTTTTGTATTAGAGCCCGAGGCACTACACCGAGAGCTTTGGATATTTAGATTTGCTTTGTGGCTTTCTAATTTCTTCATGGACTCTAATATATAACCTATTAATGTGTAAAATGAGGAGAGGATGTTGACCATGTTAGGTTGATGGACACATTGGTGAGTATGATCCTCCTAATCGATCAAGACTGAATGATATAGGACCCCAACTGCTCTTGGCCATACAATAGATGCATGGTGCATTGTAGGAGAGATTTCTACTAGCACATCATGAGGTTGAGGGTACTCTCCATTGCATTATTAGAGTGAGTAGAGATCAGTTGGGAGAGATAGGTCTTAAAGTTCTTCCCATCACTATTCAGAGGGTGATAGAGGTGATTTGCATCACCAAGGTGAGTGTTGAGAGAGGCAAGACTTAGACCATCCTCCCAAGCCTACACTTGGAGACTTAGTTAAGGACATAATTAGACTTCATCCTCCTAATTTTGATGGTACTCAGGAGGGATTTATAGTGGAGGCTTAGTTAGCTAGTATGTAATGTCATTTCATAATTTATGATTGTGACACTAGTGGGAAGGCCCGATTGGGAACACACTTGCTTAGAAATGTAACTAAGATGTGGTGGGAAGGTGAGGAGGATAAGCTCCATTTGACACATAATTCCATCACTTAGTTACTATTTGAGGAGTGTTTTAGAGCACGATACCTATCCCATTAATATGTTTAGAATATGGTAGATGGGTTTCATGGTCTACCACAGGGGAGTGGCACAGTGGTATAATATAAGTGCTAATTTATGTACTTGATCAAATATATACAAGGCTACACAAATGAGACTATCTAAGTAAATAGGTTCATTAAAGGCCTAAATTTTGAGCTACCTAGTGCAGTATGAGATTTAGTTCCCATAACCTTAGCAATTGTATTAGAAAAGGCCTATTTGGTCATGGAGTCTCAAGGAAAGACTCAAGATACTTGAGAGAAATTTTAGGGTAAGATGCAATCATAACATGACTTAAGGTCACAAGGTGCACAACATGCACCTAGGGGAGGTTGGATAACAACTCAATATAATTCTAAACCCCTTCAACAATAGTAGTAAAAGAGTAATCATTTTGGTTGTGACTAGAATAGAGACCAATATGCTAGATACCTCTAGAGATGAGGTGATACTAGACCTCAGGATCATCAATGGACTGGACCTACATGGACTCAATAGTCAGTGCAAATGAGACTATCTGGGTCAATAGCATCAATTGATCAAAGATCCACTAAAGTTACCATAGGGTGAGACTAGTGTAGATGTGTGTGTTTTATGTGTAGATCCCTTAATCACTATGCATGTTATTATCTTCTATGACCATCAGTTGCTAATAGGTAGAAGGCTATGATAATAAAGTAGATAGTGTCTGATGTGGGTTGAGGACATATAATCTATGCAATGATGGATGACCACCATGTCGAGCACTAGGCAATGGTCATTCGTACCAGAAGTATGATTGAACGAGTTCTTATAATAGTTTTGTTTGACTCAAGAGCTTCAAAATCCTTTATTTCTCCTTCTATTATGGTCTCTTATTGGCTGGTGGATACAAAGTAGTTAGAGAGTTGGGCTATAGAGTTGGACATAGGGATCAAGATGTTTGTCAACTCCTTAGTGAGTATTTATGTTTTAGAGCTTGGTGTCTTTTCCACCATAGTGGGTTTTTGTATTATACTCGTAGGCACATATGTAGTTGTCATCAAAATGGATTAGACTATAGCTCAAAAAGCCAAGTTGGATTGCCATAACAAAGTTATAGAGTGTGTAGATGACCTTGGAACTCCAATGGTGTTATCTGGGGTCAAGAGACCCATTTTCATTTGCATGATTTTCCTATGGTGTTATTTGGTGTTATCTAAAGAAGAGCACATAAAAGGATAGCCATATGTTTGCTATCATGGTGAGTGATGGTTGAATGAGTCAGAGAAGGCTTCTCAGGATGACCATCTCATTCTTTGGTATTTTTATGATGTGTTTCTAGATGGATTATCAGGTATGCCCCTCTAAGGGAGATTGATTTTTAGATAAACCTAATACCAAAGGCTGAACCCATCTCAAAAGTACCATAGTAGATGACCATGACAGAGTTGTGTGAGCTCAAGATGCATCTTGAGAATCTTTTAGAGAAGGGCTTAATTCATCTTAGTGTGTCCCTGTGGGGAGTACCATTCATATTTATGAAGAATATGGATGGATCTCTTCAATTGTGTGTTGATTACTGCCAATTGAATAAGGTAACAATTAAGAATTTTTATATGTTACCTAGGATTTATGACTTATTTGATCAAATGTAAGAATCCAAGGTGTTTTCAAAGATAGATTTAAAATTTGGATACCATCAGTTACATATCACAGAGTCAGATATTTACAAAATTACATTTTGAACATGGTATGGCCATTATGAATTTATAGTTATGTCATTTGGTCTGACTAATGCCTAGTAATGTTCATGTGCCTCATGAATGGAGTGTTTCACACTTAGACCATTTTTTGTTGATATTTTTTTATGATATATTGATCTATTCATAAAATGAAGAAGAGCATGAGGACCATTTGAGACAAGTCATGTAGGTTTTAAGAGAAAACCAGTTGTTTGAGAACTTATAAAAGTGTACTTTTTCACAATCTAAGGTGCAATACCTCAGGGATATCATCTTATGGGAAGGAATTTATGTAGACCCTTTAAGAATGATGTCATTATGTATTGGTCGGTGCCCAAAAATTTTATGGAGGTTTGTAGCTTCATGGGTTTGGTGGGCTACTATCGTCACTTTGTGAAGAATGTTTCTTACATTAAAAATCCCATCACTTCACTTTAAAGGAAGGGAAATTAGTTTGTATGGTCAGAAGTTTGTGAGGAAGCCTTTTAGTTGTTAAAATAGTGACTCACAAGTGCACCTATTTTTTTTGTATGTAATCTTACAGAGGGTTTATTCATTTTTAATAATGCATCAAAGGTAGGGTTAAGAGCTATACTCATGTAGTAAGGCAGAGTTATAGCATACGAGTCTCAAAAACTCAAGGATTATGAGTTGAAAGGCCTATCTCTTGGTTTGAATAGTCTTATGCTGATGACCCAAACATTATGTCTTGATAAGAATACTTAAAACATGCTTATCTTCCACCTCTACAAGTTCTAAGCATGCACTTATTTTCTTGTTCTCTAGACACTAGCATCCTAGACATACCCCTGCATCAATTTAGGTGTCCTACTTTCATGCAAGTATAGAGTGCCCTAAATTCATCCAATTTACAAATGAAACATATTCTAATAGTTGGCCTAAGTGATTTACTATGATTGATATAAATACAAGATCAATCCTCATTCATTCCTAACCTAGCATACACATAGAAACTTCTTACCTACTCATCAAGCAACTTACAAAAGGCATTCAATCAAGCACTCAAGTAGGAAAATCTTCCATATTTTCTTCTATTTCCATATCATTCATAGGGATAACACATACATAGGTTTGAAGTACTGAAGGAGCATACCAAGAGCCATATTTTCCAATTTACAAGCTAGGTCACTATTTTAATTGTTTTCCAAGCCAACATGTGGGGGAGAACTACATTAGTCTAAGGCCCTCTTTAGAGTATTGGCTATATAGGCAATGCTCATTGACAAAGGGGTTTTTGGTGTTAGCTTGACATCATGTACCCACTAACTCATTTCCCCCCAAGGTCACTATGAAGATGAAGAACTAGGGTTTTGCAATTTTATAAGGAGTGGTAATCTATGACCTAGATCTAAATACATCAAAGCAAAGGTGAAGAAAAAACCAAAAGCATCCAGGTGGTCCCATATTTTTCTAACAAGTATTCCATACAGGACACTTGCATCAGGTTTAGATATAGCATCGACACAACCTTCCAAGGTTGACTCTAGTCTCTACAATTCTAGAGACAATATAGAATTTGGTGACTATTCCAAAACCCTCTTCTACTCTGATTTTTACATAGTCTAGATATAGAACTATGTTAGCATCAGAACCAACTAAGTACATTATTTCTTTGTCATTTCCATATTTAGCATAGTTATACTTATTATTTTTAGCCTATCTTAATTTAATGAATTCATAATATGTTATATATGAGTTTATCATCGAATTGACTTGCTATAGAGATAGTTTATCACCCTTGTACCTTAGGCTATCTCTATCTCCTTTAACCCTAGATAACCCCAATCTATATTTTCAGGGTTAAACACATATCTATACACTACTACACATTGAGAACATCTACCATATTATTACCAAATTGTAAATAAATCATTAGGATTAATCACAAGATAAGTCTAAAGAAGACTTGATACAAATTAAAGCAATCATTATCAAGTTTCAAATCTAAATGATCAGTTGCATACATATAATGAAGAAGCACAATTTCACAATCACACTAGGTGGGATAACCACATGTGGTTTGATTTCCATCCTCAGAGTATCAGATATGTAGGTAATGATCAATCATCAAACATGGGTGTTTGGGGTTAGCTCAACCCATTACACTTTTCCAAATTTTATAGGTTTTTATCCCACACAAGCACACCTAGGGCTTCAAGGTGAAGGAGGATGATTTCTAAAATTGTGCACATCATCATGGTTTGACATCACATATATAAAAAATTTAGAAGAAGGATAAGGTGATTATATAGTCATATATCATATTATTGGCATGAGTCACTTCAATATTCAAACACTTAGTAACTAGATCATTTTTAGAACCAATGATTTTTTTACAAAAAAAAATTGGATAAAAAAGAAAGGAATTAGACAAATATGAACAAGGTATTATCACACCTATTCTAGTAACTACTCAAAAAGGGCAACAAGGCCTTGGATACATATCAGATGCAAAAACTAATAAGGAAATTACAAATTCAAAGACATGTTCTTGTATACATTTCTTAAAAATAACCAAAGAAGCTTATATGACCTCTTATGATACACATATGTCCAACCCTCCAAAATATTATGTTATTTAGGATAATTCTATCATGAGAGAATAAAAGAATAGTGCAGGTGTCAAGTATATAGTGGGCCAATATGATGCACTATTTATCTAGGTAATAATATCACACAAGCTCATCAAATAAGACATAGTTGATGTTAAATTTGCTTTAAAATGTTTGAAACATATCATTATTGCATGCATTAGGGGTCAGATATGAAAAATATGAAAACAATAGATCGCATTATTACTATATAAGATCACAGGATATGGCCACCACTTGATATAATCTCAATGGATGTGATACTAAGACTAAAGAGGGTGCATTCCCTATTTCAAGTCAAACTTCATGTCACACATTACAAGTTAATTTTGGGCCAACCTTGAATACATACTATGAAACCAATACCATATAAATAACATGTGTGTGTTAGATTTACACATGATGGATTTCTATATACATATATGTAAAAAATAATTGTTTAAAATACTTCATCACCTCAGTTTTCTTCAACTCATAAGAATGAGACAAATATTACAGTCAATTTAGTATCAAAATCTACAAGTCAACTATAATTGTTAGCTCCACTGAAGAGGTAATTTTACATATTACCATCACCTCCTTATATGCTTTTAAATAATATTTTTTTATTGTGGTCTTGTCATGTTGCCTTCTCCACAAGAGTTAGGTATTTAACATGTTGCACAAGATAGTGTAAATTTAGGCAACAAGAAAGCTTACATGACTAGGTGGAATGTGAAGAAATGAGATGGTAATGGGAGAAGCTTATATTTTATTCATATGGTGATTTTATATTTGGTGGCTTGAATTACCCAATTCAAAGTCAATTTACAAATTTTGAATGCTTCCAACTCATGTCGTGACTCACATTAGTGATCTCAGTCAAACATACCCATCAATTTATTTGTGACCGATGAACATACAATGTTTAACCTATAAATTAGAATTGTATTAGGAAATAATGGTTTAACATAAGGTTTTTTGGAAAATTATGTGTTTTAATTTTTTTAAAGGTAGTTTTGAATTATGATGTATATTTTTACTTAAAATCCTTATGCTAATATTATAAATTATGTAATCATATAATCTCTAACTATAGTTTAATTTATAAATCACTTGGTGTTTTGATTATTTCTCAATCAACCAAGTATTAATGAATGATGTCAATTATAAATAATGACATTTTATTAACACTTTTTGACATGTTTTCCTTAATTGTGACACAATATACTCACTCTTCAAAAAAATGGTTTGTCTTTTTGTTAACTTGTATTGGGATGATACACTTCCTTCTCTTGTAGAGGCTTGTCATTGTATTAATCTCTTCCTAGGTGCATGCCTTAAAGGGTGCACCAAGAATGGGGTGGAATTGGCTTGTCATACTTTGTAAGAGATGTTTACATAATATTTTATCATAAGTTCATTACTGTCATTCTAACCCCCTCTGAGTCTCCTTTTTTCTTAACTCTCAATCTACTTTCCATTTAGTCTTACTATCCACCATATATTATAGTTTATTTCATAATGGTCTTTCCTTGTAATGCATCAGCCTAGATGATACAGTTCTAGGTCGTGTCTCTATTAAATTTATCATATCAACTTGGTTGATAAATGTCAACTAATATCTTTCCAACTGTACCAACTTGGTTGATACCATCAGCATAGAGTTTAGGGTTAGTTTTATGTATTACAGTTGTATATATATGGATCATATTATCATTCTCAAACATATATTTGATTAGTAAAAGGAAGAGTTAGAGGTTGAATTATTATCTTGAAGCTGAATAGGAGGAGTAATGTTGAGGATGTGTTACAATATTTAGAGTCCCCAATTAAGGCCATCTAGGTCTTACTATTTCTATTTGAGGTCTTCAACATATAATATCTCTTGAAAAGCTCCACTTGGGCCAAGAGAGATATTGATGTGCCAATGAGTCTACCCAAAGGTAACTATGTCTATCCCTATTCTCTTTCATTTATTTACTTAGTAGATAGACTTGCTTTATTTATTAATATAGTGAATGTATGTTCTTAATCCTTGATTATGATCCCCCTTATACTATATAAGTTGGTATAGCTATATGGTTACTTAGGATTTCCATTGTCACTTTAGGTTGCATATATCTCCCATTGGTTGACCATTAAACCACTTACCCTTTTATATTTTAGTAATTGTAACTATCTTGGATCTAGGTTACCCTTATTTTTTATTTTCTTATATGCAGTGTCCTTAATATATCCTTGATACACCAATTTTTTACCATTGTTACAACTATTTATCTAACTTGAGACCTAATGAGAGACATACCCCATATCTTAGGCATAAGATTTCAAACTGTATCCTCTTGACATTTGAGGCATAGGATTTGAAACCCTATACTTGAGTTTGGATTAGCCTCTACTAGGTCTACGGTTATTTTAGGTCGTTACTCACTTTTCCAAGTATATACAGGGTCTATTGTTATGACATTTTTTGTATCCTAGTCTATTGAGAGAAAGATGAATGTCATCCTAGCCTAAGCATACACTATTTATTTAATAAATACTTATTATATCTTTAGAATGCTCATATTGATTGATATGCTTACTCTATTTATTCACTATTGCATATGTTTCATTAATTGTCCTATCTTATCTATCTACATTGTGTTTGATATTTATTTCCTAAATTTCTCTATTACTTTGTGTTTGTTGTGTGTTATATCATTCACCACTCTTATTTTCCATGATGCATACCATGGAAATGATTTTATTGTTATTTGATGATGTTGCCATCAATATCATGCATATATTAATAAAAAGAGTGCATACTAGTGCTTAACATTGATATATATGTTACAATTATGCCGAAGGCATTTTCATGGATAGGCCACTACCTATTTTTCATATAAACAATAATTAGTTCTAAACATTGTCTTAAACACACACATGTTAATCATAAAATAATGCTCCATCTTTTGATGTCTCACATTAGTTCCTCATTATGGATTTTGAATGGGTATGTTGGGAAAAAATTAATACATCTCAAAATATTAATTGCAAATGATGACGATGCACAACAACCTTGAGAAAATATTAATAACTCTTAAAATATTAATGCAAGATGAATCAATGCATACATCATTGAATAAATTAACCACTTTTATCATTGTGTTGCTCTCTTTTTTAACCTTATATATTTTTCATACCCATTCAACCTCATAGCCATTTTTTTGGTGATATCGTGAATCACTAGTAACAACAACATTTTAGTCTGAAATTCACACCAAATTTCCACCAATTTACTTTTGCAAGTGTTTCAACAATAAAAATTTCTCAAGCTTTGTTTAGCTAGGGTTTTGATTTATTTTGTCATTTGAGCTAGGATTTAGGTTAGGTTTTGTTTAAGGGCATATTATGGTTTTGAGTACTAAATTTTATTGTTGGGGTTATATAGGGGTTTATCAAAGTGAAAGGAGGATTTTTCATATTTATAGGGGTCAAAGTAGTAGGCGAGGAACATACTTCTTAACTCATTGTGGGTGGCATTAAGGATTTCTTTAACATGTATAAGAAGGTCATTTTTGGCCCGAGTGTAGGAGTTTTAATAATTAGAACATTAGATGCACATGAGACACTAGAAATCAAGGGTGAGTTCAAAACTGGCTCTGTTCTACCATGGATGATTAGAGGAATTTAATTTATGCTTGAATGACACCATATTATTTTTTACTAAGGAATCCTGAGCTCTAAGCTTAGGGTGAAGGTTGGTAATTTAAGGGAGTGTCCAACTCTCGAAATAGACTTACATCTCTAAAGTGACTGCTACAATGGGGTTTGATGTCTTAGCAACCACCTTTGAGCTTACTATCACCCCTTAAAAAATTAAAAAATGTGAAAACTAAAATGCATGAGTTAGTGATATTTATTAGGCAAAGTATGTTGTTAAAAATATGAATCTACAACCAATTTTATGATATAATGGGGGTTGGGGGGAAGAAAGTAATGATTACGAAGTAGATTACATAGAATACTTTATTTGTTAATGCTTATATTTATTTTGAGATTTAGTTTTCACAATGTTATATTATCTATTATAACAAATTATGTGAAAGTTTTAATAATAGAATTAGATCTCCCTATTTTTAATCCCAAAATCCAAATTTGTGTTTTCCTAATTGTACTAACATCATATATATCTTATATATAAGACTAGAATCTACATTTGTATTTTTTAATTGTACCAACATGATATTATTTTTAATTTTTAAAATAATTATTGATTTATATAATATATTATTATAGTAATATACATCCATACATATTAAGTTATAAAACACACACACATTGCTAGGTAAAGAGAGCTGAAAGGTTCCTCACCTATTTTATTAATTGAAGAATCCAAATTATAATTTTGTCAAATGTCCTCCAACCCTCTTTACCTAGCTATATATACATGTACATAGACACACACACACACACACACACACACAGAGGTAAAGAGGGTTGGAGGGTCCCTCACCTGTTTTATTAATTGAGGAATTCAAATTATAATTTTGTCAAATGATAAGGACACTCAAAAAATAGAAAAAAACCTAAGATCCTAAGAGAACCGAAGAAAAATAACAAGATAGTATAAAAACTGAAGAACTCACCAAGCGTGAAGCATGAAACGAAAACCAAACCACATGACCTACATAAGATCTTGTCGCCACTCAAAACACATGGCCTACATAGAACCCCCATCTGCCAGTGCACCACCACCACACTCTTTACCCTCGCTTTTGGAAGGACCCCCAACCACCACATTATTTATGAGAACATTTTGTCCCTCCTTGACAATCAAAGCCTCCACATCAGTCCATCATGGAAATGTGGAAAATTTTGGGTAATAAACTTTATTTAACTGGAGCCAAAACTGGATATGAAGAGTAGCCCTAGTCATGCATTTTGGACTTGCCTCATCGCATTAAACATAGGTTTCAAACAACATACTAACCCTAATCGCATTGAACATTGAGTCGACTAGTCTATCGCATTAGGTATCCTCATGGTTGACCCATCAATGCCTAATATGGGGACACAATGTTATAGAGGTGGTCAGCCTCAAGAATGGATCCCAAGACCTCTCACTTTTAGCACTCAGCTCATACACCGCTAGGCTATTCCCATTAGGGTTTTAAAAAAAGTTCGGCAACATCTTTTATTTAACTGAAGCTAGAATTGTCTTTGAAGAGTATCTCTAGCCATGGACTGTGGGCTTGCATCGTCGCATTGAACATAGGTTTCAATCCACATACTGACCCCCATTGTATTAAATATCAAGTCGAGTAGTCGACCATATCAGGTACTATCACGATTGACCTACTAGAGTCTAGTGTGGGAGCGATGCTATAGAGGTGGTTAACCTGGGGAATGGACCCCAAGACCTCCCACTTCTAGTACTCAACTCACACATTGCTAGGTTATCCCCACCAGGTCTCAAAATGTTGAGTAACAGACTTTATTTAATTGGAACTAGAACCAGCGATGAAGAATAGCCCTAGCTATGGACTGTGGACTTGTCTTGTTGTATTAAACACAAGTTTCAAGCCACATACCAACCCTTATCGCATTAACACCTACCTGGCTAGTCCACTGCATTAAGGACCCTAATCGCTGACCCATCATAACCTAGTGTGAGAATGACATTATAGACGTGGTTAGCTTGAGAAATGGACCCAAAACCTCCCACTTCTAGGACTCAACGCACACATTGCTAGATTATCCCTACCAAAACATATATACACACACACACACACTCTTTTAGTCCTTTACATTATTATATTAATTATACATTGTACAATATTAATAATTCATAATTATTGATTATAATATATTATTGTATATTTATAATATGTCATATATTATATTATATACTTTAATAATTATATATTATTATATAATAAATTTTTATTAATATTATTACTATATATAATGTTATCATATAATTAATATTGTGATTCAACACCCTTTGAAATATTTTAATTGTATGTTCTATATGGTCTTGCCTTTCTCCATTATATTATTATTGTTCAAGTTTATTTTAAATCAAAACGTCTCTTCTTCATATAACTTATTACTATATTATATGAAGAAAGAAAGACCTTATTTTGCATTGTCACCTCCATTAGAAATATTACCACCTGCTATCATACTTTTAAATAATGTACAACTATAAATTTACACTCTTCCACTTTACAAAATTACATTATATAAAATCATATAATTATATTCCTTGCCACATAACTTACACCTTTAAAACAATTAATAATTATATTGATTCCATCTAATCCATGTGGGACATATTCCTCATATGATTACATAATTGTGGGACATATTCCTCATATGATTACATAATTATATATAGTATGGACAGATATAGTGCATTTTGATGTAACACGCTTTTCTTAAAAAATAATGAGAAGTAGGGCCCCCGCACAAAAGCCCAAGAGTTATAATTATGAAAAAATAGTTATCCCATAAACGCCATGGATGGATGACTCGTGAACAACAAATTTTTTAAAGCGACCGAATAAGAGAGAGCATCGCCTTTTGATGAAAACAAATAGTTGAAACAAATTTGGGGATAATTTGCTCGTCTAATAATATTCGCTCTGTAACCACCTCTCGTTGCACTATGAATCCATCACAACACTATGCCCCACACCTGGTCCCCGGTCCGATCCCGACTTTCGGCTCGTCTCGGGTACGGCGAAAGGTCTTGTTTGTGGTTGCAAATTGCGGGAAAGATGTGGTCAGTAAAACCCCAACGCACTAAATCTTCCATATATTTATACGAACACTGCCCAGCTTAGTTTTTATTCATCATTCCCTTAACCAGCTTAGTATTTATTCGGTATTAGCGGTTGCCCAGGATTCAAAACCGAGGAAAAAAAGGAAGTAATCGCGTAAATGGAGAAAGGCAAGGTGCATGTGATGATGCTGCCGTCCTTGGGCCACGGTCACCTTATCCCTTTCATGCACCTCGCAAAAAAATTGTCTGCCAACGATTTGACTGTCAGCTTTGTGACCACCTTTCATCACGTCCCTTCTCTGCAGAACAAAGTCGAGGCCGCGTGTGATGCTGGGCTCGACATCCATCTGCTTGAGATGGAGGTGCCCAAGGATCACTTAGCGCTGGGCAAAGTCAACAGCAACACCGTCCAGTGGCACCAGCTGCCCCCCTTGCTGGCCGCCGACGAGGGCCTTCAACCCCACTTTGAGCGCTTTCTCGGGCGGTTTTTAGCCGGCGAGATAAGCTCCCTTCCTCCTCCAGTCTGCCTCATCGCAGATTTCCTCCTCGGCTGGTCCTCGGCGGTGGCTAAAAAGTTTGGGATTCCCAGAGTGAGCTTCGAGACTTCCGGCATGTTCGCGGAGTCGGTGCACCAGATCGTGTGGGACAATCTCCCACTGGACCTCCCGCGCACGCCTTCCGGGCGGTACGTCGTATCAGGTGTCCCGAGAGAAGTGAGGCTCACGCGGCTGCAGATGCTGCCAGAGCTCCCGGAGGCGACGACCGAGAACGGGACCTACCAATTCTGGGTGAGACAAAGGCGCGGGAATAAGCATAGCTGGAGGACCATCGTTAATACTTTTTACGAGCTCGAAACGGAGTTTGTGGACCATTACGAGAGGGTTAACAGCAGCCCCATCAGAACGATCGGCCCACTGCTGCCTCCCGAGGCGTTCGAAGACAGGCAGCTGCACAAAAGAATTGCGCCCGCGGTGGAAATGGGGGCTAACACAGAGGAGGAGAAGTGTATGCAATTTCTGGACGCGCAGGAGGAGTCGTCTGTTGTGTATATTTCCTTCGGCAGCGAGAATTCCATAAAGAGCGTGCAGGTGGAGGAGCTAGCGCTGGGGCTGGAGGCGAGTGGGGTGAAGTTCGTGTGGGTTCTACGTAACCCTTCTGACTCGGCACAGAAACCCTTCACTTCGGCCCTGGACTTTCTCCCCGCGGGGCTCCACGCTCGCATGGCAGCCAAGAATCAGGGGCTGTTCGTCCTGGGGTGGGCACCGCAGCTGAGTATCCTGGCGCATCCTGCCACGGGTGGGTTTATTTCACACTGCGGTTGGAATGCGGTGTTGGAGAGCATCGCGACGGGGGTCCCCATGATCGCGTGGCCGCTGTACGCTGAGCAACCGTTCAACTCCAAGTTTGTGGTGGACGAGATCCGGATCGCGCTGGAAGCACCTCAGAGAGTCGAAGAGGATTGGCTGGTGACAAGGGATGACGTGGAAAGAATTGTACGGTCGCTGATGGTGGAAGAGAAAGGCATGGAGTTGAGAGCGAGGGTCAAAGAGTTGAAAGCTACTGCCAGAACAGCGGTGGGCCCGGGTGGATCTTCTTTCAAAAGTTTCGATCTTTTCGTTTCAGAAATTATTGCCCTGGGCATACCACAGGCTCAAACAGAAGATCAATAAATTTCAGAGTCATCCATCCTAAACAAATCGAAAAGACTCGTTCTCGACAAAAACAGGGACTGCAATCTGGAGCCCTGGTCTAAGTCAGGGTTCCAGTTGTGCAACCCCGATCCAAACACAGTCTGATACTCCCTGAAACCTCTTTAATTTCTCATAACCTGCTCTGCTACTCATTATTATGATTGTGTTTGGCTTGGTTTCTGAGGCGCACAGTACTACAGGTAAATGTGACTGGTGTGAACACATCTGTTATTTAATACTTTTGCCGCATGTACTGTATGCCATTCTTATAATAATAGACTAACGGAAACATTGTATGATATCATGATGCAATGCATATACAAAAGATCCAAAAAAGAAAGTGATATATTACCCAGCCTGCTGTCAATCCCGACTCTTGCTACAGCTTTACTCTGACTCCTCTACTCTCTCTCATTAATTTGATGTGACAGATAATTGGGCTTCTTTGTTTCATTTGATAATGGAATCAGAGTTGTGCATAATCTGCATAACTTAATTAAGTGGGTATATTTTATAATAACTGCTGCAAACTTTCACAAAATATATAGAATTGCTTTTATAGTTACTATTAGAATCGAGAAACTGTTGTTGAAGTGAGTAATCTTTGATCTAATTGAAACATTTAGCTAATTAAATTGTACAAAATAAAAATATTTAATTAAATGTTTGGGAGTTTCAATTACTTAACAAGCCCATGATGTGCCCGATGCATTTTAGAAATGATAAAGATTCAAGATGAAATTCTACTCCCCTTCAGCTCAGTCCCAGCTGTCTCAATTTGCACTGTCCTCCAAGATTCATCCTTCCACTTGCTGGATTCAAAATGTCCCTCTCGCTCACTAGGATTCAAAATTCCCTTCCCACTCATCTTTTGAAACTCCCACCCATTTCATATATAATTAATATATATAATTAATGTGCTAATATATTATATTATTTATTACAATATTAATATATTATTATTATTTTCCCAGTCGTTCGAATGTGTAAGTTACGCAAGGGAAATATATATTTAATTCGTGATTTTTTTTGTAAATGTTTTTTTTTTAAATTTGTGGAGTATGATGGAAAAACTTCTCAATGCATGAGAATTAAACCTACCAACTCTCCCATGCTATCTAGGAAACGACTATCAATTGACCACTTTTTCTATCAATTGGTGGCTCTTCTACCACGACATTCACATTGTATCATGAGTGATGCCTCCTTATACATCCATGTGGCATGCACTTTGCAAAAGCTTCAGTACTCACTTCAACTGCGATAAAAATAAGAAGATAAACTCCATAATCTCAATGTAAATCCAGTAATTGCTTTGAAGTCGAGGCATGTGCATAATATACGTCACAGATGAAAAGAAAAAACTTGCAAAAAAAATCAAATATACAATTCTTCCAACATTTCTTACACCCTTCTGACAACTGCTAATAAAAACAATATCATATATATAAATACTATTAATCATACTCTCTCTCTCTATATATATAAATATAATTAATTACATTAAGGAGAATTCTACAATGATAATAAAGAGGAAAGATGTTTAATGTCGTGTCCATGTTAAGAAAAATGATCTACATATTTTTTTAATATTAAAAAAAAATACTATGAAAGGAGCCAACCCAATAAAATAAATATGAGATATAATATATATATCTCCCATATTCTCCTTCCCATGCACTCAATGTTTCTTTTGTTGCACACAATGTTGATTTTTTTGTAGCTCGAAAGGTGGAATGTGGAATTGTTTTAAAGCAACTCAAGATTAGATATGCTTTAAAACAATTCGAGTTGGATTTTCAGCAACAGTAGTTTCTAGAATGTTTCTGAGCTTGTAAGGATGAGATAAATCCTAGTGTGATTTTATGTGTAAAAATAGAAAAGCCAAAGAAAGCAAGGAAAGCTTCTTTTTCTTGCACGCTAAGGAAAGCTTCTTTTTCTTGCACGCTAAGTAAAGCAGCTAGGCTCTCTATAAAAGTAAGATTGTTGTAGCAAACTCATACATTGTATTTTTTCGAAAGAAAAGTTTGCTGTTAGGCTGAATAGAAGATCCAACATTTGCAGGGTTTTCCCCGCATTGGGGTTTCCTGGGTATATCTATGTTATTGTCTTTTTGTATTGGCTTATTGTTATTTTTGCTTCCGCTGTTATTAGTTGTTAATTAACCCAGTTGTATTAATCGTTATAAATCAGATTTATGTCTGTGAATTTATTGTGGAATTAATCTGTTGTTGGGTTATAGAAATTAACATGGTATCAGAGCTCTAAACTCTGAATACGAAGCCAAGATTTGTAACGCAGATTTCAAGAAAAAAATCAATTTTTTTCATCCTTAGTTCTTTTTGTGGCTATGGCAACCAGCGTTCGATACAAGGACATGCTCGAGGGTGTGTCTAACTTCTTGCAGTGGAAAGTTCGGATTACATCTGTTCTCAAGGAGAATAGGTTGTGGATCTATGCTAGCACAAAAGTGACTCCACCAACAAATGATCTTGTTGCCTTAGATTCACATGAAGTTAAAGAGGCCAAGGCTCAGAGGATTATCCTGGATGGAGTAAGAGATTATTTAATTCCTCATTTATCAGGGAAAGACACCGCCAAGGAGATGTGGGATTCGCTCACAAAACTTTATCAGAGCAACTATCAGAGTCGTAAGATGATGCTCAAGGACAAATTGCATAATACTAAGATGTCTAAAGGTGAGAGTGTGACCTCTTACTTGTCCAAGCTGACACAGGTCAGGGATGAGCTTGTTGCTGTTGGAGAGACAATTACAGAAGATGAGTTGGCGCGTATAGCCTTGAATGGTTTTTCAAAGCACTAGGAAGTGTTTGTCAAGTGTGTTGTTGGCAGAGATCGGCTACCTGATTGGGCAAGACTTTGGGATGATTTTGTTCAGGAGGAGATCCGTGAAGGTGCTTATCGGGGAGATCAGACAAAGAAGGGTCAAGATGAAGAAAATCTTGCTCTTGCAAGCAAGGGTAAGAAGAAGTCCAATAAATAGCAATCGGAAGGTTCTTCTTCCAAGAGTGGGAAGAAGAAAGATCTGAGCAAGATTAAATGTTTTTGCTGCCATCAAATGGGTCACTATGCCAGTCAATGTCCGAATAAGAAAAATAAGGACAAGCAAAAGAAGCAATTTGCTGCTACAGCAGAGGTGGACGAGTTTGCTTCAAAATTTGAGAATGAGTTTTCACTCATTCCTGTCTCTCAAGTTCAAGTGCCAACAGAGTATGGTATATTGACAGTGGGGCTTCTCGCCACATGACGAGATTCAAAGAATGTTTCACCAAGTTGGAGGAGAAGAAGCTGGATTTTTATATTGAGCTCGGAGATAATGCCAAGAACCATGCAACTGTTATTGGCACCGTTAAGTTTCAGAGGGAGTCTGGCAAACCTTTGCTGGTGGAGGATGTGTTGTATGTCCCTGGCATGATAAAGAATTTCATCTCAGTTTCTGCCTTGGAAGACAAGGGTTACATCGTGAACTTTGAGAGGGGAAAAGTCTATATTCATCCCAAAGATTCCAAGATTGCAAAAGTGATTGGTGTCAGGTATGGTAGCCTGTTTCAGTTACAGTTTGAGCCAGCACATGCGTTGGTTAGTAGATGTAAAGGGATAGGAGAATTGTGGCACATGAGGATGGCTCACCTTCACCATGGAGCACTTAATATTCTTAAGGAAATAGTGACGGCGCTGCCTGAGATAAAGACAAAACAACATGACGTGTGCAAGGGTTGTGCTCTTGGGAAATATGCCAAAACCAATTTTCCAAGTAGCGACACTAGATCCGAAGGGATTTTGGATCTCATACACTCAGATGTGTGTGGACCTATGTCAACAACATCCTTGAATAGATATGAGTATTATGTTACCTTCATTGATGATTTCTCCAGGAAGACGTGGATATATTTCATGAAGAATAAAGATGAGGTCTTCAGTAGGTTCAAAGAGTTTAAGGCTCTCGTGGAGAACCAAACTGGAAAGAAGATCAAGATACTAAGGTCTGATAATGGAGGTGAGTATACTTCGAATGCCTTCAAATATTTTTGTGCTCAGGAAGGTATCAAGAAAGAGTTGATAGTTCCATACAACCCTCAACAGAATGGGGTTGATGAACGAAAGAATAGAGCTATCATTGGAGCAGCCAAGGCCATGCTTCATGATCAGGATTTGCCTTGGTTCTTATGGGCAGAAGCTTGCAACACAACTGTGTATTTGCAGAATAGGAGCCCTCACAAAGTGTTGGGTAAATTGACTCCAGAAGAGGCATTCACTGGTAAGAAACCAGACTTGGGGCACATTCGCATCTTTGGATGTCTTGTGTATTGTCACATTCCTGATGAGAAGAGAACCAAGTTGGAACCTACTACAGAGAAGGGTATCCTTGTTGGGTACAGTGAAACTTCTAAGGCTTATCGGGTTTATATTCCTGCTCTCAGGAAAATAGTGGTTTGCAGAGATGTGAAGTTTGAGGAAGAGAGGGCTCTTCAGAAGTCAAGTAACTTGATGAATGAGGAGGAACAAACATCCACAGTTGAGATAGCACAAATTCCTCAAACTTCAGTCACGCAAGCTGGAGAGTAGAACAAGTAGGATGATCAGATAGAGGAACAAATAATTCCTTAGCCTCAAATTCCTATTAGTGAGAAGAGGAGAAACAGGGCAGCTGAGCAAACATTAAGAGAGGCTCAAGAATATGTAGGTGATCCTCAAGATTCAGTTAGACAAAGAAGGGCTCCTTGACGTTATTCAGATTATGTGGCACTTATGAGTGAATTAATTGAAGTAGAGCCTTCCAGCTTTCAGGAGGCATCCAAGCACCAAGTATGAAGAGATGCCATGGTGGAAGAGTATTCTTCCATCATGAAGAACAGTGTGGGGGAGGTAGTACCAAGACCAGAAGATAAGTCTGTGGTGGGCTCGAGATGGCTGTATAAGATTAAGCATGTTGCAGATGGTAGTGTGGAAAAGTTCAAAGCTCAGTTTGTGGCTAAAGGGTTTTCACAGAAGGAAGGAGTCGACTATGATGAGACTTTCGCTCCAGTAGCCAAGTACTCATCCATAAGAGCTATCATTTCTATAGCAGCACAGATGGGTTGGAGGATTCATCAGATGGATGTAAAGACGACCTTCCTCAATGGGGTGATTGAGGAAGAGATTTACATGGAGTAACCAGAAGGGTTTGAAGCACATGAGAGGGATTCTCATGTATGCAGATTGAAAAGAGCACTGTATGGACTCAATCAGGCTCCTAGGGCGTGGTACTCACGTATTGATAGTTACTTGCAGAGTGTGGGCTTCATCAAGAGTGAGGCAGATTCGAACATGTACTATGTTCAGGTGAAGGGTATACTTCTCATATTGTTGTTATATGTTGACAACCTATTTCTCACAGGGTCAGAGGAGCTCATAGCACATTGCAAGTGGGATCTTGAAGGAGAGTTTGAGATGAAGGACTTGGGGTTGATGCACTACTTTTTGGGATTGGAGTTGTGGCAGAAAGAGGGAGAAATCTTCCTTGGACAAGGGAAGTACTTAATTGACATCTTGAAGCGATTCAGGATGGAAAACTGTAAGCCTATGTCAACGCCACTTGTGACCAACTGGAAGAAGATTGATGCTTCTAAATTAGAGGCAGTGGACCCTACTTTATACAGACAGTTGATAGGCTCTCTTATGTATCTGGTCAACACCAAGCCAGACATTTGTTTTGCAGTGAACTCACTCAGTCAGTTTATGGTGGAACCTAAACGTGTTCACTAGATAGCTGCGAAGCATGTTTTGAGATATCTCCAAGGCACAGTTGATTATGGGCTAAAGTATGTTTAGCAGGATGGAGTGAAGCTCAAGGGGTTTACTGATGCAGATTGGGTAGGCAGTATAGCTGATCGAAAGAGCACTTCAGGGCGTAGTTTCAGTTTGGGATCAGGAGCAGTCTCTTGGTACAGCAAGAAACAAAAGTCAGTTGCACTGAGTTCTGCAGAGGCTGAGTATATGGCAGCCAGTATGGCTACATGTGAGGCTATCTGGCTTCAGAAACTTCTAGCTGGGCTCTTTAATCAGGAGCTAGATCCTACAGTCATTTATTGTGATAATCAGAGTTGTAAGAAACTCTCTGAGAATCCAGTGTTTCATGACAAGTCAAAGCACATTGAGATCAAGTATCACTTCATTAGAGATTGTGTGGAGAAGGGGATAGTGAAGCTCAATTACATTCCTACGGACAAACAAATTGCAGATATCCTGATGAAGGCCTTGATGAAGAGCAAGTTTGAATTCTTCAGGGACAAGTTGGGTGTGGTGCAGAACACCTTCCTCGCTAAGAGGGAGTGTTGATTTTTTTTTAGCTCGAAAGGTGGAATGTGGAATTCTTTTAAAGAAACTCAAGATTAGATATGCTTTAAAACAATTCGAGTTGGATTTTCATTAACAGTAGTTTCTAGAATGTTTCTGAGTTTGTAAAGATGAGATAAATCCTAGTGTGATTTTATGTGTAAAAATAGAAAAGCCAAAGAAAGCAAGGAAAGCTTATTTTTCTTGCACACTAAGGAAAGCTTCTTTTTCTTCACGCTAAGGAAAGCTTCTTTTTCTTGCATGCTAAGTAAAGAAGCTAGGCTCTCTATAAAAGTAAGATTGACGTAGCAAACTCATACATTGTATTTTTTCGAAAGAAAAGTTTGCTGTTAGGCTGAATAGAAGATCCAACATTTGCAGGTTTTTCCCCACATTGGGGTTTCCTGGGTATATCTGTGTTATTGTCTTTTTGTATTGGCTTATTGTTATTTTTGCTTCCGCTGTTATTAGTTGTTAATTAACCTTGTTGTATTAATTGTTATAAATCAGATTTATGTCTGTGAATTTATTGTGGAATTAATCTGTTGCTAGGTTATAGAAATTAACACACAACTATACCGTCAACACACTTCTCCTCCATTATGTTGTTGTGTTCTCTATCCTTCATGCTTGCATTCTCGTTATATTCATTACCCAAAACTGGTGAACAAAAATTGATCGTACATAACCTATATTCACATAATTCTTTTCACATCACATAAAATTTCATGTTTTCTTTTTTTTATTAAACGCAGACTTCATTGTATGTAGACTCGCATATTTAGCTTATATAAATGTCCAATATAGAAGAAAAATAATTTTGGGTCATTAACCCATGCATTAGTGTCATTATCTAGCATTTTATAATGAAATATAATTAACATGTATCATTATATATATTAATGATTGAGAATTTTATTATTTTAATAAATTACGATTTTTTCAAATTAAAATATAAAATGAAGAAAAAGTGATAAAAATCTAATTTTGTTATAATAATATGTAGAATGTTACCAAATATATTTATTAGGGTGGAAACTTAATTCGATATCAATTTAGATTCAAAATAAACAAGGGTGCGTCCCTGCAGGAGGATATAGAACGAGTTTAGAATGCATGTGATTTTAAAGTTTGTTTTTTTAATCATAATGTTTTTAAGTTGCAAGCAATAAAAAACTATTCTTTGGAATTTAGTGCTAAGCGAAAATCTTATAGATCAAATTTACAAGTTAATTGTCTTGGATACAATGAACATATCAAATTCATATCATACTTTGGAATGTATAAGTCAATTATGTTGGCTACAAGCAAGAAGGAACTAACTTTTTATGTGAGTGAGAAATGAAATAAAATAAGTATATTATTAATACATATAGTAAAGTAAAGGTATCTAAGACATATGAAATTCATATTTTGTTCCAGTGAAAGTCATTTAAAACTAAACTTCAATATATTTGAATAAATATTGTGCTCTTCAATTGAAAACCATATTCATTTGAGTGTTTTTAGAGAATAGAACCCCGAAATATGTGTAGATCCTGCACAATAAACACATGCAACATGAATAAAAACATTTTGCCAAAAAAGATTATGCAGTGAGAATTAAATATTGTTGAAAAACAAAACAATGAGATCAAAATTGTGAAATGCAAACCTTTACAAGGTTATGCTTGTATAACATTAGAGATGTTGGGCATGGTAAATGAAAATGATGTCAATATTTGTAGACGTGAGATATGTGAGCTGCAAAAAGCAAAGGGCACAATCAAAATATTTTTAGTCCTTAGTTAATTCAATATAAACATTTTGTTTGTATTTGCTTATAAATTTATAACCGATCAAGTAAATATTGTCAAATAACTCCAAAGTGAATTATTACTTTTATCTTTAGATTTTTATTATAACTTTCCAAAGCATGTTGGCCGATGCATAACTCATAAATTATTACTATTTTGTAATACAAATAAAAGCATAGTGATTTGATACTACTATTTTTATAACTTTTAAAAGAATCTATCAACTAGCAATTATTAGGCTATCCAGAAACAAAAATAATATATTATAACTTATTCACTATGTAAAAACTTTAAGCCTTGAAAAGAAGTTCACAAAAACAATGCAAAAGGATTAATATATTAAAACTGAAGCTTTGAATATTACATAAAATCTTTACAATTCAAAATATCTATTTATTGATGTAACTCACGATTCTTTGTTTTTCCTTCTTTTTACTAAGAATGAATACAAAAAATATATCACCTAAAAATAATGATGTATAGCTAAAGACAATTTGGGTTGGCATGAAGTCTTATAGCTTAGACAAGTTCTTCGAAATAGGTTGACACAGTTGTGCTATATCTATAGTTATTAGAAAATGGCAACAATAAATAAAGACAACTCCATAAAATATCTTTTTACTTCAAATGTTGTGCATCTTAACTAGATTCAAAGTATTTTTATTCCTTATTTAATTCAAATATATTAGATTGAAAGATAGTTACCTCTTTGTTATTGGCTTCTATCAGCTGATCCAATGTATGACATGCAATGAATCTGATCTTGAAGGAGCTACCATGATTCTTGGAACTAGTTGAAGCATTCTCATAGAGCTAGCATTGGACTGTCTTGTTCAAAACAACTTCACTTAATTTATGTCAAAAAGAATATATATAGTTGAAAATGCATTGTTTAAATTTGAGAACAAAGCATTATATTATGCTTTTTCAATTAAACATAGTTATGATACTTAATGATGAAAGATATGCTAGATATTTTACTCATTGTGCCTTACACAAATCATTCCTCTATTTGCTACACTATTAATTCCCAGTCTTGATCCAAGTGAAATGGCCCACAAAATTTGTAAAAGCTAGCCAATCAGCCTCAAACAAATTCTATTATTCTGTCCATGCCATTAAACAAATTGATGTTTTTCTTTATCAACTAATTTATGAAATCTGATTGGCGATGACATTCAAAAATAATGTAAATTTATTTATTCAGTACTGATGCATGTATTTTATTTTATTTTTTTAATTTTCTATGTAGTTTAACGAAAATGAAGAGACACAAAATTAAAGTTTTTCAATGTCTTACCTTTGGAACTAAAGCCAGGATTGTGCATCTAGTAATGCAATTTATAGTGAAGTCTACTTACACAATAAAAATAACCATATCAACGCTTGAGAAATCCATATGCAAACATGAAACATTATGACATTCTTAGTAAAGATTGAGAACATAAGATTTTCAATTTGTTTTGACAATCACGTGGCATCCAAGTTCATATTAGAAAAGACTAAGTGGACGTATTTTTGGTGGCATTCTAATAATTTGTGTATGCAAAATCATTTCATGTTATCATCTCTATCAAAGCTTTCATGCTGAAACATGGTTTGTATTCTTTGATGGTCATCTCATCATCTATAATCTTAGACATATGTGAATTTTTGTTTCACAAGTCAAGGCCAAGAGTTATTCGAAGTATAGTTTCAAATTCATGACATATATAACATTGATTAATGTTGTAATAATGATATGGATAGTTGTCTAAGGAAGAACAATATATTACTTGATGCATTTGTCAAGTATGCTTCCCTCTAGTTCTTTTGTTGTTTGCTAGTTATCAAATTTTAAGTAATGTATTTGGTGCTTATTCATCAAACAATAGTAAGTGTTTAACTACAATGGAGATACAAACAAAGAGCCAATCTTGTTTATGTAAGTTTTGCAATAAAAAAAGAGGGGTCGACTATGGGCAAATGCAATTATAGAAGACTGAAGAATTTAAAATAAAAATATCTAATGTATTTGATTATACATTGATAAAGACATTTCAAAACTAAACATACAAATATTTATAAATAATAGTTTCTATATTATATGGTGAGGATTTAAAATCATGGATCTAGAAGTTGAATGACTACATCGCTCCAGATCATCTACCCTGCCACCACTATTACTATGGCATCGAAGCTGAGGTCAGGTATGAGGCAATACCCTACCATTTTTCATATGTGTTTTCATCTTCAACCAGTTTGGAGTAAAAATTGAATCTAACAAAGCAAAAAACTAGACTTGTACAAGGAAAAATTTGAGCAAGGATTGAAATATTTGGATAATCAAAGGTGTGATGAAATCATTGACCAAAGAAAAGGGTCAATATTTGAGCAAGAAACATCAGTTGGCTGAAAAGATGAAGAAAACTAAGGAGATTCTAGTTTGTTACAATCACAAGTCTAAGCACCTGACTGAACTGCATACCCAACGTGACAAATTAAAAAATTGAGTTGGAATGTGTTCTTGGAGACAAAATCCAATTAGCATAGGACAAAGACAAAATAGAAAATGAACTAAAAAATGTGTAGGATAAAATGAAGCAATTGAATGAACTTCAGCTGTACTTAGATAAGGCAAAAAAATGAATTGAAATGTGTCAAAAACATAGTTTCCAAGAAGATAATGATTATGAGTAAAATGTATTGCTTTATTTTCATGAAACCATTGAGCCAATTTGAATTTCAAGTGCACAATATGGGGTATGCCACATCCTCATTTAAGTAAATTCATTTATGTTTCAAAATGTGTTCAAAATAACAATTTAACTATTGAAACTACGGCTACTTGGCATGTGGGTATTTTTTTGTCACAACATCTATAACAAAATAGATTACACAACATAGTTTTGATCATTCATCCAAAGTAAGACGTTGCCATTTTTGGAATATGAAATCAATTTGAGTAGTATGCATTGATTAAGTTTCTAATCTTATTATTTTGAAAATGTCAACACTATCTATTATGAAAAAAATGACAACTTTAGAATACATACAAAACCACTAGATGCAACATATAGCTGAGTGTGATGATGCGATTCAACAAGTAGATTATTGTTGTTAGTAAGTTGTAAAGCAGGTTAATAACATACATTTTACATTCTAAACTAGATTTTTCATAGCATTTTTTTTTGTCTTTATGTTCTATTATATTTTCTAGAGGAGGAGGTATCATTCTAGTCAATATGTTATTAGACAAATCAAGATATTTAATATTGCTAAGCTTCCCAAAAGTTTAAGGAATACGACCACTAAGAGTGTTGTCTGAGAGATCCTTGTAAAATGACTCTCTAAAAACATCCACTGTCAGTACCAGTGCATCATATACAACTGCTTGTTTACATATATTTTAATTATGGTAGATCATGTATTTGGTATAGTTAATAGATGCTCTATGTGCTTAAATTAAAATGGAAGAGATTGAATAGCTTAGAAAAAACACATCAAAAGTTTTTGAGTACTTAAGTTTTACCATAAATAAATTATACATATGCATGTGAATAGAATAGTTGGTAAAACTCTCAATCAGTTCACACTATTGAACCCTAATCAAATTCATACAAAGGCTTAGATTTCAAACCCAAAATCCAAAATCAACTAAGCTCATAGTGAAAAAGCTTATCTCTAAACTCTCGACATAGGATATTCAATGTATGAAATCCAATGAAATCTTGATGTCCTAATCTATTGAATTTTTTCTATTCATTGTTGTCTTGATAATCATAGCAAAGCATAACAAGCTTCTACAGGTATCTAGATATTTATAATGTGTTGTTCTTTAATAGATAGATGCAAAGCCTTAAATTGTAAATCTTGAGGTGCAAATCAAGTAAACACATCTTTAAAACAATGATCTAATCTAGTATAAGAGGACAACAACAAGATTTTGGAAAAGACAATACCAAAATTAAATATGGAGATAAGATACTGAAATTAATATTCAATATGGATTGCATGATGTTGACCCCACACTAAACAGACAAAATGCAAATCTTAAACAAATATTCTTTGGTAAATATTAAAACACATCCATAGCCTATTATTCAAAATCAAATCCTATATATAGAACAAAAGAGACTAGACAAGACTTTGATTGTCTTAATGGACAAAAAATGTACCGATACATAGTTAAAGTCATTACAAAATAAATTTATCTTTAAATTATTGCTGGGTGTGGTGGATGATTATATTTCATTAATTGGTGAGCAAGGAGATAATATAAGGCTTTAGCAAAGTGATATAACAAAAATTTTAACGGCATAGACAAAATTATATTATCTATTTGAAGCTCATTGGCTATTTTTTTAAAATTTTATCGGCCATTTTACTTGGATTGAGACTGGGCATTAATGACATGGCAAATAGAGGAGGGTTTTGTATAAGGAAGGTATGTTTTGCCATTCAATGTTGTATTTGTTTACACTTTGTTAATTATTTTGTTTAAATGTTTTGCATTGAATGCTGAATCAATACACCAAAGAAAATGGTAGGAATTTATAAAGATCTAAATGTCTATACAGACTTGCTATGGTTTGGTCAATTTAATGAAGTGAATAGATTTGAAGCAAAGCCAAGAAATAGCTAAGCAAATATTTGTTTGTGACTAACTAACTAACAATTGCCATATTTTCAAAGACACAACCTTTAGCAACTTGTTTACAACTATGGATCTAAAGCAAACATAGTGAAAAGTCTACAATAATGCTTGTCTTTGTCTTTTATACAAAGAATCTATACATCCATATGCAATTATGTTTAACATATTCCAAGTAAGTTAAAAAAGTGATGAAGCTAGGTATAGTACCTATGAAGGGAAAAAAATACATGGTTATAGAGGGATACAAATAACATGTGTTCTGTCATTGGCATTGCAACTATTCTTGAGAAAGAATCAATAATTTATGACAGTGTGCAATGACATTTTCAACTTTCAAGAAAATCAAATGTTTTATATTTGCTTAAATGAAAATGTGTATATCATCAATATTTAATATTGGTCCATAAATATGAGTAAGGGATTTGAATAGAAACATAGAGAACACAATGAAGCAAAGATAAATACCTATTAAACAAGGAGAAACTGAAATTTAGTAGAACAGGGTCCACTGCTATTACCAAATATGAAATGTTTTTGTTTTAAATATAAATAACCAATTACACAAGCATGCACAATATAAAAAAAAGCTTTTCAAAAATTACAAACATGTTTTTATTGCAATTTTTGTTTTCAAATAAACTAAAATAAAGCAGTACAAACATCAAACCATTTTAGTTTAAAACACAAACAACTATAATAAATCACATATGATGATGATTGTGAGTAGATTCAATATGGAATCTGATTGTAGTTAAAGATCCATGATTATGAATCCTAACCAAGGAAGTAAGGCTACCAAGTTATAAATCCTAGTATGTTTTATTGATCAAATCCATTATCGATAATTTGTAATTACATTTATCCATAATCGACCCCCTTTTTCTATTTTTTTTCTAGACTCTGAAGCAAGTCAGAGCCTACAATCTCATGAATGCGCTACCTTTGTAGGCATCAATGAAAATTTCCATGAACTTGATACTATATATTATCATTAGCATCATAATGGCCTTTTGCATCAACATTTTTGTGGTATCTTTGAGAAGCAATGTTCCTTGTTGCAAAGCCGTTTACATTAGCTTTACATAAACAGTAAAAATAAATGCTAGTATTCTATAATGTTAATAGTATTTAAAGGTAAAAAAGTTCAGGTGTATATACTGATTCTAAATAAATTTCAAAAGGAATTTTCATAATAGGTGGAAGCTATAAATATATTTTTAATAATCAAAAGAAGGTTCAAATGCTTTACAAAATTTGAACGTGAATCAATTTGAAGATAATTTACTTGGCCACCAATCTTAAAATTCCTTTATTAATCCATGGCAAGTTCAAAGTAGTAATTTAAAATAAAAATATACTAAATATGAGATAAAAACCTTGAAGATGTGAAAAATGTTTGCAATGCAATTCCTAGAAGATAAATGCTACACCAACGAGACTAAATATGTATAGATAAATGAAAATAAGCCATAGGATTAATAAATGACTAAAATATTTTCTAGGATAGATTCATTATACTTACTACACAAGACCTCCCTCAAGATCCTGGTGCGTAGAGGTTATAGGTGCTAAAATAATTGATGGCTTTTTATTGAAGGTCGAGATTTCTCATTTACAATGCATTAAACTATGACAAATACAAATGCTTAGCCTCATAACAATGCATCAAGATAATTGACCTATCTTGAATGTTGTTAAACATTAAAATATATAGGAAACACTCTCGTACCTTAATGATATTTGCAATTGATACTATTTTACTAATTGCCTTGCCTATTGGCTTTAAGACATCTTCAAATGCATTTTTTGGTCAAAGCAATTTTACTAAGTTACTTGATTTTTAATATATATGATCCACTTTATAGTGAACAAGGTTTAGAGCTAAGCAATTAATTACTTGTTCACACAATATGTCTTGATTACTATCATTATATCTATAACACTATGTACGATCATATTTTATCATAAAATGGTGCAAAATATGGGAAATAAACTAGACAGTGATTAGAATTCACATAAGATTATACAAGTAGTTTTCATAGAGGACTGAGCACTATGACATTTTATAAATAAAATGAAGTAGAAATTATAAACTAAATAATATAATTACCAGAAATGACAAATTCAAGGCATTATATATATATATATATATATATATATATATATATATATATATATATATATATATATATATATATATATATATATATGATTAGAAGTATAGTCTTTAAATTAGATAATTTTTGAACTATGAAAAGTAGAGATTTAAAATCTACTAGATAACTTTCATTCTATTAGTTTTTTGAACTAGGAACTTCATTGATTTTGGTGTATGTCTTAGTATCTAAAGCAATATGGTATTTATAGTGACTTAGAAGGCATTATGCCATTGCTCAAGTAATTGTGCAATGTAAAGCATAGCTTAATGATGTTATCCCTGGTCTAGATTAATATGATAATGCATAATTTTGAATTGTAACAATAATTCAATCTTAAGCATCATTTTTCCATACTTTAACATCAGAAACCAATACGAGCAAAAGAATCAATTATTATTTCAATGAAACGTAGACATTTTTCAATAGAACATATGTAAGATCTTAAAATATGTTCATAAATAAATTTAAGCCAGGAATTGTAACGATAACACAACATATATAAAGATATCAATAGCATATATCAGGAAAGCATCATGCAAGATATCAATATCCTTTCTATCAGTTATCATAAATATCATGCATCTTGTGCATATGTAATTATAGTGATAAAAGTAAAGAATAAAAAAAAAATTGATTTGTTAATCCAAATATGGACTAAGTTTGTAGCAATACTATGCGTAACATCAATAGTCAAAGTATCTAGGACAATTATAAATATTGTCTAAAAATTGTTATGTTGTCTTTAAAGGAGGTTCTTTTCCTTGGTTTGTAATTTGTGCATATGTAATTATAGTGATAGAAGAAAAAAAAAGTTTCGATTTGTTAATCCAAATATGGAATGGGTTTATAGTAGAATTATGCATAACATGAATAGTCAAAGTATCTATAATAAGTATTAGCATTGTCTAAAAGATGTCACACCATGTCTTTAAAGTAGGTTCTTTTCCTAAAACCAAGAAATCAAGATATAAAACAAGAAACAATGGTATTAGCAAATTGTAAAAAAATATTTTGAATGATGAATACATAATTGTAAGACAACATTGTAACAAGCTTACCAAGTTAAAAGTTGGTTTTATTTACATTTAATATCAGTAGTAATACCATCCATTGCAATTGTAACTGTGTTGTAAAGCTGAAATCTATGTAGCAAGAAAATAATTGCTGAGATGTCTTGTTTACATTGGTCGAAGGATATTGGAATTAGTTTTGGCAGCGAAGTTTTCTTCAAAATGCATTTTATTTTTCCTTTTTTTTTGAGAAATTGCAAATCAACGTATGAATAAATAAATGTCCTGAATTCGATGGACATCTTGGACAATGCAAATAGTCATCTTGCTCAAGATCCTTTCCTAGAATTGCATGGTGGCAAGACTTGTATATTGGTTAAAATGGAGTTAAATAATTGTATTTTGATTTTAAAATTCCTATTACATGTATATGTTTGAGGCAGTGTGTTTTTTTTAAAAGTAATTTAAAATTTCTTTCAAAGTTAATGGAAAAAAAAGAACAAAGAAAAATTTGCTTTAATGTTTGCGCCAATGATTGTTTACATATATTTATTTGTGGCTTCATCAGCTAATGGTTCAATGAAATATGTAGAATTTTTATGGAGTATACAGGAACCTTTTGGGCCTTTTTGTATCATGTTTTTGAAAATGTGAATTTAATGTTTTTTTGAAATCAACTGGTCTTGAATTGTATGACAAAGTTGTTGGTACCATTCACTAAGTTGAATATAAAAAAAAATAGTTTGTAGATAATTTGACAAGAAAAATAATAATATTATAAGAAAAAAATTGTAAAAAGAAAAAAAGTCATAATAAAGACTCATTACTGCATAGTTGTATCATGTTTCACCATCCTTGACATGTAAGTTAAACTGAGTATCTGTTTAATAACAACTTGTCACTAAGGCTTTGAATGAGCCAACTGAAAATGAATCATTTAAATATATTATATTAACAATTACATAATCTGGAATAAGTTTACGCTTCTTTCACACCATAGGTATGTTCTGTATGTTTTATTTTGCAGTCAATACTATGCAAAATATAGCATCCCCTCTTTCATATTTTATCTTTTTCTTGATCAATAAGAGACCCAGATAATTTTACCTAAATATATATATGTTTCAATTTTTTGAATTAATTTATTACTAATGTTCATTTTTATTGTCATCTACCCATGAACATTGACCAAGTCAATATGCAATATCTCCACATTAACTAGAGAACTAGGATTTGTAACATGGGTAGGTCCATAAATTGTTAAAATATCTCCCACAAATGTAGAAGTGCTTTTCCCAACACAAATATCCATGATTGTGCATGGAGTTGATTTTGTGTGTATGCTAGATAAGGAAAAAGAAGTGTTTTTCCTTTTTAAACAGAATAATGATAAAATCAAAATAGAAAAAGATGACATTTTTTTGTATCGAAAAAACATGCATTTTAAAGCCAATAAAGATAAACAAAAATAATAATTCATGCATTACCATTTTTGCAATTGCTTTTCAGAACAACTTATCTGATCTGTATCATATAAAATAGTTTCTTGTTCTTGATCTATTTCTTGTTTGCTAGATTTTTTCTGATTCCATGTCTTGTCCTTCATTTGTTAAGATTGGATGTCAGTTATTTTCTAATTTGCACCATAGTTTTATACTTGAAAAACATGCAATGAAGAGAGATAGATGCAAAGTTCAAGCATCAAACAATTTAAGTAAATGGAACAACACGTTTTCTCCTAGCTTTTATGCAAATACAAATGCAATCAACATAGGATAAATTTGTGCACTAGAAAAAAGACTTTGAACAAAGAAAAAAAATATTGCATGCATTCATTGGATTATTTTAAATCCTAATGACTAAGTATTATTATCTATGATGACACATACCACATTGTGATCAGTCCAATATGTTTTTATTGTTATAATCTGGTTATTTTGTCTTGTACTCTTTTTCCAAACATGATCTATGATTTTATCCATTTATTGCTTATGTATATGTGGTAGGAAATGCATATTGTAACCTAACATATGATTTTCAAGTAGTATTATTGATTTATTGGAAGTAGACATGTCAATGTTAAAGTCTCCTAGAATGTAGATTTATTTGGATGCATTTCCATTTACCAATGCCTTTTCAATAGCATTGATGATATTCAAGATGTCAACAGATGGGGATGCATAAATATTAACAACTATAAATTCATTTCCTCATACCATAATAGTTATTGTTAATGCTTCCACCCCATCTAATACATATTGCATTGGTTTTGAAATGATTACATGCTTTTGCACACATATCATAATACCATGCATATTATATATCGAGTTGTAGGTCAAAAAGTTCAAGTTAATATTAAAACATTGGCAGTTGCAACGTATTTTTTTTGTAAACACAATATGGCACATCTCATCAAGTCATGGTCATTGATAATGTATTCTAGATGGGATTTGAGGCTATGAGTATTCAAGGAGCATATAATAACAAATGAAGGCAATACATTTGATCTAAGGCTATGTTCAAACTTCCATTTTGAATTTGATTTTTCTTAACATTTTAATATAAATTTTGTTATTAATTATAGAGTTTGTATGCTTAAGAGGACTTAGAAAATATAATGAGTCTATGGTTTTAACATGAGATAAAGTTGTATATGCTAACCCATGTCTCTTGACACCAAGTGGCTTGAATGCAACACCTTCCATGGTGAGATCCTGTGATCTATGTATTGTGCGTGCATAGGCTAGCTAAACTAAAAATTGGCTTCACACTGTTAAATAATTTGTTGTATGTCAGCATGCAAACTGGTCTATAAATTTGAAATATAGGAGTCCAAGACAAATCAATATGGATATTATAGAGATGAACATGTCTTGTTCTATACAAGTTTATAATGTTAATATCATTGAATTTAATCTAGATAATGTCATTGTTTTTTTCTTTGCTATATATTCTGAATATGCCATCCGAACCATTTCGAAGTCCATCTTGCATATCATAATTCCTAATAAAAATCTCAACCAACATGTTAGGGTTTAGTATAATTTTTACAGGTAAGCATACAACATTAGCATATCCCTATCTTTTATTGTATGTATCATCTTCTTTGTCCATTGCATGGATAATAATTTCATTGTGCATAACAAGAGCCAACATTTTGTTATTGATGTTTTCAACATCATTCTTCAAGAAGAAAAAATATGCAAATGAAGGATCATTTGGGGCTAGTCTTAAGCATTTTTTTTATTAAGTGTTCTATATCTTGTTCTGTATGTGATCATGTTTGTATTCTATTTAGGATCGAGACAAAATTTTCATATTTTTGATGCATCGGTTGCAACAATTTATAAAAAATTACATTTTCTTGCCAAAAAGAATACATAATGAATTCACTATTGATTTTTGGATACTCAAAGATCAAACAGTCATTTATAGGTTGAACTTGATAAAAGTTTCCACAAAAGATCATGTCAACATTACTCAAGAACATGGTTAGTAGTCACATTATGTCACATAGTCGTTTATCAATATGATATAACATTCTTGCCTCTACATAATGAGACAAGTAGTAGTTTGTTCCCTCAACATTATCCTTAGGTGCAATTACTATAAAAACTTTCCCTACATTTAAATCATAATAAATTTCTAAGGACATAGGAAAAAAGTAAAATATCACTAATGTTTAAGGCTACATTTAAATTATAAATAAATTTTACGTAGTTGTACAAGATCTGAGATGTATTCAAAGTCAATTGTTGATTCCATTTCATGATCCCATAATGGGTGGAATAAAACACTAGTCTCCACATGTGTTAAGAGTCTACAATACCATTCATCAACCCATTATTTTGACTCACATTAATTCCAATCAAATTACATATATTTGAACAAAATCATGCCATAGCCCTAAAATAAATAGTCTATGATCTATAATTTAAAATCTAAATTGAGTAGAAATCACTTGATCAAGGTACTATAATTACAATATTCATACATTTCCTTATTTCCTCCATTAACTAAAATAATATTCACACAAGAATATTTATATTATTCTTGAAAAAATGTTTCATTAAACTAAGGCACAATATTTACAACATCGATCAAATCAGAAATATACTTGTATTTTCCTAGCTCTTTTTTAAGGGGTCTTTTTACACATGCAGCTACACCATCATGTTCCCATTTTCCATGAAAAACCTCAAATAAACTCCAAAAATGTTGAGTCCCACTCTTCTTACACATCCTAATTAACCAGTAAAACTTTTGATAATTCTTAAAATATCCTACATAATTTTATGACCAAATGTAGTGTGTATAGAATGTGATTTATTTTGCATTCATATTTATATTAAATATCTCAAAAAAAACTTGGAAAAACTCTAGACAATGTGATATATAATCACTCATATAAATTTGGTACTCCCTCAAAATCTTTTTATTGTCCTCTATGATATCAGGTGCTTGTGTAGATACCAAAAATCTACACATGATGGTTCTGAATGTTGCAATTCTCCTGGACCACCTTAGGACCCCCTTGGGCCCAATCTAGGCCTTTTGAATACAAACCAAGCCTAGCTCTTATTAGTTTGACCTAATTACTTAACCCATCCTTTTAACCCAACCTTGCCTTAACCCTCAATAGGACCACCGATGGTCACCTTGATTGTGGATGATTAAGGTCCACCGTCTAAACTAACTTAACTCACCCTTCACCCTAACTTATTTTTTTATAATTGGATTGTCTAATTCATGTGTGAGTCAATACATGCATGAGTTATATTTAGACAACAAATTGGACCCCTTGTTAACATCTTGTTGTACCTCTCCTTCCTTGCCTATAAGAAGAGAGGAGCAAGAAGTGAAATCCATCCAAAATGATCAAGAACTTTTTGCATCCAAAGTTTCTCTTGAAATAATTTTTCTATCACTCTATCCATCACATCAGAGAGCTAACTTATCGCTACCCCTTGGTCAATAACCAAGTACCGTTACTCTACTAGAATCATGCTAGACTCTATCAACGAGCTAACCACCTCAGCCATTCATCTGACTAACCTATGGCAAGCTAAGTATTTGTTTCCAGTCGATCAATTACTTGTTTTTCATTTCAAAATAAACCCAACATAAACCAATCTCTCATAATTTCCTTTTGTGATCCTATCAATCTAACTTTTTATAACCCAGACCCAACACACAGTAACCACTAACAGTCATCCTGATCATCGATGATCACTATGGTAAAAAATAATAACAAGCTATTTTCACCTACCTACGATCAACCAAATCCAACTTTCTTTTTATCTTCTTGTTCACAGACCCTTAACATATTTTTTGAAGCACACCTAACTTATTTAGCATTAGTATTGACCCACTTATTGCTATATTAGTCATTTTACTCTATTTTATTTATCAATCATTTCTTGTATTCAATTTTAGTACCTTTTAATTATTAATTCAAGTAATTTATGTTTTGATTTATGAACTTAATTATTTAAGAAGTGTGGATTGATATCCTCCAAGGAAGCTCGTGCTTCTTGGATCTAGCTTGCTAGGCAATCCACCCAACTATCTATCTAATCAACCATTTACATTAGTGTTATCTTATTTTTAGGTCATCCTCCCAATCCAAAAAAGAGCTCTTCACAATCATTTAATTCAATTCATGCACAACCAAACAAGTTATTCAACCATACCCTATCTAGTTTCTTCTTTTTCCTTTCTCAAAATATAAGCTAAAATTACTCTGAAACATTCTACACACTTGGTGGGACCTTGATTCTCTACTTGGGTTTCTTTTATTTGCATCTATATGCTATTCTCTCTATTCTATGCTCATAAATGAAATTAAGATTTCTTTTGGGTTTAAAATTAACTACATACATTGGTTGCTCGTTAGTTTATCTCACTTAGTTAAATTAAAGAAAAGTAATTCGATCATAGCATCACTTATATCATACACAAACCAAACCATTTACATCAATCAATCATCAAACAATGTGAGTTAAAGTTTGACTAATATTTCATCACCTAGAGGTCACCTTACCCTTTCCCGATGATCCTACTTGAAGGTCAATACCAAGGGGAAAACCAACTCAGCTCTTTAGTTGAGTATAAACTCTAGAAATCAGTATATATTAGATAAGCACTCGATACCCTTATTGTTGTGGTATGTGAAGTGAGGGGGTAGGCCCCAATACCAAGCCACATATTGATTTTCAATACAGATCCTTTTTGAGTGCCTAAACACAACTTGAAACCATCTATAGATTTATTTTCTAGTACCTGTTCTAGTAGCCTAAGTGGAGTCACACAATTTATTGAAAGATTAAGGCATAAGCCAAAAAAGAGACTAAAAGGAACTTTAGGACTTAATGTACTTTCTAGTGTGTGATTGTTTTCCTTGCTCATTTCTTGTCTTCTCTCTATTTGAGTGGTGAGATTGTTTATGTATTCTCTCTCCCTTATCTTGTATGATTTTAACTCGCCAATAATGAAGGAATCTAGTAGAATAGAACCCATCACCAAACTACTCAACCTCTTCTACCTCCTCATCCATGGAGTACATTTATGATGTAGAAGACTCTATTCATCCTTTAATAAGTCCTTATTTTCCTAAGGTAGTTCCCCAAGGAGACACAAACTTTTCCACCTTCTTAGATAACAATATTGTGGCCCTTCAACATTATCTTCACACTATACCTCACCATACCCATTCTTTGGTTCCACATGTGGACCCACCTTATGGCATAGCTTCCCACCTTATGGGAAACACTAATATTACCACAATTACCACCCAAAAATTAACTACCCAAGCTTCTTCATTTACCAATAATCCAGTTGATACTACTATGTAAAACCAACTTGCAAACACCCTTATACTTTCCACCCCCACTAATAACTCTTCCACCTTGGGAACTACCCAACCACTATCCACCTATAATCCCTTCACTATGGGAGTACCTACCATTGGCATTGCCAACCTTCCTTTAGATACCCCCAATTTGCTAACCACTACCCCACTTCAAAATCTTGTGGTGTCTATACCCTCTACCTCAACACCAATTAGTACAAGGGTCACTACCCTTTCTTTTATTACCAACCCAACTATAGCTCTTACCCAACCCAAATTAACCTCTCAATAGGTGCCCATTACACAAAACTTGGGTTACATCCCTAACCCACAAGGGCATGTACCTCTACCTATTACCCAACCACCCACATCCACCTACCCTTACATAGCTCCCACCCAACCACCTACATCCACATACCAATATGTGGCAACCTCTCATCCTCCTTCCAATTATCAATATGTCACCCAAACATAAAAATAATATACACATTATAACCTCTAAAATTCCCAAACCCAAACAAATCTAATGAAATGCTAATGGATAAAATGACCACTCTCAAGTCATCTATTTTTGGGGCTTACAACATTCTACAATATGACCAGATCTGTAACAAATCCATCCACCCATCTATCCCTATCATACCATATCCTCTGCAGTAGGAGCTTCCTAAGTTTTCAAAATTTCAAAGCAAGGAGAACCCCCAAAAACACCTTAGAGAATTTAATCACTCATGTTATTTTATTTCCTATGATGATGCTCTCCTTTTCCACACTTTTCCCATGTCCCTGCCTGGTCCAAAATTAGACTAGTATAGTGCCTTAACCAAATATTCCCTCTTCTCTTTCACCTAGTTAGCTCAAATTTTCTTGGATAAATTTTCCATAAACATCTCCAAGAAAATTTCCATCACTAACCTTTACTCTATCTTACAATTTGATGATGAATCTATTACTGATTTTGTATCCCATTGGAGAAGCTTAATCAATCAACTTTCCTTTTCCTTACCCCAACTTGAACTGATAAATATTTTTTCTTGGGCATGTGACAAGCACATATTTTATACATTGCATGTTTAGAGATTCTAAACCTTTGATGAAGCTTTTACTATGGCACGTAAACTATAAAATAGATCCATTAATGAAGGAAAGTTAAAAGTTGAAAAATAAAAACTCTACCTACAAAACCAATGAGACCCCTTCCTCTAAACCAAACAACCAAACTAAAACCAATGCCAAGAACAAGGGAATTTTTAATGTGGTTGTCCTTAAAATTTCTCCTCCACCATCTTTCAAGCAATCAAATTCCTCTAACTCCTCAAATTAAAACATGAGAAACCAAAACTGAAATAATCATAAGTAATTTACTCTGTTTGGGGAGTCTTATGCTTTAGTCTTGGAGAAGTTATTGAAGGCCAATATTATAAAACTTCCTCCCATCAAACCCCCTCAATAATATAATTATTTTCATCCTACACCTATATTTTACAATGAAAATGACCTATGTTCTTTCCATCGAGTAGTGGGGCATGATGTTAGTAGGTGTAATACCTTCAAAAACATTATCCAAATCCTCATTGACAAGAGAGAGCTTATGTTAGATAACCCCAACACACCTCTAAACTATGCCCTTGACATTTTCAGACAACCTTTTCCCAATCATGCACCTACAAAAAATGAGAGAAATATAATTGAGTCTTCTAATGATGCCCATACCATCAACATGGTTCTTCATATGCTCATTATTAAAGAACCTACCACCCAATCTAACTATTCTTCACCCCCTCCACTTATTGAGGTAGTGGAGTTACTTTCTCTTCCTTTGGAGACCCAAACTAAGGAATTACCATCTTCCCCTCCTCCACTTATTGAGGTAGTGGAGTCACCAACCCCTCCTTCAACTAAAATACTAGAGCAAACAACCATCACTGCGTCACCTTCTCCCTTAACTATCAAATAATTCACCCCTCTTTTGGAGATCATTCCCAAAGAAGGAGTCACCATGTATATACCTCCCATAGAGGAACCACCTATCCTAACCTTGCATCATTTGATTGAGGATAAGGATGAGGCTATCATCCCCCTTTCTCAACTTATGGGTTTATATTTCAAACCACTACCCAGGGAACAAGACCAATCTATAAATCACTCTCTAGACTAGTTCAGAGATTGGAATTTATCTATAAACCTAAATTATATTGGGATACCTTTTAGTAGCAATTAGGGCTCCATTGCATCACCAAATAAGAACCTCCAACCCCATATTTGATTAACCAACCCATCACTTCCAATATCTAACCCATTACCATACCAACCCAGCCAATCAAAACCTCTACCAACCCAACCACCCCTCAACTATCCAAAACAACCAAACCCCAAATGACCAAATCCCCTTCTGTCACATCAACCAAACCAACCAAAAACCTTGGCATTTTCCCTACATAGAGCTTTAATCACCCATCCTTAAATTTGGATCTCACCTCACCAAACCCATTAACCAAACACCAAACCAAATCAACCAAGGAGGTAAAGCCAACAAGAGGTGAGAAGGCTAGAGTTTCGCCTCCCTTAACCCTACCCTCCATTTTGTGGCCTCATCCCTCTACTTTGATTGGGGATCTAACTATCTCAACTAAAACCCAACCACCACTTTTGGTTACACCTTCACAATTTCTTTCTGACACACCCATATTCACTAAGCCATTAATGACCAAGCTAGCTACCCTAGAATATTCCACCTCCAAACTATCAACCTCCTTAACTCAATTGAAATCATTAACTAAGCACACCACCTTACCTAAGACCTCTACCACCAAACCTCCTTCAAAATAGACTTCCATCTCAACCATCAAGGCCAAAACCTCTAGACCTTTGCCACCTTTATCTGAGTCTTACTCAACTATTTTCTAAAATTTATTGCAAGATTCTTGCTTGACCTTACCTCTTATTATGCCATTTGACCTTCTTGGCCTAAAACCTATTGGGTATAATGACCACTAAGTGTGATCCTATCATAGGACATCTAGATATGACATAGAGAACTATAAAGCTCTCCAAACCATAATCCATCAACTCTATGATGAGAATGATCTATTATCAAATGAACCTCCTAGGAGCTTACAACCAAACCAACCAACAACAACCAAAACCCAATGCCTTCATACTCCCCCACTCTCACCTCAAAGTGAGGGAGAGCCTAACAAATCTCCTACCCCAACTCCTCTCTCTATCCATACTATCCACATGGTCATGAGATCACAATAGATGGATAAAGGGAAGGATAAAGTGTCCATCCCATAGACACACCCATCTTTCACCTCCTAATCAATTCAAATTCAAGCACTTACACCTTTAGCTAAACCCAAGGCATCTATCTTAGTACCTTTCAATCCAACCCCTCTAAATTAATCAAGAGAGTGGTGCTCAAACAAATTCACCAAACCCCAACAAAGATGAGCCTATATGAATTGATTTATACCTCACCTAATCATTGCTAAGTAATGATAGAGGCATTGTAATCAATAAAGGTCCATCCTAAAGACCCTCAACATTGACGGCCTTTGTTAGTGCTCTCCAAATTTCCAACCTTGCCACCTTCAAGGATTTGTAAATACCTTCTATCCACCCTGATGACCTAGATCCCTCTCTTTTCATCACTACCTACATCAACCAAACCCACATTAAATGAGTTATGATTGATGGGTAAGCCAATATTAATATCATCTCCTCTCATGCCTATAAACAACTTAAACTACTAAACAATGTCATGTCTGAAACCTTAGCTGCCCTTCAATCCTTAAATGACACCATGGCCACTACATTGGGAATTATTGTCCTACATATCTATTTAGGACCTCACATGATCCTAGAGCTCTTCTATGTAGTAGAAGGTGAATTATAGTATAATGTTTTGTTGGGATGACCTTGGATTCACTCTATGGGTTGTGTACCCTCCACCCTCCATCATTACATCAAATTTGAGCATAAAAGTCAAGTTATCACCATCCAAGCTGACCCAAGTCCCTTTTCATCATGAAACATCACTTATTGACCCAATGATGTCCTCCTACCTCCATATTGTTGGGTGAATATTTTATCGTCAACTAACTGATGACAAAATGGGGATATCAGCCACAGCATAAGGGAGATTTACACCACGAGGAGTGTGGCTTTACCAGATCTAGACGAGGTAAATCTCTCCTCTCATCAAGGGGAGGTTCCCTATTAACACTTATGTGCCAGATATATAATTAAGCAAAAAATAACACACGGGGGTGGTATAACAGCATCTACCTCTCTTTTTTCAGAGGTAATGTACAAAGAACAAAAAGAGGGAAAATCTTGGCCTTAAGCTAACAACACTCCTCTTCTTTCAGGAATGGTATCAAACAAAGAACAAGAAATCACCTGAAGTAACAAAGTCCACCAGAACGCTTACGCAAGCACAAAGTCTTCCGTAGCTTCTTCACAGATCCAGAACAAGTACAACCGTAGAGTGAAGTGAAGCACAAAGTCTTCACCTGAAACTACAAAAGATAACAGAATCACAAAGGTAAAAGCAGCACAAAGTCTATTTTTTGCCTTCTAGAAGCACCCTCAGATAATAATAACACACCCACTTTGCTTATCAAATCAGATGAAGAAGACATTACCAGGAAAAAGGACATAAGAACTATTTCCTAAGTAATACAGACAGTTCCAACACAAAGTTTGAAATAACCTGTTTTTCATTCATTTAACAAAATAAGATTTACAAATTTGAGCACAAAGTCTCGAAAGTTGCTTCAGTTTCAGCAGAGTGTTTGCTATTGAATTTTCCAAGATGATTTACAAATGAGGTCTCCACTATATATAGGGAGAAAATCCTCAAAAATAGAAAATAATAAAATATATAAAATATCTCGGTCAAAGATGACTCATCTTTGACTTTTAGATATTTTTCTAAAAAATTTACATGTAATTACATATTACAAAATTGCATGCATTCTACACAAAACAGAAATGCATAAGGATAGAAGAAGAGAGAAGGAGAGAGAGAGAGAGTCAATTCTTGCCGCCAGACTTCTTCAGATGAGCATCAACTTCTTCAAATAAACTTTAGTGACCTAAAAGAACTTATGCTGAAAAGATGTCGATGAAGAGGGAACCTTCACAGAAACTGTAGTAGGAAACATGATTGTGCAATCAGGGGAAGAAAGTAGCGATCTGGAAAAATTGCACATTTGATGGTCACTATCAGGAAAATGCACTTGAAAGGGATGAGACGCGAGCAAGTCAGAAAGTAGAAGAAAAGGGGAGTAGGTACAGAAGATGAAAATAATGAAGATTTCTCTAGAGTTGGAGAAATGTGAGTTCCAAATGCAAGGGAAGAAAAAATTGCTGCTCCTGCATCTTCCAGATGTAAGGGCGGCAAAAATTGTCACCCCTGTATCTTCCAGATGTAAGGGCAGCAAAAATTGCTGCCCCTGCATCTTCCAGATGTAAGGGTGGCAAAAATTGCCACCCCTGCATCTTCCAGATGTAAGGGCGGCAAAAATTGCCACCCCTGCATCTTCTAGATGCAGGTTCTAGATACAGGGTCCGGATGCATGTTCCAAATGCAGAGGCGGCAAAAATTGCCACTCCTGCATATGGAAAGGGAAAATGCACTGATGACAAAAATTGCCACCCGTGCATGAGAATAGAAGAAAAACACTAACTCAAAAATGGGCCTAGAGAGACGAAAGATGAAATGGACAAGTTGGGTAGGGGGTTGTTTCAAAATGAGCGTAGCTGGTTTTGGGAACAAAAATTGGCTCCTGTTGGGGAACTGCTTTCTATAACAAAAAGTGATTGAAGGGAGTAGGATCCAGAATCTCCAGTGCCTTAGAAGCGTGCCATTGGGCCATGGAGTCAAGCTACTCAAAAAGAAAGGCTCAAAAAATGAAAACAAAACAAACAAAACAAAGCAAAAGACTATACAAATATAAAGGTGAATTTATTTGGTACTTCAAGAAGTAAAGTACTTCAAATGCTGCCCCTCAAGAGGCAGTGACAATGGTGTTCTGTCCTGATAAACCAACAAGAGGCCATTTTCTCCCCAAAATTGATGATGTGTGGATGGAAACCTCCACCAAAAAACCAACTTCCTGTGCCTTCCCTTTGGTTTTCTCCTCTTGCTCCATAGCAAGATCTGTCTTTTGACCCAAAAACCATGAATCTTTGTTTTCTTGGTGAAGAGTTCTTTTTTTTGATCATGACGCGCAACAACATGGTCAGCTACCATAATTGGTTGCTCTTCTGGTTCTATCCAGCACCTGATTTGATTGTCCTCATTTGACACCCACCACTGATTGGCACTATCAGGCCCACTTGTCGTTATTTCAGTTGAACCAATTTTCTGGTTGGCATTCTCAAGGGCTTTAACAGGCTCTTCACGAACCTCTTCTGTGGTCAAAAAATAATTACCTTTGCCTGAGGACTCAAACAAAATCTGAGCCACAGGAGATGACGTTTGGGTGACCATGTACTTTGCCTCTCTCTCAGGAAGCAACCTTTGCATCACTCCTTTCACAGGAATCTTTGCTTGGGATAAGTCCATGCTCAATTCTCCTCTGACATCCTTGCAAAAGTTTCATCCAAGCAGAATGCCATATGAAGCTGGGACGTCAGCCACTAGAACTGTCATCTTGATCCTCTTGTCAGGGAATGCTACAAATGCAAATTGAGCATCTTTGATTTGCCCCAATAGTGGTACTTGTTTGTTCTCCATGGAGAAACATCTCCCAAAAGTTTTAGTCAATGTGAGACCAAGAGATTTTTTCACTTTAGCAGGCATGATGTTGTCAGATACACCCGAATCAATGATGCAGTTGCTCAACTTGTGACTGTTTATTAACAGGGAAACATAGAAAGGTTCTATTTTCCCAGGAGCAACTAGAGGAGTCACGACAAGATTATTTTGGGTGGATACATTCTTTGGGGGATCATGAGTTACCCTCAAAATTTCTTGTCTTGCAGGGACGACTGTACCTTTCACACATCCTGCCAACCTGTCCAACTGTTCAGGATGGGCTTGTAGAAATGCAAATTCAGACATTTGAATTTTAGTCTTTTTGGCATGCTCAATTATGTCAAATGTCTGATTTAGACTAGGGACAAAGGATGGGAGTTCACTCTTTTGGTTTTTGGGATGGGGAGGGCTAGTTTGCGAAGTTAAAGTAGAGGATGCAGGGATGCTTGGGGTACGTACCTTTTCAATAGTCACCGGGTCCTTTGATTGGAAGGGTAGAGTGGTTCTCAGCTTGGCAATTGAAACTGCTGGCTGAGGTTGCTCCTCTGTCTTCTCTTTATTAGCTTGTCGGGATGACTGTTTTTGGGACTGGGTGAATACGGCATATGATCCCTCAGTTGCATTCCCCTCACTTCTGGGTTCATCTCGATAATTCAGGTAGCCAATGACAGAGTCACCAGCTAATTCTTCTTCTTGCCCTTCAAAGAGATTAGCATCATATTGTTGGTCCAACTCAGGTTGGAAAGGGGAAGCATGTTCTGTTTCCAGATATCCAACCGCTGAGTTGGTTGGAGGGGCTTCAAGGGCGAGGTTCCTCTGTGGGGGAGGAAGATGATTTGGCTGCCTTTGATTCTTAGTAGCATTGCCTTGGTACGCTTGATTCTAAAATGTCCTCCTTGGCATATCTTGATTAGGAGAAGCAGACATAACTTGGGCCATCTGTCTTCTGAGAGCTAGCATTTCATTTGCTAACTTTTGTACCATAGGATCCGTAGTACCAGTGGAAGAGCTTTCAACAGATGAAAGAAATTTATTTTTACTTGGGTCTCTTCTGATCTTACCTGCCAAGATAAGATCATCCTCAATCTCAGTAGCCAAATTTTGAGCCAATGCTAGATCCATAGGGCCAGCTTGCCTCAACAGGAAACTTACTTCAGGGAGTTGTGAGTTGATAAAAAAGCACTTGAGATTTTCTGGTGTAGGCTGAGCCACAATTGGAATTCGATTTCTCAATTTGTTGAATTTAGCTATGAAATCCCTCATGGGTTCTTGGGATTCTTTTTTCATCTGTGTTAGCTGAGCTAACAAAGCATGTACATCTTCAGCGGGTTTAAATCTAGCTTCAAATATGGACTTTAGTGTATTCTAGTTAGTCATTGACCCGGCCTGCAAGTGATAGAACCAATCTGCAGCAGCACCTTGCAAAGTCTCCACAAAAAGTATTACTGCCACATCCTTAAATTCTACACCAATTACACCACATGCTATGGAGAAAGCAACAATATGCTCATTGGGATGAACCTTTCCATCTCCAAAAAACTTAGGAATTTTTTTTCTAGAACTACGAGGTAGTTCATGTAAGGGTGCAGTCAAGTTAAGGGGACTAAAGGAATTGCCCCACTGGCCTTGAGCCATTATGATAAGAGGATTAAATGGCGGGATAACAAACCTTGGTGGAGTGTTTATAGGTAGGCGGTGATTAACAGCAGGAAAAGAAGTTTTACCTTGTGTTGGTGACCTGACAAGGCTAGAAGGAAAACTCTTAGACCGTCGAAGAGAAGCTGATGAAGGAAACAGATCAAAATTACTCTATTGTGCCAACTCAAACACAGGGTCGACAACACCCTTAGATCTCTGGCTTCTTGTGTAGCGTAGAGTTGCCAAATTTTAAAATGGAAAAGGGACCGAAACTGCTTCAAGTTGAAGCTTGAGGCTTCAAAATGCGCATTCTTCCCAGCAGCTCTGGTTTTGCAGACCAGATAATATAATAGAGATGGAGGGAGATGGTAAGGCTATAATGATAATGGGTAAGACGTGAAATGGAGTCACCAAACTATGTAATGGATAAAGGTAGGGACTACTTCAATCTAAAACTTGAGGTTTCAGACTGCACGTTTGATTCCCCAACGGAGTTGCCAAAAAACTGTTGGGTGAATATTTTGTCATCAACTAACTGATGACAAAATGGGGATATCAGCCACAGCATAAGGGAGATTTACACCACAAGGAATGTGGCTTTACCAGATCTAGACAAGGTAAATCTCTCCTCTCATCAAGGGGAGGTTTCCTATTAACACTTACGTGCCGAATATATAATTAAGTAGAAAATAACACACGGGGGTGGTATAACAGCATCTACCTCTTTTTTTTCAGAGGTAATGTACAAAGAAAAAAAAGAGGGAAAATCTTGGCCTTAAGCTAACAACACTCCTCTTCTTTCAGGAATGGTATCAAACGAAGAACAAGAGATCACCTGAAGTAACAAAGTCCACCAGAATGCTTATGCAAGCACAAAGTCTTCCATAGCTTCTTCACAGATCCGGAACAAGTACAACCATAGAGTGAAGTGAAGCACAAAGTCTTCACCTGAAACTACAAAAGATAACAGAATCACAAAGGTAAAAGCAACACAAAGTCTATTTTCTACCTTCTAGAAGCGCCCTCAGATAATAATAACACACCCACTTTGCTTATCAAATCAGATGAAGAAGACATTACCAGGAAAAAGGACATAAGAACTATTTCCTAAGTAACATAGACAGTTCCAACACAAAGTTTGAAATAACCTGCTTTTCATTCATTTAATAGAATAAGATTTACAAATTTGAGCACAAAGTCTCAAAAGTTGCTTCAATTTCAGCAGAGTGTTTGCTATTGAATTTTCCAAGATGATTTACAAATGAGGTCTCCACTATATATAGGGAGAAAATCCTCAAAAATAGAAAATAATAAAATATATAAAATATCTCGGCCAAAGATGACTCATCTTTGACTTTTAGATATTTTTCTGAAAAATTTACATGTAATTACATATTACAAAATTGTATGCATTCTGCACAAAATAGAAATGCATAAGGATAGAAGAAGAGAGAAGGAGAGAGAGAGTCAATTCTTACCACCAGACTTCTTCAGATGAGCATCAACTTCTTCAGATAAACTTCAGTGACCTGAAAGAACTTATGCTAAAAAGACGTCGATGAAGAGGGACCCTTCACAAAAACTACAGTAGGAAACATGATTGTGCAATTAGGGGAAGAAAGTAGCGATCTAGAAAAACTGCACATTTGATGGTCACTATCAGGGAAATGCACTTGAAAGGGATGAGACGCGAGCAAGTCAGAAAGTAGAAGAAAAGGGAAGCAAGTACAGAAGATGAAAAGAATGAAGATTTCTCTAGAGTTGGAGAAATGTGAGTTCCAAATGTAGGGGAAGAAAAAATTGCCGCTCCTGCATCTTCCAGATGTAAGGGCAGCAAAAATTGTCGCCCCTACATCTTCCAGATGTAAGGGCGGCAAAAATTTCTGCCCCTGCATCTTCCAGATGCAGGTTCTAGATACAGGGTCCGGATGCATGTTCTAGATGTAGAGGTGGCAAAAATTGCCACTCCTGCATATGGAAAGGGAAAATGCACTGATGACAAAAATTGCCACCTATGCATGAGAATAGAATAAAAACACTAACTCAAAAATGGGCCTAGAGAGACGAAAGATGAAATGGACAAGTTGGGTAGGGGGTTGTTTCAAAATGAGCGTAGCTGGTTTTGGGAACAACACATATAACACACCCTCATTAGCCAAAAACAAGCACTCAACCACAACAAATGAATTTATACATTCTTCTACTAGTGAGGCAAATACGAGCTCATCAATCCCTTTAGATCAAATCCCCACCACTTAAAATCAACATTCTAACATATCTCACTTGGGGAATATCACCTCTTGACCCTTGATGCCTTCCCTACTCCCCATGAGTATAGATAACTTGACCACCATCGTAGTTATGACCCTAATATTAGAACTATTATCCCTTTTAGACCTTCAAGTTGTCAAACCCATTTCATCTACGAGGGACTTGACAAACCACTTGACACTTCTACCACCTCCTTTTTTCCTCACCCATTCACCTCTAGCTTTTTCTATTTGGATAACATAAAATTTTCCAAGACATACCTCTATAAGTGTGCTTAGAAAGGATTTGGTTTGAGATGATATGAACATAACCCACATGAGTTGATTTCAATTAAAACTAGAAAACCTTATGATAAACATGGCCTCAGCTTCATTCCACCCACAAAGAAAACCAACCCACCTACCATCACCAACATTAAGGAAGACACCTCTTCTTCACCAACCTATTATGTCCCTGAGTATGAGGATGATGACATCATCCCACCCAATTTTTTCATCAACATGATCAACCTAAAACCCTTAACCTATCAAAAAGATGGGATGACCATAACCATCCCTATGACCTATTCTTAGATGATAGGAGATTACTCTCCTAACATTAATACCATTCAGTGTCAGGATGATGATTTTATTCTCACCTATCTTAGTGCACCTGATTCTTTCATCCATAAATCTCTACCTCCTGAGACTTCAACCATGTTGAATGAATCCACCATGGATATCAACTTGGTTACCCTAGATGATCTATGCATTATCCAAATTGGCCAATCGCTAAATTCTAAAGAGCTTCAAGACTTCCCCTCTTTCCTTCAGGACTGCAATATATCATTCACTTGGTCTTATAGTGACATGCCTGACATCGACCCTTCCATCATTGCCCACAACATAGTTACCAGCCATGATGCCAGTCTTGTCAAGTAGAAACTTTGATGAAAGTACCCTCACATGAACTTTCTCATTAAAGAAGAGCTTCAACATATCCTATCTATCAATTTTATTTAAGACATTGATTACCCCTAATGGGTCTATAATGTCATACCTATCACCAAATCCATAGGGGATTACACATCTATGTGGACTTTTATGACCTCAACTTTGCTTGCCTAAAAGATGACTTTCCTCTACCAAACATCAACCAACTAGTTGATCTTACAGCTGGCCACAAGATGTTATCTCTCGTGGATGGATTCTCATGATACAATCAGATCTTAATTGGCCCCAAAGATTAGCACAAAACTACCTTTATCACCTTATGGGGAACTTTATGCTAAGGGTCATGCTTCTAGACTAAAGAATGCTGGTGAAACCTACCAATGTACCATGACTTACATCTTCCATGACCTTATCCATAAAATCATTGAGGACTATGTGGATGAACTTATTCTGAAATCTAAATATCATAAGAATCATTTAGCCATTCTCAATATCATCTTTGAGCACCTCATCCATTACCATGTCTGCCTTAACCCCAAGAAGTGATTTTTTGGGGTCTTATCAAGAAAGATCCTTGGCTTTATCATTTCCCTTCAAGGAATTGAAGTTGGTCCTACCAAGATCAAAACAATCATTGAAAAGCTTCTTCCAATCAACCTCAAGTAGCTCCATAGTTTGTAGGGGAAGATCCAATCCATCCATCGCTTTATCTCCCAGCTCTTGGACTAATGTCAACCCTTCCATCACCTTCTAAATAAGGATGTATCTTTTAAGTGGAGTGATGACTATCAAAAGGCCTTTGATTCACTAAAAAATTACCTTTTATCTCCACCTATCCTCACCCCTCCCTAGGATGATCAACCTTTCTACCTTTATATCTCTACCACTGACCACTCCCTAGGGCAATGCTTGCTCATAGAGATGGACAACATAGAGAGAAAGCCATCTACTACATCAGTTGTATGCTTGTATAATACGAGGCTTGATATACCCATACCAAGAAAATTTACTTAGATTTGGTCTTTGTGGCCACTAAACTTCACCATTACCTTCTTAACCATAAAACATATGTCATAACCAATACCAACCCACTCTAGTACATACACTCTAAGACATATCAAAACCAATGTATGGCTAAGTGGCTTATGATTAGCTAAGTTTAACTTTGAGTTTATTTAGTAGAATTTAATTAAATGGTAATTCATTTCCAACCAATTAGTTGAAATAACATTAGCAGATAACCAACCTCCTCCTCTTGAGTTTCTTGATGAGTCCATCATGACCCTCTCTCAAGTAGACTTCACCTATCAAGTGACCATGTTATTTAACAGATCAAAGTGTCAATGTGGTGGGAGAGCCAGCATAATCCTTATCCCTCTTCATGGAGATCCCTTCCATTTATCCTTCAGTCTTGATTTTTAATGTACCAATAATATGGCTGAGTATGAAGCCCTAGTAATAGGCCTTCAAACTATACTAACCTTAGAAGTCAAAATGATCAACATGTTTGGTGACTCCCAAATTGTGGTCAATCAAATCAATGGATCTTACCAATTGAATAATGATGTTTTACAGTAGTACAAGTAGTTAGTTGATGAAGTCTTAACATCATTTTAGTATTACCGTATCTAAGCTACCCTATGATCTATGAACAAGTTCATCGATACCATGGATTCCCTCACCTCTCAGATCCCATATGCACCCTCTGACTCTAAGATATTTTTTGCTATTCAAATAATTACTCAGCCTTCCTATGTCAACCCAAATTATTCCACCATCTTTAATGTGGGAGAGACCCAACCTGATCTATGGTATCAACAAACCTTTGAATATCTCAACTTGGCCATCGTTCCTTCTAGTCTTTCTAGGAATGCTTAAAGAGCATTTATTTAGAGTACCTCATGTTGTACCATTATGGGGGGGAATTATTTATAAACATAGCTTCAATGGTCTCCTCTTCTAATTCCTATGCAACCATGAATCCTCTCATGCTATCAAGGAAATGCATGATGGGATCTGTGGGGGATACTTTAGTGGCCTCATTGTAGCTAAATGCATTCTTCACCTTGGCTACTACTAGCCTACCCTCAATCAAAAATATTGTGATTATGTGAATTTTTTTTAAATGTCAACAACACACCAATTTACATCATGTACCTAGCCATAGTCTTCGTGTATCCACTAATTTTTGGCCCTTCTCACGATGGGGTCTAGACCTTATTAGTGAAATCAACCCCCATTCTTCTTAGTGACACCATTCTATCATCATCGTGATCAAGTATTTTACCAAATGGGTAGAGGCTATTCCTCTAGTCTTAACCAAATTGGAAAAGATTATCAGCTTTATCAACCATCACATCATCTATCACTTTGATATTCCTCACAAAATTATCTCTGATAATGGTAAATATTTAAAAAACAAGTACAGGGTCTTTGTGATGCATTCACAATTAAGTTAAGTTTTTCCTCACCCTATCACCCTTAATAAAATGGATAGGCATAGGCCTATAATGAAATCTTAACAACATGCTCACTAAAATGGTCAATGCATCTAGTCAGGATTGGCACTTACACATCCCTTTCGCCATATGGGCATATTGTACAAGCATTTGAACCCATATAGGTCCTACACCTTTCTCTCTCATTTTTGGAGTGGAGGCTGTCTTACCTCTCAAAATGCAAATCCCATTTCTTTGCATATCCATGCAATATCTCATTTGTGAAGATAATTATCATCAGCACCATTTATCCCATTTTGAGCTACTTGATGGACATCATTTATCTGCCCTCACCCATCTTCATGTCTATCAAGAGTGCATCAAACATGCCTATAAAAAACACCCTAAAATGCAAGATTTCAACACCAGAGACCTCATCCTAAAGGAAATCCAACATGTCAACACTATGGAGAAAAATAAGTGTGGCAAATTTGCTTTCAATTGGCTTGGACCTTACATCATAACACACAAGTATGGATCAAGAGCTTATCGGTTATCTTCTTTCAAAGGAAACCCAAAACCTGAGCCCCTAAATGCTTTGCATCTACATCCTTTGTTTTATTAAATAGGATCAAACTCACCTTTTGTCTAACTTAATCTCATCCTTTGCTTTCCAACCACATTCATCTTCCTACTTTAGGGATAACTGATTAAAATTGAGTCATGTGATTATCCATCATAATCATGGCCTAATCTTGAAAAATGGGTACCATGACTCTACCCATGTCATGATTTTCATGGTACTCTCCACCCCTTTCATAAGATGGATTCCCATGATCGTTGTCACCTAAACCTCTTTTCACTTACATCACCTGCTTGTGCTTTTAGTTTCGCTTCCACAACATACAACCTTTAAGCCTATATAAATAGGTCTATGTCAAGCACAAAATAAAATGTCAAAAGCATAATCATAACCACATAAAATCATGGGTCATTCCTAAACATTTAAAAAATTCTCCCTCAAAAGACAGTTGCATAAACATACCACAATTGCTCACATATAAGGTAGACAACTCCCTTGAAAGATAACTATCACAAAGCCTTGAACATAACAAACAAACTTAGACCACTCCCTTGAAGGATGGTTGAGTAAAGAATTTGTCAAAAGCATATCAATTTATTGAAAGCTTCTTACATCGATCAACTTCCCATAAATAGAAACAAAGAAAACAACCCATCATGAAAATCACAACAAAATCAAACTAATCTTGAAAGTCATAATCAGCTCTGAAAAGAAAAATAATTTGGAAGCCACAGTTGGTTTTCACAAGTAGACTTCCCACATCAATCAGTCTACACATTTTATGACATAGACTTGTTTATCTTGGCTCTTTGGTGACCTACATAAGAGACATACTAGTTTCATAAGAAGGTTCCATTTTCATCCATCTCCTCTTTATACACTATAAATCAAGTGATCTTCAAGCTCACTTGACATTATGTGATCAAGACACCTTTTTAACCAACTAACAAATGCTAATTCGAAGCATTCAAAGGGCTTATGTTTCTTAAGCCAATCCAACTTTGAGTTTTGTTTTAGTCCTCACCAAATAAGAATCATCATGACCTCTTCTTATCCTCTCATAACTAGTTGATATATATTCACTTGGACATTTATCTCTTGATTGTCTTCCTTTTCTCACATCTACAGTTGCTATTCAACTTACTTTATGTATTTTACCTTAAGCCCAATGGCCATAACCATAACCATATCACATCATATCAACATATATCATTAGTAAAAATAGGCATATCCATAACCATCAACATCATATTAACATCATACCATCCATGAAAAATGAAACAATATATCATTTTCACCACATGTCTAAATCAAAATAAAGAAGCATATACTCATTAAACGTTAACATCTCATAAACATCATCATAAGCATACATATCATAAAGCATCATCACCACATGCCTAACTAGGCAAGTCTACATCAGTATCCTATAGACATAACATACACATAATCACCACATCATGAACTATACTACATATAACATCATCCATGATCAATATGAAAATCACATCATAAACATCAAAGAAAACCATGAACCATGATTAATATACAAGGAACATATCTATAAATTGGGGGTCTATCATCAATATCATAATAATGTGTATAAATAATATACATGTGTCTATCTCTCAAAATATACATCTTATCACATTGGCTCATAGGTTGGTATAAAAATAATGTAAAATGAAATTTAATACCATAAACCATGTCATATATATGCCCCCAGGACACCACTATCTCTTGGAGGATCATTACCTCCTAGTGCCTATCCTCTTGAGGTCCTTTCCTGTCTACCCATAGAAGAAACCCACTGACCTGGTGTCACCATGCTTTCACCACCTACCAAAATAGCTTTGTACTTTCCCAATTAGGGCTCATTAGGATAATGTCTCAAGACTATAGCCTCGTAGTAGCGAAGCTCCTCCATTGTGGCTAGATATCATATCATAGTGATAGTGCCTGATGGCCCTATAGGTACTATGGCTCCTCCTCCTATATGTTTCAAGGAGTCTCTCTCTTGGGTAACCAAGGATATTGAATATCTAACTTAGTCCCTCTCACCTATAAGTTTAGCCACTAACCCTATAAAGCTACCAAATAACCTTGTAATGCTGCAACCTATGCCTGTGCAATGGCTAGTGTTGCTCCTTACATCAGTATCCTATAGACATAACATACACATAATCACCACATCATGAACTATAATAAATATAACATCATCCATGATCAATATGAAAATCACATCATAAACATCAAAGAAAACCATGAACCATGATTAATATACAAGGAACATATCTATAAATTGGGGGTCTATCATCAATAACATAATAATGTATATAAATAATATACATGTGTCTATCTCTCAAAATATATATCTTATCACATTGGCTCATAGGTTGGTATCAAAATAATGTACAAAAAAATGTAATACCATAAACCATGTCATATATATGCCCCCAGGACACCACTATCTCTTGGAGGATCATTACCTCCTAGTGCCTATCCTCTTGAGGTCCTTTCCTGTCTACCCATAGAAGAAACCCACTAACCTGGTGTCACCATGATTTCACCACCTACCAAAATAGCTTTGTAATTTCCCCATTAGGGCTCATTAGGATAATGTCTCAAGACTATAGCCTCGTAGTAGCGAAGCTCCTCCATTGTGGCTAGATATCATATCATAGGGATAGTGCCTAATGGCCCTATAGGTACTATGGCTCCTCCTCCTATATGTCTTAAGGAGTCTCTCTCTTGGGTAACCAAGAATATTGAATATCTAATATAGTCCCTCTCACATGTAAGTGTAGCCTCTAACCCTATAAAGCTACCAAATAACCCTGTAATGCTGCAACCTATGCCTGTGCAATGGCTAGTGCTGCTGCTACCTATGCATCTTGGGAAACCCCTTAAACTTATACCTACTGACCTCTACCAATTGGGTCTAAATCCATAGCATACCTACCACCATCATCCCCACCAAATTTTGTTGTTATGTAAAGAGCTTGGTACTATACAAGGTAACCATCTAGAAAACTGACATCATCTATCACTGATAATGCTGACAGCTCGTCATGATCTAGCAAGGTTCATAGTAGATGTGGCTCAAGTAGTAGGATATCTACATCCTCTTACCTATATCTAAGAAATGTGCCTAAGATACCCTATACCAAGCTAAAATATCTTTTTACCTTATCAAATGGGATGAGTTATGGCTCCCCATCCTGCCTACCAAGGATCCACCTATAACTATGCAAGGAAAAGGTGTGTCTCCTATATCCAACCCACTCTATAAAATTGACATATGGCCTCTAAGTAACATAATTAATGAATAAGGTATCCAATGCACCTCTAAACCAATCAGTATTATGCACCCCTCCTCTTCCACCTATGATAACAAAGTCAACTCTCCACATCATAAAACTAATTGAGAAATCTATCTAAGCATACCTCACCCATGGTATCCCCATTAAAATTAGAACTCAGATGTGCTCATAGGCCCAATAATGTATAACTAACCCCACATTGATGTCATACCTCTTATGAGATATGAAGCCCCATAGCTCACTATATATCTACATAAGTAACACATGCACCCAACCAAACATTATGTGACCTAGTAGCATCTTGAACAATACCCCCAACAAAAAGTACAATAACCTCCCATTAATCAAGTCAAGAATAATAAAACATGAGACCACCATCATCATCATGGTCATCAACTTCTTCTCATCTCTCACCCTTTGATATAATGTAGTGTAGCTAAAGCCTCTAACATGCCACCTCACTCGATCATGATCATCTCCATATAGCAGATCTAAGAGTTCATCTCTCTCCTCCTACTCTATGTGATAAATTGGGTCACCCCGTATGGGTAACCAAGTGATATTATGAACATATTTTGGTAAGATTGTCATGTCACTAGTGGGTAGTAGGAAGGTGTTCATGGTTAGATCCCATCTCTCAATGAGGGCCATGATCATCATCATATTACATGACACAAGTTGATAATGCCTCATCAGTCCAAAGCCCACCTCCTTTATGTGAGCCCAGTCTGCAACAATCATACCCTAGTGGATCTCTGCAAAGATGTGTGACACCTGATCACGTATCTGAATCTAATCTCATGCCTATAAGGTTCATAAAAACACATATACTTAGTTTTGTTTACTATTGTTGTCTATAAACTATACCTCTTACAACTGCATCTTGTCTATACCAATTATCTTATTTTCATCATAAAATCTTCCTAGGCATTACCTATATCTTTACTAAAATCAACTACCCATCAATCATTAGCATCAACAATCTAACTTACCATTAAAACCTATCAAAATCAATGAACTTAACCTTAACCTCTTCATCATTTAGTTTAACTACCAATGGTAATGATGATTGTTGATGGTCAGGTTACCAATTTTGCCTACGGTCATCAACCATCGATAGTCAGGATGATCATCAATGATTACTATGCGTGACCATTGGTAGAGCATCCCAACCCTAACCCCACCCATAAACCCACTCATCATTTCTAAATTTATAAAAATTCCCACCTATCTCCTACCCCTACCTACCCAAACTAACTTACCCCTTCCAATTTGAACATTTACCTACAAATTTTATCAAAATAAACCAACCACACCCTCTACCTAGGTCATACCCACAATCATCCCAATAAAATAGTGATAGAACATTCAAATTTATAACCAATACACATGTTAAATCAAATCTCAACTACCAATTTGAATATAACCCCTACCTCATTCCTCAACCATCATTGAGGAAGACTTCATTGACCCACTACCTAGCCACATGCCCTACGTCACCCACCCTACATCCTCATCAATCTACTCATTCAACACACCAAATTAGTAATCAACCTCTCCCATTATGCAATCACACAATGCCAAATAAGCATAAACTCTCACTATCAACATTCAAAATTAACAAGTGAAAAAATGAAACAAGTGGATTCAATTTTGATCTCTATAATTTTTAGGGTTTGCACCCTGACCATCGATGTTTAGGGTGACCACCGATGGTTAACCCCAAGCCCCCTGACCATCAATAGTTAGGATGTTGGGACATGTTTTCCCTTACCACCCATACGCATTTTTACCCATACTTTTCTGGCAAACCTAACCAAGTATTCCCTCATAAAGACTACCTTCTCTGACCACCTCGATAACCACCTTGTCACTTCACCATTGGTTCATTTTGGCCCATATTGGCATGGATTTTGTGATAAATTTTACCTATTCCTTTTGATTACAATGATAATAATTACCATGTTGAATTATTTTTTAACTTGTACTACCTTACACATACTAGACCCACTTGTGTCTTCTTGAGAGCACTTCCTACCTCAGATACCCATGAATTCACCTGATTCATTTATGTTTTCCTTAGGATCACATCCTACCTCAAATAGCCATGAAAACACTCACCTTGCCTAGGAAACTTGGATTTTTTAGTGTTCCTAACTACCCCACCTAAATGCAGTCACATGATCTACTTATCACTTGTCCTTCTAACACCAACCTTATTTTTTACCAACTATTATAACCTAGTCAATGCATGATCTTGACTATCGCACTTTTGTTGCACTTTATGTGCATGTTTGTGCTTCAATGCCCAACCTATCACCCACCTTCATCATCACCTCCACCACTCATCAAATCCACACCATATTCTATTTTACCTCATCAATTCTCAATTTGAGGGGGAATAGCTCTTCTTATGCTCAATGTAACTAAACCTTTGAGCAGTAGTTCATTTTTATTTTATAGCTTATTGATACAAACTACACAATAAAAAGGGGAAAAATATAGACAACAAAAATATGCACATGATGGCTTTGAATGTCGTTAATCCCCTAGACCACCTCAGGACCCCCTTGGGCCTGCCCTAGGCCTTTCAATCATAAACCAGGGCTAACTCTAATTAGTTTGACCTAATGACTTAACCCATCCTTTTAACCCAACCTTGCCTTGACCCTCAACCATGGATGGTCACCTTGACCATTGATAGTTACCCTGGCCATCGATGATTAGGGTCCACCATCTAAACTAACTTAACTCACCCTTCACCCTAATTAATTTTTTTTATAATTAGCAAGTCTAATTGATGTGAAAGACAATACATGCACAAGTTATATTTAGATAACAAGTTGGACCCCTTGTTAACATCTTATTGCACCTTTCCTTCCTTGTTTATAAGAAGAGAGGAGCAAGAGGTTAAATCCATCCAGAATGATCAAGAGCTTTTTGCATCTAGAGTTTCTCTTGCAGGAATTTTTCCAACAATCTAGTGATCCAACCATCATGTCAGAGAGCTAATTTGCCACCACCCCTCAATTGAAAACCAAGTACCGTTACTCTATCGAAATCCCACCAGACTCTATCAATGATCCAACTAACTCAACCATTCATCCAACCAACTTTTGACAAGTTAAGTATTTGTTTCTAGTTTGTCAATTAATTTATTTCCATTTTACAATAAACCCAACATAAACCAATCTCTTAGAATTGCCTTTTGTGATCTCATCAATCTAACTTTTTATCACCTAGACCCAACACATAGTAATTATTGATGGTCATTTTGACCATCAATAGTTTGTTCAACCATTGACAGTCATTGTGGCAAAAAATAACAAACAATCTATTTTCACCCACCCACCTACCTCAACCAAATCCGAATTTATTTTCATCTGCCTATTCACAAACCTCCAACTTATTTTCTGAAGCTTACTTGACTTATTTAGCATTAGTATTGACTCATTTATTGTTATATTAGTCATCTTAGTCTATTTTATTTATCAAGCATTTCTTTTATTCAATTTTAGTACCTTTTTATTATTGATGCAAGTATTTTATCTTTTGATTTCTAAACTTAACTGTTTAAGAATCATGGATTGATAGCCTCCAAGGAAGCTCATGCTTCTTAGATCTAGCTTGTTAGGAAATCCACCCAACCATCTATATAATCGACCATTTGCTTTAGTGATGTTTTATTTTTAGGATATCTTCTCAATTCAAAGAGGAGCTCTTCATAATCATCTGATTCAATGCATGCACAACCAAATAAATTCTTCAACCATACCCTATCTAGTTTTTTCTTCTTCCTTTCTAAAATATAAGCTGAAATTACTCTAAAATAACTTGTGTGAAAGTAATATGCACAAAAATTATAGCTTGATTTGAATTATAGTAATAATATTGAACCTCTTTCTATAGTTATAGTGTGAAATTTTGAGCAAAGTCCACAACTAAAATAATGGTCCCAACTAGGAAGTTGTTCTTGCAAAACTTGATTGTATTATCTAACCATTATTATTGGTATGTGTGTCTTTCATATTGTTAGATAATATTCTTCTTGAATTCAAGCATGAAATGAAATGCAGATAATTGGGTCATAACCAACTCACATCTTGATGACTATTTTCCAAATTTTAATGCATACTTTACAGATTTATATTTCTTAAAATCAACAGGTTGTTTTCCAAATTCATGTGAAATTTATTCTTGTATATAGTGAGTCAGATGTGTCAAACCACCATAAGTGTTACATATTACATATAAAAAATTTTCAAAAAAAATTAAGACATCCCTCGGGTCTTTGAAAAAAAATACTTTAGATTAACTCTCTTGTTATTTCAGGTGGAGAATCCACAATACGTTCCTTCACAATCGTGTCACTATGTAAAGTATAATATTTATGAAGAAAAACATAAGAATGTATAGTAAATTCAACATGGATCCTACATAAACATGTGGTTCATGTTTGGTTGATTTTAACATATAAAGGCTCGCAAATATCAAAATACCTTTGTCTAATTATCAATTGCCCATTAAATTTTTCAATAAACTTTTTATTAAAAAAAATGTGTCGAGTCCAAGAAATGTTTTGCATGTAAATCATGGTTTTTTGAAAATTTCCTTATTTTAAAAACATATTTTAATTTATATGAGACCCTTGTATTTTCATGCCAAAAAAATACAATCAAATGTCTTGTTCCTTTAACTAATAAATTGTCTTTATGTGAGATTTTTCCATTAAATTCTAAATAATTTGTGAGTAAAGGTCATCGAGTCTTATTCTTATTTTTACATCATTTATTATATTTTTCCTATTAAAATTCATGGATGTACTTGTTTGAATAATAAATCTAGCTCTACATGTTGAATTACTCATTATATTTTTGGTTGTTACTCATCTTGCCACATTACTATCTTTTTTTTTAGTTCTATTATTTATAGCATTAAATACATTAAATAGTTTCTTTACTATGGCATTATTTATTCCCTTTGTATTTATTGTTCTTAACCCTACATTATGCATCACATGGTGCATTTTATTTCTTTTTTTATCACTTGAATAAATAGTTGACATCATTTTTTGTGGGTTTTCTTGTTAAATGCAGTCTCATACACATTGAGCATGACGTTAAGATGTTCTTGTTGGAATTTTACCTTCCATATGATCTAATATTTTATCATCTATTTCAATAAAATACATTGGTGTATGTTTCATTATCCTTGGATGTGTGGGTCCAAAAACTACACTATTTATTAAATTGAATGGTGTTAGCACCTCAACCATAGAGGGGATATTCAAGTGTTCATTAATATTAGAATCTATAGGTGAAGTAAATTCATCTTCATTAGAAGAGAGATGAATTGGGGCCATTACATGATGTTCATTATCATCATTCTCAAAAACTTCATTATGGATGGATGTTTCATTATATTGTGTTTCTCCATGTGTTTCATCACTCTATACAAATTCATTATTTACATGCTCTAATTTTTAATTTCATCATTCAACAATAATTTATTAACTCATATCACATTTGAAGATTTATTTAAATTAAATTTCATGGAATTGAGCATGTTGTTTTCAAGTGAAATATTACTTGGTGTAGAGGAAGTATCTTCACCTTGTCCATAAGCTCTTATGGATGCTCTTCTATATGTTTTTTTTATTTTTCTCCATTGACTTTATTTTCCTCATTTGTTAGCTCCTTAATTGATCTTTTATGGTGACCACCCAACCCCATGATTTATATTTACATTTTTAAGTCCAAATAGAATAAAAATTGAATACTTTTTAATAATTGAGTTAAAGTGAATCAATGATTTTTAGAATTTGTAGATTGTCAACAATAAAAACCAATTCCATGTTTGTAAAATTTAAAATGATAGTGTAAATTCAAGGAAAAATGATTAAAATTCATGGACTAGAAAGGGTGTGAACCTTTTTGAAAAGCACACATGCCCTTTCAATGGGTAATTATAATGACAACATGCATTTATGAATACCTCCTTTGGAAGGTAGGGTGTACACCCTTTATATAAGTGTGTAAACCCTTTTATAATGACTTATGTGCTTTACAAAAAGTGTAAATAATAAATTTGAATTATATAATGCCACAGTATTGTACACTTGGCAAATACCTATCATGGTGTTACCCTTAATTCTAAGACATTCTCATTGTCAAAATGCTTGCACCCACTATCTCTTTGTGCCAAATTTCTTATCTCTTAGTTCCAACACTATTGTTTTTTTGGTGATCTAAGTTGTACCCTTATGAAGGAAAATATTGTTCATATCTACCTCAAACCTAGTCCAATATAGGAGCAACCATAGGCTATGGGTTACCTACTGATTAGGCCAAACCTCTAGATTTTATGGGGCTAACTCCCTTGATTTGTTCACTTGATGTTATCTCTAAGACCTAACTCTATTGGTATGAATAGAGGAAGAGTGTTTCATAAATGAACCCTATTCTAAAGTGTCAATGCACCAATATACTCATTTATCTACTCAAATTATACTCTTAATTAGACTAATGGACAATGGACAGAACTAACACACCATCTTCAATGGATTCCAAATAATAGTGTTTCACCTAAAGGTCAGTTTGAGTGATTGGAGCAAGAGGGTAATGAGAATAAGGCCTGATTCAATGTACTTACAATCAGACATCCACTTCAAGATTAAGACATCAACCTCATTACACACTAGATGACCTATAAGGAGAGCTTATTAGTACCTAGGTAAAAAATTGACTTGTAAAAGGGAAGATTAAACCACTATTGCATATCAAAACAAGTATGAACACACTAAGTACTAAGTAAGAAGAATCTAAAAGTGTTTTATTCATCAATCCAAGTAGGTGTAAAAGTACAAAGCTTGGTAGTGTTTCCTAATACCAAATTGAGGGATACAATACAAGGCATAAAGCTCTCAATATATAAAATAAATGAAGAGAGAGAGAGCAGGAGGAATATGGTGTGGAAAAGTGGAGAAGGGGTCATCAATGACTAAGGTCCACTCCATATAGTAGTCACATCAGTTATGTAGTCCTTTTTGAAGTCTTCCATGTGTTGGTCTCTTTAATGGCTCCTTTGGAATTGAAAATGAGGTGATGGGGCTGAGTCAACTTAATTTATGCTTGTCAAAGGTTTTAACATGATAAAAATAGTCCATCACTTCTCCTAATGTTATTTACATGGCATACATGGGTGTGATTAGGCCTCTTAAGGTGTTGGGCAGCCTCTCTTTCAATGCAGACATTGACTTGATGATGAAACTATGTCCACTCCTGCACAATGGCCTTGAAATTGCCTTTAACCATTCAAACCATCAGTTACATGACATTATAGTTTGCATTAAGTTCCTTCATTATCCCCTCTACACCAACTTTTATCTCTTTTAGGTGACCAAATACGTCTACTAGGCCAAATAGGCCTAGTAGCCTAATTGTTTACTCTAGGTAGCCATAAAGACTAGTTAAAACCTTAAGAACCTATGAAAACATGAGATTCATACCTAAAGAAACATTATTCATCATAACATAACCCCTTTTTGGTAAGAAACATCTACAACCTGGTCACTTTAGTTAACTAGGTTATTTTACCTATCCTTTCTATAGATTGGCTCTTTTGAGTGAGCTTGTAGAGACATTTATAGGAAAAAATCCCAAACTATCCCCTCTAATTATTTTTAACTCTTCATTGTGCATATAACTTTGCATTATACATAAATCCTTATAAAAGTCTATATTTTTGGTACTTTTATACAATGTCCATACAACTCGCTATCATGGCTAGAATCTCCCCTGAGTGTGCTACCTGATCCAAGTTTTATATAGGCCAAAATAGTGATTTTATATGCAAACATTTAGTGATCTATGCCATCAATTTGTACTAGGGTGTAAGGGAGGTTTTAGGTGTTTAGGAGTCTTAGTGATAGTTTATAGTGTACGAATGTCTAAGTCAAGAAAAAATGGCATGAATCTATAGGGTAATTATCTCTTCACCTTCTATGAATGGTTTGGGATCCCATGAAAATGATGTGTATAGATATGAATGTTGGAAGATGACCCTAAGGTTGTTTACAGACCAATTCTAAGTGCTTACCTTCTTAAGATTCATTCATAGAGGTTAAACCCCCAATGCCAACTAATATTTCATGGATTCTTAGTTCATAGGGAGACTTAAACTTCCCTAAGATCTTTGGTCTTGAGAACATATGTGATGGGGTTGGTGAGCACTTAAGTTGGATCTTGAGTTAGCTGTGTGTAGGGTTGAGTGTTTCAAACAAGGTTTTGAATATATTCTAACATTTTATCAGGTTTGAAACATCTATCCATACCTTTCATATCCATTAAAATTGTTTCAATAGCTTAGATGTACCTTGAAGTGGTAGTAGGGTCTATAATCATGCTTGTGTGACTATTTGCTTGGTCTATACCTAAGGCACTTGACTATAGTTTTGGATGTTAAACCATTTTAGAGGATTTTTAAGGACATTTTCACCATTTTTGAATGATATAAAACTTTTTTTGGGAACAAAATCATTTGTAAACCTTCCAAAACCTAATTTTTCCCATCTAGCACGTAGACTATTTGTCATGAACAAGTCTTGGTCTGAGATAAAATAGTGTGGGTATACCCACTATTTTTTTAGCCCATGTGAATACATGAGTGCCTTTAATGGGTCATGATGAAATTTTTGTATTGATTTTGGAGACTTTTTTATACCTATAAAGGCCTTAAACCACCATTGTGGCTCAAAATGGTTGTAAACTGCTTGTTGATTATGTACTCAAGCGTAAAAGTTCTGAGTATGGCATTCAACATAGTCTCTTGAGGTATTTAGGGTCATGGAGGTGTCCCTCATGCACTCAATGTTAGTATTATACTTAGATGATGATTTTATAATGTCTTTTTATTTGTATACCTTACCATCTTCAGGCTTAGGTCTCATGTTTGATTATGCTTGTGTGTTTCAATCTTGTGCAAGTGTTCCCTTTCCTCCTCAGAGGTGATAACCATCAATATTGCATTATAATTCAATATGGCCTCAATCATATTTATATCAATGTTTCCATTATACCATAAGTAAAGTATGGTCTCTAATATATATTAACCTATTATAGGTGTATACTTATTCATGCTAACTATGTGCAGGGTTTGAGTGTCATGTTTGTATGAAGGAAGAGTGATCCATAGCTGATCAAACCTTAATGGCACATTCATATCTCCACTCATCTCCTATAATTCATATCTTCTATTTTTCACATCAATATCCATGCCTTTGGATGGTATACATAGTGCCTTTTGGGAAAACCTGTTATAGTAGGCCTAAAAGGCTACCTGCAAGTGTCTATCACTAAAGTTTACCTTGGGGGGAGTATGTAGGGGTATTGGATTCCAACTGAGCCATGTTCTCTGAGGTTATATTATCATCATAATTCTCTTCAAAGATCTACTAGACCCTTTCTTAATAGTCAATCTCCATTCTTGATCCAACTCTAATCTATCTCACTGCCTAATGCTCTGTCTGACTCCACTACCTGAACATTGTTGTAGGTGACGACCTAGATTATGAGAGAAATGACATCTTAAAAGTATTTTGTACACCTTATATGTCACCCTTGTGATTAATCCTCTATAATAAGGCTAATAATATTATCCATCGTCTTAGTTTAACTTTCCTCACACAAAACATCTAGGCCAACTAAGGCGGCTATAGATGAGCACTTAATGTTAACTTAGTTGTGTATGAGATTGTGACTTGGTAGAGGTGGGAGTGAGTTGGAAGATAAATGATCCTAAAAATATCATTATGAACTTGAGACCTTTTTATTTTCATCTCCTTATTAATATGTCTTGATTCCTTTCCAACAATACAATAATCAAGAGTCTCTTATTTCTCATATTGTACTGACTAAGATAGTCTAAGTGTGCCATCTGAGGTGGATGCTTCAAGGCAGCTTAGGGTATTCATAGTATTAGGTATATGTTTAGATTAACCAAAGTCTCATCTTCTCTCACCTATACTTGTCTTTGAAGGAATTATTTTATCCACTCATTGAAGTGCTCCTTTGGTGCTTATTATAGGTGGTGTCAGGGTTTTGTACAAACTAAGGAGAGGTATGGGACTATCTTCAAGATACAAGGATGGAATATGACTTGTTTGAATATCTTTGACAATCCACACCCAACATGGAGAAGCACCATTTAGTCTTATGAGGTATATTTAGGGAAAGAAACCAATTTACCTTAAAATCCCCAAACTTACCTTAATTTTTGCTAACAAGGTAAACTAGGATTATTATTAGGAAGAAATTGCCTTCAAGTACACATATATAAACTTGGTGAAAACACCTGATTTTAACCTAGAACTACCATATTTATCTTGGAGATTGATAGAATATGGATGCCAAGTGTGCCCATAGCTGTTACATGAATGTAAATACCTTGAATAATATTTCAAACATTTTCGTTTCCCTCTAATGTGACATTTCATGTAAAAAGCCATAAAAAGGCATTAAAACACATATAAGGTGAGATATACATTATAAGTTTGACTTTTTCACCTTTTTGGGGAGTGGTACAGACTATAGGAAGTTTGATATGACTTTCACATTGCATGACATGCTTTAAAAGACCCCTAAGACCATTTAACACACTTAAACCAACTTGATTATGCTAGAAATTACTAGACTAACACAAGGTTTGAAATGTCATTTACCTTAATCCTTCAAAATAAACCTTAAAAAATGTTAATAAGGTGAAAATACCTCATGAAGGACATATCAAGGTATATAATGACTAGGAAACCTATGACAAGGTCAAGTTTTGAATATAGGGGTGACCTTTTTGACCTGGGGGTCAAAACTAGTCAACAAATTTTGAAGACCAGGGCTTATATACTGTGAAAAATGTTTTAAACCTAATCATTATCATTCTCTAACTATTTTAGACCTGTACCTATTTTCTAGCTTCTTAGACACTTGTATCCTAGCCAGACGCCTATGTCAATGTAGGTGTCCCTTTTCTAACTAAGTTTTCAGTGCCAAAAACTCATCCAAATTGTAAATGCAACATATAATAAAGGTCAACATAGGTGATTTAAGTCCACTTTATATATTTGATGTAAGTATCTAAGACCAAAAAATTTAAAATTCTAGAATCTGATGATTTTACTGAAATCCTAATCTTGTCCACTTCCATCCTATTTCAACCCAAGTCTGCATGCACATAGTAAACTAGCTAAGTTTTCTTATTTTCAATTTATTGCAATATCAATCAATAATTTTACTTTTTATATTTGGCATATCTCATATTATAAATTTATAATATTATTTATTTGAGTTTTCAATTTAATTGGTTTGTTATAAATCTGTTTATCACCCTTGTGCTTAGTCATTTCTATATTCTTAACCCTATATATCCCTTTTAACTAAATTTTTGGTTAAACATTTGATGAACCTGACCTATGATATAGATTTTCATATTTGTATTCAATAATGATTCTCTTTGTATTTTTTCCATAATATTTGCTTACTTTATGTCCTTCATCATGGATGATATAGATTTTTTTGATGACTATGATTATGAAATTCTAAAACTCTTTATCAAAGAAGGATTAAAAATTGATGTTATCTTTTTCCCAATGCATAAGTATATTATCTCAGATAATTGAATGGTGGTTGATACTATTTATCTAACCAGGTTGATTCCACCACCATCTCTAATGATGATTTGAATAATCTTAAGGAAGATAGACAACCTTTTCCTTTAACTTCTACAAAAAATGGCTATATATGAGCAAAATGTTCATTCATTTGATCATGCTAAATTTCACCAAATCCATGAATATATCATGGTTTAATTACAAAATATTCATAAAGGTTATTTTATTACAATAAAATTTCTTTAAACTCCTATAATTTCAACATTTACAAATAATATGCCCCTCATTGAGGTTGATGCTTCTCTTTTTCCTTCATTTGATATTGAATTTTTTTGAAAGGTAAATAAATACATCATGGAATCTTTACCAAATAACATTAGACCACCATGAAGAAGGGTGTATTATAAACCCAAAAAGTTAAAATTTCCTAATGTTCCAAATATTACACATTACCAATGTCAACAGAGGTTTTAAAATAAAATGAGCTTTATCTTCTAAAAGATTCATTTATGTAAAAAGTTCTTCACTTACCAAAATAAGTTCCTTTACCAAACCTACCTTAAATTCCACTTTATATATCATTAAAAAAATGTATATTAACCTTTAAATAGTATTCACTATTGGAATTTTTTCAATGATGTCTCCAAGGTGACCAAGGATGTTGATGAGGTGGCATGTGTGCTAGAATGACAATGACAAAGTGTGCTTCAGTGTTCTTGCATGGTTCTTCAATGGTTGACTTAATAAGGTAGTTTATGGATGATATTGATGGTATGGACATGTTTAAAATACCATATGGGGTGTTATGAGTTCTTGGAGTGCTTGTGGAAGTGAAATGAATTCATCATAGTAGTCATATGAAGGTCTAGGTTCAAGTAGTCATCTTGGCAGATAAGGTTGAGTACGGAATTTGACAACATAATATTTCACATGTGTGAATATTTAAAGATCAATTTGTTACATGGATGGATTTCCATATGATATTAAATTATGTGGTCCAAGTTTTAGGTCTAGATATGATGCGTAGAAAAAATTATTAAGGTGCAAAGTTGGATTTGTAGGTAGAGTTCACTAAGTTCCCATACTTAGCCAAATTTGTAATATCAAAGATATGCGATAAGTGTTGAATATTCCAAATGAATATATAATATTAAGCATATAATATAATATATGTATATATAAATACAAGTGAGTTATTGTGTAGATAGATATTAATGGTGTGTGTGAAGTCATTATGTCAAAGTTTCCTGAGATTACAAGCGCTAGTTACATGTGTCTCAATTACGATGATGTGACAAAAGATAAACATCACATGGGTGTTCATGTAGATAGAGATATATGGTATATTCAGAGTCAAATAATTAATTCCGAGAAGGCACATGGGACTACCAAGTGGTTCAAGAGTGGGGACTAGCAGTAATGTGCTCGGAAGGCACACGTGGGTACCAAGTGTCTTAATCATGGAATCAATGATCAATGATCAATGATGAGAATTAAAGAGTTAAATTTAGGAGGATCATAAGGATATCAATGGAGTGAATTTGATTTATTTTCTAGGGGACACGATATGAGGACATGTTCTATAATATTTTTATTTACTAGTGACCATTATTATTTGAAATTAATAAAGGAAAAACCAATGTTAAGTATTTTGCTTATATCTTTTGATCTAGGACAAATTTGAAGGTGATGTAAAAATAAAAGTTGTAAATTAATTAAAGGTGCATCTATAAAATTTGAATATAATATTTTAATGTTCCCAAAATTATATATATTGATCTCTAAATTTGACTATGTGTTTGACCATGTTCTACAAGTAACCCAAGAAGGGTAATGAAAGATTTCTTGATGGTATTTTGATGTTTCAAGATGAGATAAATATTTAAGAGTGTTATAGACTCTATGAATAATATATATTTGGATTATTGAGGTTTTATCAATTCATATTTAGTATAAATAAAGGCTTAGAAGGTGACTATGTTTATTGAATACACTGGCAATTTGAATGACCATCTTGCAGAGGTAAGTTGAAGGTGTTTTGAGTAGAGTTGAGGAAAAAAATGAATATTAATATGTCAAAAAAGTATCATATGTTAGTGAAAAGTTAATTCAGATATTATGTTTCCCATATTCAATTATGGAAAGTCAAAATAGTTTGATTGTATATGACTAGTCTGAGTGGTCATTTTGAGAGAATTGGTTTGAGTGCTTGGAGCCTGTGTTGAAGTGTCTAAGGCACATGGAAGTGTTTTATTGGTCTTAAAGGTTTAACCCATGTGATATAATCATATGTATATGTGAAATATTTGAGTATTTGCTTCAGAAGTTTGAGACTATGTTTTCTATGTATGAAGGCCTAAAGAGTGAGGATACCTTAATTGGTAGGTTCAAGTGTTGATTTGGTGTTCCTAGTGGCATGGACCCATGAAAGAGTGAGAAATGGTATATTAGATATAGGTTTGATATGTTATAATAATTAGTGGAATTTGAAGGTGATTTAAGACGTTGCAAGAGTAACGTGTGATGTGAAGGCCTAATTATTTTAGGTCTCATTAAGGCCTAATAGAGGATTTGAGTCTTAAGGACTATGGCTGACCTAAGGAGTGGAGTGTTTCACCCATGTAACATGTGTAGATACAAATTTTAAAGGTACAAAAAGTATGTTTAGCATCTTGGCCGACCAAGATGGGTTAGATGAGTGTATGGTATAAATAATAGGCATAATTGGCCTATTTGGAGGAGAGTTGAGAAAGTGTGGAGCCAAACGAAGGAGAGAACATTTGAAAGAGAAGGTATAGTTCATTGAGGACAAACAAAGAGTGAATAATATCATTCATTCTTGTTTGATCAAGGTGATGAAGGTGAACACATAGGTCATTAGACTTAATAAGTCTATAAGAGGTAAATTGAGCGAGTAAGCCTTAGAGGCTAATTGAGTGAGTGTGCTTAGCGGATGGATTGAAGAGAAGAGAAGGTTGAGGATTGTGTTCATGACTTGCATGTTAGATTGATAATGTTTTGAAAAATTTATTGTAGTTTTATGATTATGTATGTGATAAGAAGTGAAGAGTGATCCAAAAGGGTATTTTGGATGTATTGCTTGTATACATAGGTTTGTGAGAGTGTAAAAGAGAACAAGAGAAAGTAAGAGAAGTCCATCATCAAGTGTAAAATACATTAAATTAGAGGTGGATATTACATCAAGGTAGCTAGGGTTAGTACTTCCTTGTGGGATGGGTGTCTCACTAAATTAAGGGATGGGTGTTCCTTGGTCAATTAGTGCTAGTGTAAATGTTGAATATTGTATTTATAAGACTATAGTCCATATTTCAAGGTTTAGTGGGTTTTATCCCCAAGAGGGTTTCCCACATATATCATGTGTTATGTGCTTGATCTTGTTATATCTTTCTTGTTTAGTGCAATGGTTAATTTGTATGCATCATGATTGTATGTGCAAAATGTTTACGAGTTAGGAATTGAGTTAGATTATCTATCATCACTAATTCACACCCCCCCCATCAGTGATTGTAAAAATAATAATTGGCATCAAAGTAGGACCTTCATTACAAGTTTAACCACTTGAAGGTGATCTAAGTTACAATATAGGTAAAAAGGAAAGTTGTTCAAAAGAAAAGAACATCATGGATGAATAAGTGTTTTATGATAGTGAGGAATAAGAAGTTGATCTAGAAGCTGAGCTCATGGGTGCAATTGGTAAACTGAAGGAGAAAAAAATAAGAATCATAAAATGAGGAATATGATCAAAGTTCTTGAAGTACAAGTTAGGTCTCTTGAAGGGAGTTTGTCAGGCAAGTCGATGAGAGAGGAAAAGGATAATCAAGAATTGATCAAGTCTCTGGAAGAGAAAGTATCTATATTGAAGTATGACATTGATAAAGAAGCTAAGGAGGATAAGGAGACCATCAAAGATCTAATAATTCAATCAAAGGCTGCAAGTTCATGCATGAGAGATAAAAAATATGAAAGTGTTCAATTGAAGACAAATATTGTTTCCCTAAAGGATGATCATGAAAAGGTCATAGTCAAGATAGACAAACTTGAAGAAGATCAGAATAAATTAAGACAAGACAAAGAGGTTGGTAGCATGAAAGTCAACAAGATATATCAGGCCAAGAGAAAAATGAAGAATCTAATGAGATAGCCAAATGCTTCAAGGTATGACAAATCTTTAATGGGCCATTATTTTGTTTGTCATCTTGTTGTTCAGAGATCAAAGGACTGTATAAGAAGAAGCAATCAATCAAAGGAATATCACAAACATCATCAAGCAAAAGGTATGAATGATCTTGTTTGTTTTAGATGTCATAGAGTTGGTCACATTGATAGATATTGAAAGAACAAGTTGAATGAGTTTTTAAATAAAAATAAGGTGTGTGGAGCTCCTAGTGTGCAAGGAAGAGGTCACACATGGGTATGGAGACTTAAGTCTATTAGAGAAGATCAGTTTGAGACCAAATATGGTTTGTTTGCCATGATAGACATGAAGGAAAGTCAATATTTTATATTGTCTACATTTATTGACAAGTCTAAAGCAACAAATGAAGTCAAGGATTCATTTAAAGTCAATTTGATGATGAGGTAAGACTGCAAGTTAAATGAGAGCATGGAGATATGAGAATCTCCTAAGTTTTGGGACTTTTAGTCTCACTATGTCAAAGGGGTATCTCTCTCTAGGCTTCAAGGAGACACTTTATAGAAAGAGGAAGCATGGTGGATTCTTGTTGGGTCTTGGCTAATGTTTCTTGACAAAAAATCCATGAAGATGAGTTTCTATATCAGTTTGAGGTATGAAAAATAAAGTACAGTTGTGTGTTCCTTTGTGTTGATTCAGTTCATAAGGAGTCATGTTATGATATGCAAGATACAATCCTTGGTGTAAAGAGAGAGGTCTTTGAGGGCTAAGACTATGAAGATGAGTTGCAATATAAGAAAGGTATGGATGTAATCAAATTTCATCCATATATGGTCTCTTGAGGTAGCTTGATCTAGTGTAGTGCCTTAAAAGTACTTGGAAGCTTGATTTTAGGTGAGTTAATCTACATTGTGTTTGTTCTTGTTGTTCTAATTAGTATTATGGTGACTCTTGAGAGAGGACTTGTAGGCCCTAGAAGTTTAGAGATTGGTATAGATTTAGGGAGAGATAACTTAGGTGTCTTGAGTGTGGTATAATGTTTTGACATGTTTCTTGTGAACAAGATGTGTTAAGGAGAAGATCTTGGTTATATATGTGGTCATGATCTAAGGGGGAGAATTTTTGAGATGCTTCAGTTTAATAAGCTTGTGTTATTTGGTATGCTTCATCAACTCAAGTGAAGAAACTCTACTAAAGGTGTGAAATCAAGGATGATGAGTTATCAATGTATTCTATTGCATATAAAGACTGAAGGCTAGGTTGATATGGAGTATAAAGAGAATGTATTATCATGAATAAGGTCTCAGAGTTTTGTAGATGACAAGTTGTGTATGCCATGGAGTTAGGGGGAGCTAACTTAGATAGTTTGATAGGCTTAAATATATGTGCATGATGTGAGGGGGAGCATATGTGAGATGTTTCAGTCATGGTGGAGTTATGAAGAAGTCTACTATAGATGTGAACTCAAGCATGTTGATATGTTGACTTGATCAAAACAAGTTAGGTGCTTTGACAATGTATTGAATCCTTATACATAAACAAAAAAGGAGCTTTGTAAATGGTTAGGTCCAAGGATTAGAAGACTTTGTAATAGAATTTGATTGACAAAAGAGAGATGAATTTAGTTGAGTTTGGTTTTTCAAAGTGGATGAGGTGGCTTGGTGATCTCAAGATGTTGTCATGATTAGTTTTTGGTGTTTTGGCATGTTGATTGTTATATGTGCACAGTCTGTAGGTTGGGTATAGAGATTTCTAGGTGTCATTTGAAGAATTACAAGTTTTCAAGGTGTCTTAGTGGGATAGAAAGGTATTTTGACCTCATTCAAGTGTGTTCTAGGTGATTTCAATTTTTGAAGGTCTTTTGTGTGTAATTGGAGAATTTTGTTTACTCTTAGGTTTCCCAATTTATGCTTAAGGGTATGTAGGTAAAAAAACCATGGTATAGGAAGTATGGGTTCCCAAAGGATTCTAAGCTCAAATTTTTGTCCAAAAGAATGTATTGATGACCTCAACGCATGAGAAATGTTTCAGAGATGGGTGTTGACTGGAAAGTGGTGTGTTGACCAAGTTTTTCTTATAAACCTAGTGTTTTTGCTCATGTTAGAAAAATGGTTTTCCTAATGAAATGGCCAAATATGTGATTAAAAATTCTTTCGTAATATTTTGTAAGTGCATGGTTGGTTCTATGGAGAGGATTTATGTAAATGGAGGGCTAATTGGCTAGTAGGTTTGTGAAGGAAGTATGTTGAAAATGAAGAGATGAGTGTTTATTTTTGTCATGAATTAAGGGGCATATGAGAAAGTTCTAGATACGAAATTTCAAGCCATGAAATTTTATACACTAAAAGTTATGGGGTTTGTAAGGTCTAGCTAGGGCTATAAGGCCTCTAAGCAAGACTAGTATGAAAAAGTGGATTTTTTGGTCATTTTATCCAAAATACCAAGGTGATTAAGCTCAAGTGACTTAGGTGGAGTCCCTCATAATTTTTTCAAGGTAATTTCATGCAGTTTTTGATGTTCATGTATGTTTTCTCTTCATAGAAGCCATGTATGATCAAAGAAGAGTGTAGTCATAGAGCATGTTTGAGAAGCTCAAGATAAGAAGAGGTATGCAAAATTTTAGGGGGAGTATGTATAATATCTTAGAGGTGTTCCTTTCCTATTATTAGTTCTTGAAGTCTTTTTAGGTCTGTAAGATTAGGAGTTGAGCCCACTTTGTCATTGTGTCAAAGGGGGAGAATGTTTTTAAAGAGAGAGATAAAGTTTGAGCATAAGCTTTGTATTAGTGTTTTACATAAATTAAAAATGGGGTTATTTTTAAAGGTTTACCAATGATGTATCAAAGGTGACCATGGATGTTGATGAGGTGTCATGTGTGCTAGAATGATAATGATAAAGTGTGCTTCAGTGTTCTTGCATGGTTCTTTAATGGTTGACTTAGTAAGGTAATTGATGGATGATATTGATGGTATGGACATGTTTCATAAAACCTATGGGGTGTTATGAGTGCTTGGAGTGCTTGTGGATGTGAAAGGAATTCATCAGAGTAGTCATATGAAGGTCTAGGTTCAAGTAGTCATCTTCACAAATAAAGTTGAGTAAGTAGTTTGATGACATCCTATTTCACACATGTGAAGGTTTTATGAGTAGTTTGTTACATGGATGGATTCCTATATGAGAGGTGATTATGTGGTCCAAGTTTTAGATCTAGATATGGTGTGTATCAAAAGTTATTAAGGTGCAAAGTTGGCTTTCTAAGCAGAGTTCACTAAGTTCCCATAGTTAGCCAAATTTGCAATATCGAATATCTATGATGAGATATGGTTTTTATTAGTGGTAAATATTCATTAATCTATGAATATTCCATTTTTCAAAGTTAGTATTTGGAAATTTTTGTGGAGTGGCTGATAGGGTGGGATCACCTAAATTTTTGGGGTCCGAGTTAATTTTGAGGAGAGGTTCTCCTACATTTGAATGTAAATCTCCTCATATAAATGTAGTTTGTCGGTACCTTGAAAACCACTTTAGAGGAATTTTCCATATACTATCGGGCAACTTTAGGATTTTTTTTGGTGGTTTGTATTTTAAGTCTAAGGAGCACTTCAAGAATCAATAGTTTCTAGCAAGGTATGCAATGATTTTTTTACAATATAATTTCTTAGTATTTTTTAACTATAATTCCATTTATTACTCTTTAAGTGCCATCATAACAATTAAACATGAAGGCATCTAATGATAACCTATGAGTGGTTAATGGCATCTTACAATTGTGGGCACTAAATAATAGCCTATGGGCAATTAAATGCAATCTACCAATCCTCAATGATAGTATGCAGGTGGATGATGTCAAGATGCAAGCAAACAATGATAGGTTATAGGAAGATGATGATAGGCTATCTATAGGCAGATGTTGGTATCTTGTAGCCTATGGGAATCTACCCACAAGCCTATAGGTGGATGCTTGTATATTGTGAGTGCCTTTCCATAATCCTTATAGGCATCCACCCATAGGCTACAGGTGGATACCCACAGGATATAAATGGATGACCATAGGCTATAGGTAGATGCCCATAAGCTGGAGGTATCCAATCGTAGGCTATAGGAAAAAGCCTACAACTTATTGGCATCTACCTATAGGATGCCTATAGGCTATGGGAATCTACCCATAAGGATGTAGGAATTGACCCATAGGCTATAGGAAAATGCCCATAAGCTACAAGAATTTACCTATAGTTTGTGAGTGGATGCCTATAGCCTATGGGCATCCACTTATAACCTATAGGTGGACACCTATAGCCTATGGGTGTCTACCTATAGGCTTGTAGGTAAACACCCATAGGTTGTAGGAATATACTCACAAGTTATTAGCATCTGATCATAGGATATAGGCATACATTCATAATATATTGGTGTCTACCTATAGGTTACTGGCATACACCCATAGGCTACTGACATCCACCCATAGCCTGTTGGCATCTACCCTCAAATTGTAGGCCTCTACTCATAAGTTATAGTCAAGTGTCTATAGGCTACCATTGGGTACCAACAAGATACAATCAAATAGTAGTAGGATTTGTGTGATTCATCATGTGGTATCACATGATTCACCTATGTAATGATATGCCTTCCAAATTGATTCACCACCATTATGAATCTGATTTGCCTCGAGACCTCCACAAGTTTTTTTTATATGGCCCACTAAAATGAATAATCTAGTGAGAATTCAATCTTATAGATGAAAATATAATGGTGAGTATCCAATTTAACAAATGGAGATCTAAAAGTGAGCGAGTGATCATGTAGATAGAGATTAATGGCATGCATGAAGTCATTATGCCAAAGGTTCTTGGGATTGCAAGTGATAGTGACATGTGTCTCAATCATGATGATTTGATATAAGATCAACATCACATGGTTGTTCATGTAGATATAGATAGATGGTATATTTAGATTCAAATAATTAATTCCCCAAAGGCATGAGGGATTACCAAGTGGTGCAAGAGTGGGGACTGGCAGCAATGGGCTCAGAAGGCATGTGAGGGTACCAAGTGTCTTAATCATGAAATCATAGATCAATGATCAATAGTGAGAGTTAAAGAGTTAAAGTCAAGATGATCACAAGGATATAAATGGAGTGAATTTTATAAATTTTATAGGGGACATGATATGAGTACATGCTCTGTAATATTTGCATTTACCAGCGACCGTTGGTATTTGAAATTAATAAAAGAAAAACTAGTGTTGAGTATTTTGCTTATATATTTTGATATAGGATGAATTTGAAGGTGATGTAAAGTGAAAAGTTGTAAAGTACTTAAATATTCATCCAAAAAAATTAATTATAAGATTTTAATGTTCTTAAAATTTTAAATATTGAGATCCAAAGTTGACTATGTGTTTGACCATGTTCTGCAAGTAACCTGAGAAGGGTAATTGAAGAATTCTTGATGGTATTTTGATGTTTAAATATGAGAAAAATATTGGAGAGTGTTATAAAATATATTATAACCATTTATGTTGATTATGGAGGTTTGAAAAATCCATATTTATTATGAACAAAGGCTTAGAAGTTGACTGTGTTTATTGAATACACTGGCAATTTAAGTGACCATCTTACAGAGGTAAATTTAAGGTGTTTTGATCAGAGTTGAGGAAATAAATGAATATGAATATGTTAATGAAGTCTCAAAGTTTCATGAAAAGGTATTGGAGATATTATTTTTCCCATATTTATTTATGGAGAGTCAAAATAACTTGACTATATATGACTAGTCTGAGTGGTCATTCTGAGAGGTTGATTTGAGTGCTTAGAGCCTGTGTTGAAGTGTATAAGGCACATTATTTTTTTATAGAGGTTATAAAGGTTTCACCCATGTGATATAATCATATGGATATGTGAAACATTTGAGTAGTTAATTCATAAGTTTGAGACTATATTTTTTGTGTATGAAGGCCTAAAGAGTGAGGAGACCTAATTGGTAGGTTCAAGTGTTAAGTTGTTGTTCCAGGTGGCATGGACCCATGAGGGAGTGAAAAATGGTCTATTGGAGATAGGTTTGATATGTTCTAAGAATTTGTGGAAGCTAAAAGTTTTGTGATAGGTTACAATAGTAACGTGTGATGTGAAGGCCTAATTATTTTGGGTCTCATTAAGGCCAAATGGAGGATTTGAGTCTTAAGGACTATGTCCAACCTATGGAATGGAGTGTTTCACCCATGTAACATGTGTGAAGACATATTTAAAAGTTATAAAAAGTATGGTAAGCATATTGGCTGACCAAGATGGATTAGATGAGTGTATGGTATAAATACTAGGCATAATTGGCCTATTTGGAGAGAATTGAGAAAATGTGGAGCCAAGTTAAGGAGAGAACCTTTAAAAGAGAAGTTATAGGGAATTAAATACCAATATATAGTGAATAGGATTAGTCATGCATATCTTATCAAGGTGTTAAAGGTGAACACATTGGACCTAATGAGCTTAGAAGAGGCAGATTGAGCGAGTAAGCCCTAGAGGCTAACTGAGTGAGTGTGCTTAGTGGATGGATTGAAGAGAAGAGTAGGTTTAGGATAGTTTTCATGACCTAAATATCATTTTTTTAATATTATTATAAATTTTTTGTAGGTTTTTTTATTATTTATGTTCTAAGAAGTGAAGAGTGATCCAAAAGGGTGTTTTGGATGCATTATTTATGTGTGTAAGTTTGTGAGAGTGTAAAGGGGAAAGAGAGAAAGTAAGATAATTCCATCATTAGGTGTATAAGACATCATATTAGAGGTGGTGATTAGATCAATGTATCTGGGGTTAGTGATTAGTTTCTTAGGGGGTTGGTTCGTCCTTATGGGATAGGTGTCTCATTAAATTATGGGATGGGTGTTCCTTGATCAGTTAGTATTGGTCTAAATGTTGAATCTTGTCTTTATAAGACTGTATTCCATCTTGAAATTTTTAGTGGGTTATATCCCCCAAGAGGGTTTCTCACATATATCATGTGTTATGTGCTTGATCTTGTTATATCTTTCTTATTCAGTGCAATGGTTAATTTGTATGCATCATGATTGTATGTGCTGAATGTTTAAGAGTTGGGAATTGAATTGGATCATTTGGCATCACTGATTCAACTGCCCTCTCAATTATCGTACCTATAACATGCACATATCAAATATTCCAAAATTTATAAAAGAAATAACAAAGGTTCCAAAATTCAATGATAATCAATTTGTATTTGTTCTTCATGGAGATGCTAATATGCCTATGTTTCATGTGGATGGAATTTTTCAACCTATAAGAAAATTTCAACCTCCTTACCATGCTTCAATAAATACTCTATAAATGATGAATACCATAAATGATCTTCAATAACAAATGGTTATTATTAAATTATAAATTTCCTCACATGAGGCTACTTTCCATTATAATATCCTGGTGGACCAACCCCTTACTAGAAATGTCTTTGAACATATATATCCTTCCAATTTTGTTATGCCTTTATTCCTTATATATGATTTTAAAGGTGATCCTAATAATATTTTTAAATAATATATACACTCTTTTGGACATTAGGAAAAGGATGGGCATTTGTTACTAAAAGCTTTTCATATGAGCTTAGCTAAAGAATCCCTTGATTGGTTATATAGCCTCCCTGATGGGTCTCTATCAATATTCAAAAAAATTGAGGATGTATTTTTAATAAATTTTCATAATCACAAGTTTTCCAAGTTGCCATTAGACCTTTTACAAGCAGTGACTCAAAATTAAGATGAACATATTCAAGACTATGCTATTCAATTCAAGGAAGTTTTATATTCTTTAAATTACATCCCCTCAGATTTATAAATATAATTTATATTTATTAGAGGTCTTATTTATCCACTTAAATAAATAATGTTACATAATACCTTTTCTTCTTTCAATTTATTAAATTGGCATGTGTATAGATATACATGTTACATAATCACAATATCAATATTTGTAAGAAGGATGAGGATCCTCAAGTTTAAAAATTCAAAATCATCCACACCATCAAGATATAATGATCACATTATTCATGGGTGGTGCTTGTGTTTTTCATAACCATGTTGATCCTACATAAGAAAAAACCACTTATAATGTAAGACATTTGTAACAACTTGGATTTGATCTAAAATACTTACTATATTAAGGAGATTGGAAATATTCCTTGGGAAACATAATGATACCAATTACTTGTGGTCGTAAAGTGATTCAAAAAAGAGTTTAGGTTATAGAAAAAAATATATAAATATAAATTCATAGTAGAATGCCTTTGGTTATACTAGATGGAAGCAAAAACTGACCAAAATTAGTAAGGTGTCTCCTTCTCTTATGAGGACAAATTGGTTCGTATACCACACTATGGAAATTGTTCCTCTAATTTAAAATAAAATCATGAAGAAGAACACTCTATACACCATTTTCACCTATCCAACACTATTCTTCACAATGAAAATAATCTAACCTAAGGTTGAAAATAATCAAATATTCCCAAAATACCAAAAAAATAAAAAAATCCAAAATTATTCAACATTTCCATATTTTATCAGCTCCTTTCCATCTATGTTGTTGGTTTCATTTTGGTACATAGCATATCATTTATTTTTATATATACACATATGTTTCATGCATCTTTTGAGTATGATACAAGCATACCCAAGCACATGATCTATGTGCATACAAATGTTGGCCCTTCCCTCTACATACACCATTAGTACATTGAGGGAATCTACTTATTTGATCATGATACACCCAGGTTACATTATTATATGATCATTTCCATTATCATGTTTGATCTTATGTACTTACACATGCCTTTATCCATGCTTATATCTTTTGTAGTGTACATGATATGTTATGTACTTAACATTTTTGTCTAACACATATATCTAGAGACTAGTATGATATACTTATGTTGGTTGCTTATGATTCCATGTTTTCCTCTGTTAACATCATTGAGTGTGTTCCTTATTTTCTATTTTCTTGTATTATATTACTTATTCAAGCATTTGAATATGTTCCATTGCTTGTGACCTTCATGCCTATGTTTGCCTATTTTGACATTTGCATATGTCATAGTTTGTTGTATATGGACATTTGAACATGTTATTATATGCTTTGTGGACATTTGAATAAGTCATGTCCCTTTGATTATGTATAATTTGAACATGCCCCTTGTACAATATCTCCTTGGACTAATGCCTTTTGTTTTGAATTTATTTTCTCTTGTGTGTATGCTTAATTATTTAATGAGCTTATATTGTTATTCTTTAAATGTTATCATTATTTACATTATGCATCTTAGGACTTGTTGTGATCACATACTATGTACTTAATTTCTATATCTACATAGAAATGTTACTCCTATATGCTACAACTCATAATAAATAAATATGGGAAAAAGAAAACCCCTACTCTTACACCCCCTCATAAGCACAACTTAGGTGGGAAGTGTAAAAAAATGGGTCCTAACAACTAGGCCTGATGAAGTACCCATGTATAAATCAATCTCTCATAAAATAGATAAAAAGAATAAAAATCATAGGAACCTGCCCCCCCCACAAAACAAAAAAGATATATAGAAGAAGAGTCTAGAAGGCCCCCCCAAAAGATGATGTTGTAGTGCCCTGAACCTCAAGAAGAGCTCAAAAGTGAAGATAGTCTCTCTCCATGAAAGGTATGGTAAAGATTTATACAATTTAATCTATCATCTATCAATATCTCAGATCAATTATGTCCCTATGGATGAACTCTCTAATGAAGTATATGTGAATTTTTACATGTTTGGTCTATTGATGTTGAAACAAAATTTTATAAATTTGAATAGTACTCTAATTATCATAGTAGATGATGATAGATCATTTGAACTAGATACTAAACTTTGTGAGAATCCCTTAAAGTCATGTGGCCTTGTGGTAGAATTAACATCCCCCCTATTCTTTACCTTAGTAGATGATAAACCAATAACATTTTACTTCTTTCTTAACCAACTAATTAGCCCTAAACCAATGGAAAAATTGTAACCTAAAGTGTACAAATGATTCTAAATATCACCATTTAAGTTTGAGTTAGTGTAACCAATCAAGTCGATGTCAGTGTCATCACTATAAATCTCAAATCTATATGTTCCTTAAATCTAGTGAAAGATTATCTTAGCTACTTTTTAGTACAGTTCATGGGGTTCTTATATAAATATGGAGACTAGGCCCACTACATGTGATATATTAGGTCTAGTATGAATCAAGTAGATAAGGTTACCCATAAGTTTTCAATACAAGGTAGCATCAACCAAAGTTGAAATACAAGCTACCTCAAGCTTGACTCTAGATAGAAAGGGAGTCAGAGTTGGCTTACAATTAGCCATGTGAAATTGAACAAGTAGATTGAAAGGATACTTAGGACGTGTAAGAGTAATCCCTGAGTTAGATAAAGAAATTTTAATCTAAATGAAGTAGTGTAACAAACCCAAGTCTATCATGGAAACTATGTCCTAAAGAGTCCTTTTCATCACTACAATAGATAAATAAGAGATACCAATGATCAAAAGATCATCAACATAAAGAACCAAAATCAAGAATAAACCATCCTGCCATAAGAGATAAACATTCTGATTTGAATGACATCTAGTGAATCATGTTGAAAGAAGAAAGGAATCCATCTTGGCATACCAATATTGAGGGGGATTTTCAAGGCCATAGATGGATTTCTAGAGTCTACATATAGAGTAAGATTCCTCAACAAATCCTAAAGGCTACTCCATGTAAGTATCCTCCTTAAGATCACCATGTAGAAAGGCACCCTTCACAATTATATGATGAACATATCAATTATTAGTTATGGTAATATAAATTGTGAATCTAATTGAGTTCATCTTGGCAACTAGTGCAAAGGTATCTATGTAGTCGATGCTAGGAACATGTGAAAAACCCTTGGTAACCAACTATACCTTGAACTTATCAATGGATGCATATGTTACATATTTAGTCTGATATATCCATCTATATTGAACTATATTTATTCCCTTAGGAAGAAGTCTTAAGTCCCAAATATGATTCTTGATTAAGGATTTATATTCCTTATGCATGGTATAATCCCACTCAGGAATACATGATGCCTCTAAAAAATTATATGGATCTAAGGTAGAGGTATAGAAATAATGTGGCCCAGTCTAAAACTTTGAACATGTCCAACTATCATATAAATGATCCTTAACCCATGTAACTACACTTTATTGTGTCTACCTAGCCCAAAGAGGACCAGAATTGGATGAATCAATTAGAGAAACAACTTCCTCTAAAGTGTGGCTAGAAGTGGATGAAGATGAGTCCTCATCACTACTTGCTATCATAATTGGAAGAAGTATACTCAACCTCTAGAATATGCTTCATATGATTTGAATCATCTGAATCAAATCCAAGTGAGTCCAATGAAGTGGGAGAAGTGTCAAGTGTCGAGTCTATGGAACTCTTCTAAAAGTGAACACTTATCTGTATGAACATATCATATATGGTCAAATGAATAAGGAAGTACCCATTGACACCATTTGGATAACCTATGAAGATGCAAGGATTAATTTGAGGTTTGATATCCTTATGTTTCTTCTTTGGTATGCATGCCATAGCTGGAGATTTGAAAAATCTAAAGTGCTCAACTATAAGTTTCCTTTTGTGCCAAGCTTCAAATGGAGTTATACCTTTTAAAGCTTTTTGAGGAACCCTATTATGAATGTCGCAGGCATAATTAATGGTTTTAGTGCAATACTGAGGTGTTAATGACTTAGAGTGAATCATATAGTTAGCCATCTCTTTCAAGGATTGGTTCTTACATTCTACCACACCATTCTACTAAGGACTATACAAAATTGTGCGTTATAAATCAATCCCCTCTATTATGTAAAACTAATCAAACCTATTATTTATATACTCACCCCCATTATCAGTTCAAATAAACTTGATACATTTCTTAGATTATTTCTCTGTAAGACCTTTGAAGTCTCAAAACTTGTCAAAAAATTTATATTTCTACCTAAAGAAGTGAACCAATGTGTATCTCAATAAATCATCAATGAAGGTAAGGAAATATTTAGCCCTTATGAAAGATAGACTAGGAAAAGGTCTAGATACATCACTATGTACTAACTCAAATGCTTGTGAATCCCTCTAAGCTTTGCCTTTGTTAAATTTATATTTGAGATGATTCCCAAGGGTGTAACCCTCATAAAGACCCTTAGAGAAATGGACATGAGGTAAGCCTATGACCATGTCTTTTTAGTTGAGTTACTCTAGGTAGTGGTAGTTGAGGTGGCCAAACCACTCATGCCAAAGTTTTCTAACTCCATTTGAATTAGTCAACAATGTAATAAAAAAAGAATCAAGTGAAAATTTTGAGAAGGTGTATAACCTAACTTGGTGATTTTCCCTACCTACTACCAGTGTAGAATAATTGTGCAACTCTCTGATAGTGACTAAATCTAGTGAAAAATCTAACCTCATGCCCTTATTGATGTGAGTGATTTAGTCCATTGATAGGATATTACTTAAAAGTGATGGAATAGTTATAACATTATTTACTATTCCTCCATCCATTTCAATAGACCCTCTCCTTGCAACTTCTACTGAAGTGTCATCACCCAAAGTGATAGAAGACATACTAAAAAGATCTAAGGAAGAAAAATCAACTTATAAAGAGCCCATATGGTGGGAAGCACCCGAGTCAATAACCCATGAAGAGGTTGGAGATGTAACTATTATAAGAGGCTTGCCTTTTTATTTCTCTTTATGTTTTATTTTTTCATTAGAATAATCTTGAGTTGATGAATTCTACTTAATAAATTGAAGAACACCTATGTTATTTTTATCTATAAGATGATTTAGGTGATCAATTTGTTTCTTCATGCACTTGTGTTCATTGTGATCAAATTTTATTTCAATAGGCACACTTAAACTTCTCTTTCTTAGGTTTTTCATTAGAAGAGGAAGTTTTAGTGGTTGTTTTGGTAGAGATTAATTCTTTATTCTTCTCTTGATCCTTGTTATTTTTCTTCTTCTCTTTGTTATAATTCTTTGTTTTCCCATTCTTTGAAATCAGGGCTTGAGGTTTTGCAGAATTTAGAGCACCCATCTATATTAACTTGTCTTGCTCCTGATTCAAGTCAGCAACAAAGGAATCTAAAGAAGGCATTTTCCATGTAGTGCCTAGAACACTTTTAGTGGTATAGAAAGTGGATAAAAATACCAAGTAATTAGGACCTAGCTTAAAGAGTATATAAATAATAATTTGGTCATCTTTATTATCTATTCCAATTTATTTTAATTATAATATCAAAGACTTGAACATGGTAAAGACATCCTAAAGGGTGTAAAAATTGCTAGGACTTTGGCTGATAAGCTCATTTTCAAGTTCATGACCTCTCATCACATCTAGCTTCCAAAAAAACTTTTCCAAGATGGTCCAAACTTCATTAGGATATTTAGCAAGTTCAAAGTGAAAGAGAAGATTTGGTGATATAGAAAGACAAAACAACCCATAAGCTTCATCATAATGGTTGTACTACATAACATTTTTTACTTATGTACTACATTCAATTTTGTTTCATTCATGTGCATATTATTCTAGTGTGTGCACAAAATTTTTAAAACAAATATCCTTATGATTAACCTCATAGTATTCAATTACGATGTGAAAATCCTTCAAATGTTATTCTCCAGTCATTGCATTGTTCCTCTAAAGCTTAGGGAGTCAATTCCTTACCTCATTTGGAACTTCATTAGGTATCGAGAGGAGTGTCAAAGTTGTTTGGTGGAGTTAAAGTAGTTAGTGGTTGCTTCTACTACCTATTATTTAGAGGATAGGTCTTCTTTAGATATTTCTGAAAAGCATGAGTCTCTTCAAGAATATCCTTGAGATCATTCTCTTCTTGGAATGGGAACTCAAATGTCTCCACCATGAGATTTGGATCCAAATATTTAGATGAGTTTGAAGAGCTATATGTAACTCCACCATTATATTTATTAAGATTCAATTTAAAATATGATGTAAACCCTTGCTCCTTATTATAATTATAATTTTGGTTTTTCATTCATAGTAGTTAAATGGTGTTAATGGATTAATTAAACTTGTATATATTGTACAAAAATAAAGTGTCATGGTTGTAGTTGAAGTTATTGTTATTACAAAAATGAAAGTGCAAGCAAAAAAAAAGAGTAACTCAAAACACAATACACCCCATTGAACTATGAAATGGTGAACCCCCTTCCCTTGAAAGTTGCAAATAATACAAGCTCAAAAGATGTCAGGCATAGTCAAGAATGCATCTAGAGAAACTAGTGTAGATGTTGAAAAGACATGATTTACAAGACAAGGGGATGTCATGCTTAGCTGATAATACCTCTAAAATAAGTATACATAATAAGCAAACAAGAGAGAGAAAGTATTGTTTGAATTTGAGGGGGTTTGGCCACCTATGAAATTAGACCTCACCCTCTGATCTTCAATGATTGAAAATATGAATATTTTTTAAACAATAACTTCACATTTTTTTTAAAAATGCTCACAATATATTGTTTTTATAGAAAAAAAATAACTCTTGAAAGATCTAAATATCACCCGTGCTATATTATATTATTTTATGGAAAATAATTAAAAACTCTCCCTTTAATACAAATGGTTCCTCAAATAAAAAACCCCACCATTCTTTAAAAAATTACACTTATAATGAGCTTGTAAAATGAATTAATATAAATATTTATATTTAGTCTAAGCTCAATTTTTAATGAAAAGTTCATTAAAAGCCAAGCTTTTTAAAGGAAAAAAATAATACAAAAAAGGAATACCAAAATGGTGATGCAATTGATGGTGGAGGAGAGATATATAGGTTCTTGGTGATGTCATGGGATGTTAGGACCCGACTATGAAGGGTGATATTAGGCTATAGAGGTGGTATCGATGCCACTTGTAGCTAAAACATTCTGCAAGTCAAACTAGGATGGACATGGGAGTCATGGCTAGTGTGCATGTCATTAAAGAGGGAGAGATAAGACCACCATCAAAGGGAGAGTTTATATCATGTTGCAGCCAAGAAAGGCCAAATTGAAGGTGGAGAGAGCACTCACATAGGATGAGAGTGTTCAAATGCAGGACATAGGCAGAGATAAAATGTAGGCCTAGAAAGACCTATAAAATCATGAAAACCTTTAGCCAGGGCATATGAACCCCAAAACCAATCTTTAATATTGTATGCATAGGTGTTATGGTGCTTCAACAAAATAATGTCTACATACAAATTTGTAAAATACAATGCCAACCAAGGAGAATCTATCAGACTAGTAAAAAATGACCCCTACAACTTTTTTGGTTGTATGAGGATTTTAATATTTTAAAAACATCCTAAAATTTATTAAACCCTTAAAAAAAATCCTCATAATACACTCAAGATTTCAAAATAAATATAATAGCATAATAACTAGACATATGATTACTGAGGTGGCTCTAATACCATATCGGGGTTGAGTCCATGTTCCATATATGTTGAATGTACAAGCCAAGTGATTACACGAACTAAGTAGGTACATACCACAAAGTAATTGAAATCAAAATGAAACAAAAATGCAAGAATATTACACAAGATAAAATATGATCTAAAAGCCAAACTTCTATTAAACAAAACTCACAAATGTGATAAGTACAAATAAGAGAGTGTTGATTAACTCTTCCATAAAAGTTGGTCAATAGACCCTCAAAATATAATAGTAACTCCTCCACAAAAGGTGGTTAATAGAGCCAAGAATAGAGGAGTAACTCCCATACTCAAAATATCTGATCAAGGGAGTTACTTCCTACTCATCTGGTCAACATGTACACTTAAACAAGCTTCTCCATAAAAGTAAAAAAAAATTATGTGAGAGAAAAAAATCCATAATAAATAAATATGAGAACAAAGAAAACCCTATGCTAACAACATCATCCATATACAAATTAAACAATTATCTTATCCTTTTAAGGTAAGGTACCTACCAGTCTTTACATATCTTCACCTTAAAGGTAGGGAATATCTGTGGAGGAATGGCATAAAGGCATGGCTTCCATGTTTTCACAATTTTAAATTATAGTGGGGGCATGTTATGAAAAAATGTTATCCACAATTATATTAGTTCTCAGGTTCTCCACATTTAGTGGGGGCATCTCATGGGAACATATCCTCCACACTTATAAAAAATTTAAACTAGCCAAATCTTATAGTTATATGATTTAGATACACATTTGTGGCATTATTACATACATTGGTACCATTGTTATACACAAGTTTCATCTTCAGACATATATGAGGTGTGTATGCCATGCAAAGAGCACCTTAAATTAAAAAATCAAATCAATTTTCAGATTTCAAATACTACTATGGATTATTAGCATGCCTAGGATGGACTTTTATGAACTATTATTGAACCAATCTATTGCAGTAGTTGGTTCACCTTTTGGTAAGGTTGATAAGATTAAATCACTCAATTTTAATAATTTTATAAGTTAGACTTGATTAAATCATCTAATTTCATTATATTTATAGGATGAAATGATTAAATCATCCATCCTCACTAGATATATAGTGTGATTTGATTGGATCACTCACACTCATCGGGTTATAAGTATGATTAGGTTGCATGATTGAGATAAGCTTAATGGCCATGTGACAACTTACCTTTTCACCAAGGTTGGGGCAATGGTGTCCTCCAATGTCTATATATATATATGCACTTGTAGGTTTCCAAAATTCTCTAATCTTAGTTGCAAGGCTCCAATGAAACATCTCTTCAAAGAAAATTTCCAAAAGGCAAGATGGTTGCATTCATACATAGATGTGCTCCAAACCTTGCTCTCTTTACTTTCAAGCATTTAAAATTATTTAAATTATATATTATATGTACTGATTATATATCATAACATGCTCTTTATATAGGTTAGTCACTAGCAAAGCACTCAATTTAGGTTTATGCAAAGACAAGGTGTGTTATACACACCCAAATACACATTTTTTCCCTTTGAACTAGCAATTTCATTACTAGTTTAAAGGGGGGAATATAGACATTAAATATAAATTATATAACACCTCAATCTTTTACGCTTAGAAAATACCTATCATGGTAGTACCCTTTAGTTACAAGACCTTTATGTTGTCAAAAGACTCACACCCACTATCTCTTTGTGTCAAATTGCTTATCTTAGACTGACTATTTTGATTTTGATGACGAAGCCTTATATACTGTGAAAATTTCTATAAACATGATTATTATCATTCTCTATTAGTTTTGGATTTGTACTTTTTTCTAACTTCCTAGATACTTACATCCCAACCAAAATGCCTACATCGACACAGGGGTTCATTTTCCAACTAAGTGTCCAATGCCTAAAATTCATCTAATTTGAAAATGAAATGCATCCTAATGGTCAGCCTAAGTGCTTTGGTGTGAAATATTTTCAAAAGGGATTGGTATATATATAAGATCAGCCCTCATCCATTTAACACTTATAAAAATACCTAGAAATCACAAGGCAACTTACCAAGAGCACTCAATCTAGCATTCAAGTGAGTAAGCCTGCCCTATTCATCCCTATTTACATATCAAACACAAGATTAATATCCCCATATGTCTGAAGTATTAGAGCATCCCATAAGGCATATTTTCTAAGATACAAGATAGATCACTGTATTTACTTATTTTTCATACACTATATCCTTATGCACACACAAGCCAACATTTAAGGAAGAACTACATAAGTCTGAGGCCCTGTTTAGAGTATTGGTTATGTAGGTTCCACCCATTAACATAGGGTCCTCGAGGTAGCTTGACACTATGTGCCTCCTAACCTATTTTTTTCATAGTCACTCCAAGTGTGAGGAAGCTATATTTTGAACATTTGATGAAGATCAACAGCTTGTGTACATGATCTGTATACATCAAAAGAAAGATAAAAGAAAACCTAAAAGGTTATAATTGCTCACATCTAGATCCAATCACTATTTTTTACTGGACACCTGCGTCCATCTTAGACACTAATGTCAATGCAACTGTTTAGATCTGATGCAAGCATCCAAGGCCACAAAGTGTAAAACTCTAAAACCTGATGAGTATTTCATAATCCTAATTCAGTCCACTTAGTCTATTTTAGTCTAAATCTACATACAAACAGTAATCTAGCTAAGTACTCTTGTTTTTAATTTATTACAATATCAATCAATAGTTATACTTTCTATTTTTGGTATATCTCAATATTATAAATTCAAAATATTATTTATTTGAGTTTTCAAATTAATTGGCTTGATATATATATGTTTATCACCCTTGTGCTTAACTATTTATATATTCTTAACCTTAGATATCCTCTTTATCTAAATTTAGGGTTTAAAAAAAAGGTGTATTCCCTATCAAAGACTCTTTCTTTGAATTTTTGAATTTCCCTCCAAAATTAGTTCACTTTTAGGCTTAGTTGGGGCAAGGAGTAGGGGTCGAAACCTACCCTAAAACCTATCATGCATAAATGAAAATGACTTCTAATATTTTTTTGTATTTTTTCCATCTTCGCAAACACATATGATTAAGCATATTTAATTATTTAAAAAAAAATTATATAGCTTTGTGAAGGGGAGAATGTAGTTTTTGAATTTTTTAATGTTAAACTATTTTTTTAATTGTTACTTAATTTATTCACAACACCTCATTATGGTCTTTACATATATCGTTACAAATACCTTTATAACTTTTTGACTATTAATTGAAAGTTTATAAAACTTATATCTCAACAATATACACATCGTTGGTTATCATTTGATTTATTTTTTTACGAATTTAAGGTCAAAATGTTGTGTTCGTATACTTGCAGTTTTTGTTTCTAATTGTCTTAACTTTTAAAAATATTTAACACATACACATGATGACATAATGAACATTAACTAAGGTATAGAACCCCCCCCCCCCTTTTTTTATAAATAAAACCCACACATTTCTAACTAGTTTTTACTTCTTGTCTCATCTTACAAAGATAAAGATCTCTCTCTCACCTACACAAACAAAACAAATAATTACTTCACAAACAACTGAAAAATATATTGCCTATAGAAAATGAATCTCACAATTATACTATTTTTTTTTAATGTATATACAAATGTAAATGACTTGTGTAAAGTTATCCTAAATTTTAATGCACTTTAATTTATTTGTCTTATATATATACTTTGTTGCCATCACTTTGTTTTTAATCATATTTCATTCTCAGTTATGATCTTTGCACAATACCTTTTCTACTAAAATTTGATATTTTTTTATAGTTTTTTAAACTATCTATTATCTCAACATAAATGTAATGTTACAAAGTACTTCTAGCATTCCAATGATATATTTTCGGTCTCAAACATTACTTGCAAATAAAGATGTAAAAATTATAAGCTTTATGCCATAAATAAGGAAGCAACATTTTTGGCATTTAAGCCATTTTATTGTAAGTTCTTTCTCACATATTTATTTCTAAAATATGGATGTGACATTTTATCCAAAACTTTCAGTAATAGAATATTAAAATCAATTTCAAATCACAAGCCAAATACTATGTTATGAATAACATTAAATATTTCTTGTTTAATTATTTAAATTGATATATATTTTTCAACAAATGAAATTTTCTTTCTTTTTTTTTGAGAGTCTTTGTCAATAAATCTCTTTTGTCTATCCCCTGTTAATACTTCCGTTTCAATGAAACAAAAAAGAAAAATATTATATATTATTCAATATAAAAATACAGAGTAATCACTACACAACCTTTATTTTAACTTCAAGTAAGATTTACTGATCTCATCACAAATACCTCTATTGACTTCATATTTAGTAAATTGAGGAATAATAATATAAATTGAAGAGGAGATAGTCTATCTATATATCAATGTCTAAATTTTAGAGGAGAGTCATAACTCTTGCATACCTACAACATTTGCATCATTATTTGGTGAGTTGTATAGAAGACTAAAGTGCAAAGAATGGATACATATTATGACTAGAGAAATACCTAGGCATGCATCAAAGCCTCTGCAACATAGTGATAACATAAAAAATTAAAGAGATAAAGAGAGTACATATCCCGAACTCTAAAAGAATAATTGAGTGAGGAACTATTATTTTAGTTTGAATGTTATTTGATAACATGGAAATAAAAACTCTTTCTAAACATTTGAAATAATTTTATCTAAAGTATGGGCCACAAACCTCACAATCATAACACAGTGTGGGAGTTATTAATGTATGGAAAATTTTAATATTTGTTCAAATATCTTATAATTAGCGATAAAAACATTGTCATTCCAAGGAAGTCAAAGCTTTATATCCTTTATTATTTATTGAATCTATTGCAAGGACAAGGCTAAAAGGTGGTATAGATAAAATCACACTCAAGTAGGTGTAAGATTGCACCACCTCGACCTATTTTACTTTGTAATTCAAATTTATTGTAGATGTTATTGTTTTAGTTATGTTGAAAGCCATAATTTTTATCTTAGTAATATTTACTTCAAGACCATACTCATATAGTCATACCCATGTTATGCTCACTAAAATATAAAAGTAATTGACATTAATCTAACACTCATCATTAAAGATTATACTTTTATTTTTTTATTTAAGTTCAAGTTTTATTTTCTTTGAACACTTAACGTTAGTGATATGAAACCATGTTGCTAAAGGTTTTTCTGACATTCAAAAATTGCATTAAGGAATTTTTGTTGGATGCAAATATAGTGTTAATGTAGTAATGATGATGATGATGATGATGATGATGATGATGACAACAACAACAACAATAATAAAAGTTGTAAAAATATGTTTAAGCATTTACAATAAGAATATGAAAATATTATTATCATAGCACCATAAATATTGATTTTCATATTATGACACTATTATTTTATATTTAAGAGATCTATAAAACATTAAACAATAAAAATTAGTATTTAATGATAGGGATATAAAACATTGGTGTTATATTTGACATATATAACATCATTATTTCATCACTTTAATAATAAAAAATTATTATTTAATATCAAAGATATATAATAATGGTGTTAATTTGAAAGATATAGCACTATTGTTTCATCATCTTACTATTAAACACAAAAATAATATTAGATGTAAATGTGACAAAATAATAATGTTATATCTTCTTATATTTAATAGCATTTTTTAATCTATGTGACATTAAATGCCCTTTTTTTTTAGTGTTTAATATATTAAGGAGTATAAGGTTTTAAAAAATAATGGTTCTAAAATACATATTGGCGAGTAAGAGAGGAAGGAGGAGGAGGAGATAGGGGTAAGCAGAGATGGAGGATGGAGTGATGTAGGATTATCCCATATGAAGGGAAATATTGCATCATGAATGTACCATTTTTTTAATTTAGTTTAGGGCACATGCGCAAGTGCACAATTATTTTTTCATGAGCAAATGTTGGATGGTTTTTGATTTATGCAATTCACTTAAAACAAATATGAGGCACAAATAATTGTGCAAAACATTTTTGGAAAAATGCAAGAAAGTCACCTATAGATATCAATGTGTACATGGAAAAAAGAGAGAAAATATTGGTGTGCATATAAATTTGTGTAGTTTAAAGCAAGTTGACTCCAAATTTATTTGACTCTAATATTTCTATCTTCAAATCCAACCATAGTATGTAGTTCATGTAGATAAATAAAATTATGTAACTTATTATTATATTTATACAAATAATTAGAACCTGGCATTTTTAAGATTTTGGGGTGTGTGTTTATCTAGTTGTTTTGTTAATAATATCTTTCATGGAATCTTTCTTTATTTATATGATCGCATTGACTAGTACCAAAGAAAGGATTTTAATCATGTACAAAGTAAGGCACTTATATAAGATTGTGAGTATATATCTCACCTCAATAAGGTCTGTTTTAAATAAAATAAGACTCCTCCTAGATGAGATGTTGGTAGAGGAGGTGTAGTATTGGCCAATATGGTTGGAAGATTAGATGAGATCATAGAGACACTTAGACATTATGGAATAAGATAAAAGTCCATTTTTCACCCAAATATGACTAGCGTGATATTGAGGAATAATAACACACAAATAGAACAAGAAAGAATGAAGACGAATAAGGGAAAATGGATGTAGGTGAAGATAGACACTTGAGAGATATCTCTTGGATTGGACAAGGCAAAAATGTGTATTTCCATGTTTCTAAAGAACTTTATGATCCGTAAACTCCACTAATAAACTCTAAGTGAAATTTTAAAAGTATGAATTCTGAATTTCTCAACTTATAAGATGTTGAAATGATTAAATCTAATTAAAATCTGATCCAAGTCAAGTTCCAAAACTAAAATAAAGGTGAATTGATAGATCACATCAAATATCCATTGAAACCATCAGATTTTTCAAATTCTCAATTTTATCCAATTTCCTGTAAATGATCAATTCATTAAAATTTTGCATTCTGATTTAAAATATGAATTTATAATCTAAAAATTAACTAAAAATGAAATGCAAAACTGAATTCAAAGATCAAACCATAGAAATTGTTTACGAGGTTCGGAATTCCTACGTCCCCGGGTTCTTATCAAACTGATCCATTAATTGTTGCTAAATTTTCAATCCAAAATAATACTTACCAACAATAAAAGATCATATCTCTCTACAAAAATAGTGTTTCAGACCTTCGAAAAACCTTGGCTGACTCAGCACGTCCTTCACCTTCCTGAATCACAAGCAAAGGCTTTCTCCAAATCAAAATTGTCAACTTATATAGCTCAAAATGGAATCACAAATTCTCCAAAATGGGAAAATGAATATACTATACAGAGCATATTATAATTCTAAACAACTTTGTAGTTTACTTCAAGCTCTGGTTCGGCCTTTAAGGGCTCCAAAATAACCAAATACTGTAAGTGGGTCTATATTCTCCAATACACAATCAGCCAGAAGCTTACCTTTAAATACAAATTCGTTCCTTAAATAGCACTTCAACCCCCACAGCACAAGCAGTCAAGGCCTATCTCTTTTTTATGGGAGGTCGGTGGTTCAAGTCTTCAGCCTTCTATTTAGGCACTTTAGCGGCCTCCTTGGTGCCGACGTCTCCTTTTGTAGGAGAATTAGGCGCTAAGCTTAGTATATATGTTAAACCTTGTCCTCTTCTCACGGCATATGACATGGTCTCATCTCCAATCTTGAGGCATGTGGCAAGGCCAGATGTGGTACGCTCTCACGATTTCTAATGCATGGTATGTAATCTCGAGGTCTATGACATGGCTTTGACTTGGTAATACGTTGGATGGCGTGAAAAGTTTGTTCTCCCATTGACTGCCACGTGTCACCCCTTGATTGGTCCACTTGGTGTGTCCACATTGCACCACGTCATCTTGCGACACCACATTTTCTTTGTCGAACTAGAACTTCAACAACCTATAACTTTTGTATACGGTGTCCGTTTAGCAAACCGTGAAAAGCATCAAAAAGCTCTCGATGAGCTCTATGCTGTGAAATTGGTTTCATCATGGTTTTAAAACTTTTTATGAAATGAACTCTAGATCACACCTCCCTACAAAAGAGGCTTTTGGTCTCCAAAAGTCAACTATCACCTGAAATCTTATAACTGGTCTACTGCATCCATCACACAAAACCCAATCATAGCAAAGAGATAAACATTGGAAAAATAAATGATTCACAACTCAATTGAAAATGTTTACACATGGAATGAGTAAATAAATATGCAACTACCAATAACTTGAATCCAACATACCAAAACTGTCTGCCCATGTCACATCCTGTAAAGCAGTAAACTATCAATAAACTAAAACAATTCCCAATGTAAATGCAAACAAGTTTGTTAATGTCAACAACATACAGAAAATGTTGTAGACATGTTGCAATACAATGCCCAAGTATGGGACTTATATGCTAAGCAAATGCAAAAAACACAAAGTGTATATTGCCTAACATCCAAACATGCCCATAGGGTCTTAACAATGCATCTATACATCCATGTGCCAAAAATAGATACATTCAAAATAACAGTCAAATAAGTGTTGTAAATAATTAACTCAACCTACAACATGCATTCTGCTATTATCTCTAATTGATCAAATGAGTTCAAGTCCTCTCAACAACTCACACAACATAAATAGGAGATTCAAAACTTAGAGTTATCAAAAAGTGAGAATTGAAAAACTTCATATGGTAAACCTATCTTGAAGTGTTCCCACCAACTCTAATCTACATCTATCAAAGCTTGTTCATTCCCTTAGGTGAATTCTTAACCATGCTTTGCAAAAAAAATGTAGTGATAATCCACTTAACCAATTCTTTCTTCCTAGTGAAACTGATTGTCTCTGTGGATTCATTTTCAATTGCATACTTTATCAATTTGGGATTTGCCATATGTAACTGAAAAGATTGTTGACTTAACCTCTTAAATGGATTTTCACTTGTAGGTTTTACCTTATCCTGGGTTGTATTGTCAACTACATTATGGATTGAATTAACTTCATTAACCTTAGTGAGAGGTTTGTAAATCATCTTAGTTTTAACATTACTTGAATGTGAAGATGAATGAAGCTTAAAACATCTATCAATCCTATGTCCACTCACTTTACAATGAGTGCAAACATCCTTCTTAGGTGAGGGTCCCCTTTTGCCAATTCCCAACTTAACATGAGAATGGTCTTTCAAACATGCAATCTGCTTAAACAAAGCTTTTCATTTCCAACAAGTCTTAGCACTATGGTTATTCATCCCACAAAAAGTGCATGAAAATGATTGCATTATCTTTATGTACATTATATCCAAACTTATTAAAAGTATCAATTGGATCAGAAGATTTAGTGTAAGAATCAGGAGGTGGAATCTCAATACCTTTTTTACCTTTACACCTTTGAACTAATGGCTTAGAATCTTCGCTATTGGAAGCTCACCTTCCTTTAGCCATGGAAGAAACTTCTCCATCATCCACCTGCACACTAGTATAACCCAAACTTGCACGAAGAGGTCTATGCTCAACCTGAATTGGGTTAGATATACCTTGGCTATCTCTACCAAGTCCTCCTCCATTATAACCCATTTTAAACAACAATTTAGATCCTATGCCCTTAGTGTATCTTTCAAAGTCACCAAAAACAATATTACTAGAATCTGAATCAAAAATGGTAGAAGATGAAGATTCCAGTGGTGAAAAAATTACAGTGCACTCAGTCATAGTTTCTACATCTGAAGTTGAAGGCTTTACCTTTTCACACTCACCACATTGTAAACTAATCAAGAGCTCATCCTTGGATTGGAGCTCCAATTTTAACTGTGCCACTTGCAATTCAAGTGCAAGTTTTTGGCATCTCAAGATTGCATTTTCATCTTTGATGGCCTCAATTTGTGACAACTTGCCAATGGTTTCCTAAAAACACCTGATTCCTCACTGCACATTGCAATATAATCAATCTACAAACCAATAATCTAATTATTATGGAAGCAACTGTCAATACACAACTGAAAGCAATCCCTGTATTCTAACTAGTCTGATACCAACTTGATCCGTAAACTCCACTGATAAACTCTAAGTGAAATTTTAAAAGTACATATTCTAAATTTATCAACTTATAAGATGTTGGAATGATTAAATCTGATCCAAGTCAAGTTTCAAAACTGAAATAAAGGTGAATTGATAGATCACATCAAATATCCATTGAAACTGTCAGATTTTTCAAATTCTCAATTTTATCCAATTTCCTGTAAATGATCAATTCATTAAAATTTTACATTCTGATTGAAAATCTAAATTTATAATCTAAAAATTAACTAAAAATGAAATGCAAAACTAAATTCAAAGATCAAACCATAGAAATTGTTTACGGGGTTCAGAATTCCTATGTCCCCAGGTTCTTATCAAACTAATCCATTAATTGTTGCTAAATTTGCAAGCCAAAATAATACTTATGAATAACAAAATATCATATCTCTCTACAAAAATAGTGTTTCAGAACTTTGAAATACCTTGGCTGATTCAACACGTCCTTCACCTTCCTGAATCACAAGCAAAGGCTTTCTCCAAATCAAAATTGGCAACTTATATATCTTAAAATGGCATCATCAATTCTCCAAAATGAGAAAATTAATATACTATATAGAAAATATCAAAATTCTAAACAACTTTGTAGTTTACTCCGAGCTCTGGTTCGGCCTCTAAGGGCTCCAAAATGACCAAATACTGTAAGCGGGTCTATATTCTCCAATACACAGTCGGCCAGAAGCTTACCTTTAAATACAAATTCATGCCTTAAATAACACTTCGACCCCCACAGCACAAGTAGTCAAGGCCTATCTCTTTTGCATGGGATGTCGGTGGTTCAAGTCTTCAGCCTTCTATTTAGGCGCTTTAGTCTTATCTTTATCCCACATTTGTTGGGGAAGAACGGATTTCATACTAAAAATGGGTATGCGGCCTCCTTGGTATGTGCCAACGTCCCCTTTTGTAGGGGACTTAGGTGCTAAGCTTAGTATATAAGTTAAACCTTGTCCTCTTCTCACGACATAGGACGTGGTCTCATCTCCAATCTTGAGGCATGTGGCAAGGCCAGACGTGGTATGCTCTCACAGTTTCCAATGCATGGTATGTAATCCTGAGGTCTATGGCATGGCTTTGACTTGGCAATGAATTGGATGGCATGGCAAGTTTTTTCTCCCATTGAATTCCATGTGTCACCCCCTAATTGGTCCACTTGGCATGTCCACATTGTGCCACATCATCTTGCGACACCACATTTTCCCTGTCAAACCATAACTTCAACAGCCTATAACTTTTGCATACGGTGTCCGTTGTGCAAACCACGAAAAGCATCAAAAAGCTCTCAACGAGATCTTACACTGTGAAATTGGTTTTATCATGATTTGGAAATTTTTTCCAAAATGAACTCCGGATCACTTTAAATCATGGGTATCTTAATGATTGCCTTAATGAAATCAAAAAATATTATGAATTTTAAAATATCAGTGATTTGTAATACATGAAGTTAGTCTTAGCCAAATATTAGCTACCATTACCTAGGTTCACAAAAAAAAATCTTGTTATGCCTTATGGCCTTGTTCATAATCTATTCCATGATTTATGAGGCCTTAAAAAGGTGTTTCTAAAGTCTTATTAGCATATGTTAAGGTTGTTTTGACAAAATTAAGGTAATGTCTTATTTTGTCTTATGCTAGTCTAATCATAAGAACATGAAGAGGTTGGTCCTAAAGGTGTCATAGGTTCAAAAGTGCCTCTCAAGGTCATATTATGATTTGACCATGTTGCATGATTATTTTACATTTGTTTGGAGAGGTTAAGATTCTTTTGTAGAGTTTAAGGTAAAGTGCCATACAAGAGAAAAGGGGCATATAACTAACTCTAATGCATTTCAAGCCAACAAAGACCAAATGCCTATATAATCACACTTGTCAAAGATTATAAAGGATTCATATAACTATCATGTGTTTCAGGAATGTTAGATCATGTCAATTTTTTAGGTCCAACATCTAAATTAAATAAACTCACTCCAAAAAGGGTAGTTATAAGCACTTGTACATATTTGGGAGATCCATTTGTAGGAGAAAACAATTCAGGAGGGTTTTTTCACCTTCTCCAAGCCATATCCATAGATATCAAGCTTGTACAGGTCTTGAAAATTTAAAATTTGCATTAGAACCTCCATCACTCCCTTGGCAAGCTAATAAAGGTCAACTTCATATGCTCAGTACATACATAAGAGAGAGAGAGTCATGGTTTGAGCTTGTGGGAAGAGGAATGGGATCTAATGGCCTTTATTTTTATGGAATTGGTTCCCATATTTGTGCCTCCATCTTTATGAACAATTGTTAAGATCAGTAGGTGGTCTTAAATCTCACTTAAACCCCACAGCCTTGGTTTTATGCTCTTTTCATGAAATTTAGAGCTCATTGGAGCATGGCATGAATAGTTAAATATCTATATGGATATAAAAAACCATTTCACACACTCCTCCATCAGTTTCATGTGTGTGAATAACCAAACATCAAGAAGATTTTTCATGTGAGAGGAGTTTCAAGGTTTACATTTGAAATTTAGAAGTTTATACAAGTTTCATGTATACAAGTGGTTGTAAAATGTTATCCAAAACATCTATCATCCCCTACATCATCTAAAATTATCATTTGTGAACATCTTTATATCGTACATGGCTCATATCCTTCACAAACTCATTAATTTCTTTTGTTACAGGCCTATACAAAAATTCAAGTAGGTTCTTATTAGTTGTAGAGGTATAATCATCCTAAGTATTCAAGGAGAAAATAAGGGTTTGGAACTTATGTTATAGCACCCAAAACATTATATTTTTAATGCTAAAAACATCCAATTCACATTTGTAGTCAAGATACTTAACATACACCTACCATCAAGAAGGTTTTATTGTGAATAGTGACAAGAGAGGGTTAAATAGTTTTATGGGATATTGGGTTTGGATGAACAAATAAATTTTATATAACCATTATATATCAATAAAAATCTAAAGAGAAAGATCATAAGAGAATGATAAAAAACAAACTTATCTTGAACCCTACAGTCACATAGTCAAAACCACACTGCCAGATCTGCTTAACTAAATTAAAAATGTCTACTTGTTTGAAGAAAATAAAGTTTGAGATAATAATAAAATAATATGGGAATGATACTCTAATTATATTATGACTCCACAATCTTCATGGTTAATGAAAAAATGGACAAGTTTTTGAGAAATCTACCTAGGCCTGATAAGCATAAACAGGCATACGTAGGCCTACGAGTAACAAAGTGGTGAATGGAATGTTTTTTGAATATTAGATTATAATTTAATATACCATATAAAGGTTATTATAAATTAAAATAATCATTCTATGAAGTCTTTAACTCCTAAAACAATGAGGAAAAGGGGTAAACACAGTAGCTAGGGTCAAGAGTGCATGAATGCTCATAAACCCTAAACATTAGAAAATGAAGGTTGTAAAGGTCCTATGGAGATGAATGTAAATTAAAACCATTGTAAAAGGTCAAAATTTATTCTTCATACCTCCTTGAGGTGTTTGGACTCAAAACAAAACTCCAAAATGCCATTTCTAACTCATTTTCCTCTCTCTTGACCTCACCAAACACAATTTACTAACCCGAGAAGCACCTTATCATGCTCAGAATAGTATGGAAAAGTTGCATGGGAGCCCAATATATTTGGGTATTTGATGGGACCTATTATACTTTTTGATTGATGTAATTTTTTAATTGGTTAAGGATATGAGTTTTATGAATCATTGTTAAGATGATAAGCATGCTTTTGGCTGTCTAAAAGAAGAGTAATGACTTAATGAGAGATATGGGATTAAAAAGTGATTTAAATGAGTTTTATTGATATTAAAACAACTTGGAAATTATTTCTCACTTTAATAATACCCTCACCATTATACTTTCATGTATCTGCACCTGTACAAACTCATTAAATGTTATATTTTTGTGAGGTTTTTGGTCAAAACAAGGTTCTCTAGGCCTAATTTGGCATGGAGATGTAAGGGAATAATGGGTACTCAAAAAATTCCTAGTTTTAAAATATCATCCATACATTGTATTACACAAAGAGATTTGTGTATTTTTAAGGTTATAAGGAATTGAAGGCTAGTGAGAGCTTAAGGTGAAAAATGAGGTCTTGGTGAGTCTTTAATGGATTAAAATGATTTGTTTCAGGTATTTTATGATTTAGATAAACCATCCATGAAGATAGGTTTAATTCATAAGAACAAAATCAATATTTGACACTTACAAGCAAGGTGAGACATGTTAGAGCTAAGGGGTTTCAAGACACCTAAAGAGTTAATGATCACAACTCTCTCTCTCTCTCTCTCTCCTCTCCTCTCTCTCTCTCTCTCTCTCTCTCTCTCTCTCTCCTCTCTCTCTCTCTCTCTCTCTCTCTCTCTCTCTCTCTCTCTCTCTCTCTCTCTCTCTCTACTCTCTCTCTCTCTCTCTCTCTCTTCTCTCTCTCTCTCTCTCTCTCTCTCTCTCTCTCTCTCTCTCTCTCTCCTTCTCTCTCTCTCTCTCTCTCTCTCTCTCTCTCTCTCTCTCTCTCTCTCTCTATTTAAGCAACCTTTTTTGGTTATGTATTGATCCTCCACCTAGGTATGGTGAATCCATACCCATCTGTATGCATTTTATCAATGAGAAACAAATGGTTTTACCTCCTTCTATGAATGTTCTTAGTGTGTGTGTATGAATAGTTGATCTTGTCAAGTGATTTGACTTGTTTTCCTTGACATGTTGTCCTTTTATAACACCTAAATGTAGTTTGAAAGATTATTTTATGGGTCATGTGAAGTTTATAAGTGATATTCAAGGGTTGAATGAAATTGTATATTCACTAATTTCCTCCAAGATTGCTTGATTAGTCCTCCTAGCCTAAGCATCTATCACCACCTTCACATTGAAGCACTTATGTGAGAGGTTCAAATTAGCAGTGTATGTAAGGTTAGTTTTCTTGGTTTATAAGTGTACATGCAATTGATTGGTGGAGATCAACTATTTGGTGTATCACCCCCTTTTTTTTCACATTATCCTTCTCCCTTTTCCTTACAAATTAATAATGTAGTAGATCCAAATTGATACATCAATGGGAGCTAGCCCTATAACCTAAAGGTTTGATCCATCTAAAGGTCACCAAAAACCTAGGGTCAATCCCATTGCATAGCTAAAGTTGAGGGGGCTTGAATCACCCTCTCAAGTGTACACATTTTAGCTATAATAGTTCTGGAATGCCTGATAGGACTTGATTACAATCAATTGAAGAGTTTTTTTTGTTTTTTTCTTCAATGTACCATTCTTTGGAGGTAGTTCAAAAAACATCAATGGTGACTCTAAATGCATTCAACTAGTTATGGTAGGCTAGGTACCATTTTAAGTAAGTGTTCTTATATTACTACCTTTCTCATGAGGTTTCATTGCTATTTTTTATGTTGATTTTTGTTTTACATAAGTTGAAGAGCTATATCAAACTCATGTTCATCCTTGTCAGTAGTTTGCTGGCCCTTATCAATAGTATGTTGAACCTTATCAGTCTTGTTCTTAAAAGTATTACCCTCCTTCTTTGCCTTAGCAGTCATACCAAGATAGTCCACCCTTTTGGCATCCCTCTCATTCCTCTAATCAGCCTTCTTAAGACCATGTTACCCCTAGTCAACATAACCACATTTTGAATTAGTCCATCTTACATTTCAAGCAAAACATCTTGGGCTATGAAAGTTATATGATAGGGCTTAACACACAAAGGGAGTATGGTCAAAATGTTCCTAGTCATCTCATTCATAATGTGAGAGACTCATTGTAGCTTATATAGAGAGAGTGGGAACCTATTAAGAGGGAAAATTGGAAAAGACTCACAAGTGATATGATTAACATAAGTGGCCTAGTTTAAGGCATATAAGATAAGAAAAAAGTTCATGAAGGATAACAGGTTCATTATTATCAGCCCCATGTGCCTTCATCCATACCACCTCAACCCTCTTATGTGCTACCCATTCTTTATAAAAAGACCATTTCAAGTGAGCTTAAAATTATCCCAATCCCTTCACATACCCCTCAAGTTTTCTCTTCATGGAAATCAATCCACAAGAACATCCAAAAGAAGAAAGAGGTTGTTGTTGAGTAGCCTATTATTGAGAATCAAAACAAGTCAGAATTAGAGAGCTTGATTGTTACTTTGAGGGAAGCTAATTAAGTTATCTTGACACAAAATTTTACTCCTCTTCTTCCTCAAGAACCCCCTAAGAAGTCTTTTAAAATTATAAGTTGGAATCAAGTTGTGAAATCATGGGATAAACAAAGTGGAATAAACATAGATTAGGGAGTAAAGATCAAAGAAGAATCTTAACCAATTCAATCCCCTCCCATGCCTCCTCAGAAGCCTAAATCCTTTCCATCTTGGAATTAAATTCAAGGAGGAATTCAAATTAAATAAGAGATCCTTGTTGAAAATCTAGAAAAAACTAAGAAGTTTCCATCTTGGATATCCATTTAAGAGAGTATTCAAATGAAAAATGAATCCCTTGTAGAGAAAATTTAAGGCCAAAACTTTCCAAAGATGGAAGGATTTATTGATGAATGGAAGGAAGAGAAGAACAAACACATTGAGAATGAGGACTTAAAACTGTTTGGTGAAGATAAACATCCTTTTCTTGAGCAAAACAATCAAGTTATAGCTGAAGGTCACTCCCAAGAAGGCTATAAAGAAGATACTTTAAGTGTGTGTGATGAGGAGTTCATTATGGGAACACCATTCATAAATAAAGATATAAATCAGCATTTGAAGTTGAAGAATAAGTTGACATTAATGGAGTAAAAGTTGATCAAGTTGCCACAGCTAAAGAAGAGGCTTCTAAAGATCCATTAGAGGTGGCAAAAGGTTGTTTTGAACCCCAAGAGCATGATCAAAGAGGTTAAGATCAATTGGAAGACATGTTTGAAGGTTTAAGATTTGGATACACTCTTCTAGAGACATGTCATCATATAATTTATATTTAAGAAGGTAATTTTATCAAGTAAGGCAGAAAACAAGAGGAAGGTAACTCTCCAAGCTTACCATTCCAAGAGACTATTTTATTTGAAGATGACTTGTTTGATGTCTTTACACAAGGTTATCAACTTCTCATTTCATTTACAAGTGCTTCTTTACTCTTGGAAAATGAAACTAAGCTTCATTGGCCTCAAGCTCTCAAGTAGCAAGATACACTTCTCCTTGAATCCAACAATAAAAGCATGCCAAGAGATTCATCTAAGATTATTCAACTTGATCAAGTACAACGTATGGATGAGGAAAAAAATGAGATTGTTTGTGCCAAGCAAACAAGTTTGGAATGAGTATGATTTGTTACTTGACTCACATAGCTAGCCTATGTATAAGGGAATGAAGCAAAAAGGTCTAATTATTAGTCAAAGAGGCCATGAGCATGCTAGCATCTCCAAATGCAGGAAGAAGCCTCCATGACATAAGGATAGTGTAGAGAATTGATTATAACATTTCATTACTCTTTGAATTTTTATGATAACACATCAAGTGAGTTTTATATAAAACTAAAGATCGAGTTTTGTAAGTAGGCTTCCTTCAAAAAATTTCACTAATTCTAAATATCAAGTATTATTAAAAGAATTAATAGTTATAACATATTCCATAATTAAGAATTGTGATTCAATAAAAAAAATATTATGATATTATTGTGTATTTAATTTGGTATATTTGGTGGTCATTGATAAGATCAAGACACTTTTAGTAGCATTTTTAGGGATATAATAAAAAGTCCTATTACTGTTGAATACCAACAAAGGATAAAATCAATTTTTCATGTTTCTTTACTCTTATGTTGAATAAATAAATAGTATAATAAAATTAACTATTAAAAATGAGTATTATGTTTTCTAACATTAAACCTAGCATGCATGGAGTATTAAATCATGAGAATAAAATATTTTTCTTATGTTATGCATATATCATACAAAACTATTTTTTTTATTTGTATAAAATTATAAAAATAATTTAAAAGGAGGATAAGTGCTAAAAGACAAGACTTGAATGTAAATAAGATGTGAGGTGTAGTTGGCATGGATCCATGATGGATAAAATATTTAATTAATGTTTTGCATTATGTAGTGACATGAATATATAATAAAATGCCAAATATGTAAATAAGATGTGAAGTGTAGTTGGCATGGATCCATGATGGATAAAATATTTAATTAATATTCTGCATTATGTAGTGACATGAATATATAATAAAATGCCAGATATGCTTTTAGAGTGTTGTATGCATAATTTTACTATTATTGTATTATGGGTAGATAGTTATCTAGCAATTGTATCTATTAGATAGTTAATTTAGAATCCAAAGTGGTTGATGTTATATGTGGGTCCTATGTTAGTGGAAAGTGTTAGATTACATTGTACTAATTATTAAGTTCCTAATTTTAAGAGAGGATGTCAATTCCAATAATTTAATAACTAAAAATTACTACCCTTGATTAGCACTTGAGTAATAATTATATTGATGATTTTGTGGAAGATTTTCTTGATTTTATGCTAATAATTAATATTTTTGTACACATGTTATTATTAAAAAAATTGTTTAAAAAAAATTATTTGATGATTAATGCATGGAGCCAAAAATGGCTTGTTTAATGCTAGCAATTATTTGCACTATACACATATCATCATTAATTTTTTTGTTTTAAAAATTAGAACAATTTTGTACAAGGAGAACATTAAAAATTAACATGTCAACCAATAAAATGATAAATAAATAATTTAAAGATTTTTTTTTATCTAAAAATTATAAAAATTAAATAAAAGCTTTAGAAAGTTCAATATTAGATAAAAATTCTTGCATTTCATTAGATTGTTGACTATATTTTATTGTTTCCAGTTATTCCTATAATTTCCTACTATGACAAGGACTAAATATCATTGCTTTCATTTTAATGATGTCATTTATTGAATGATATTCTTAGACTATACCTAGTATCTAGTCTCAAAATTGACAAGGTGTAGCCTAATTTTTTGGTTTTAGAATGTATATGGCTAGTAAAAAATATATGTTATAAGTTTAAAAAATTAATAGATTGTATATTTTTAAAATACTTAATCATTTTGATATATAATATTATAATAAATTTTAATATTTAGGAGAAGACAAAATAATCTTAATATAAAATTTTGTATAATTTTTTTACAATTATTAGGTCTTTAAAAGAAGTAACTATAAATGAAATTTTAATTGATAGGCAAAGTTAAGTTGAAATAATAAGCCTACCTAGGATTAACTGGGATACTAGAGATCAAAAATTGAACCCTTCCTAACCCTTCCAAAGGTTCAAACTAATTTTATAAATGCAACGTAAAAATTATTAATTAAAAAAATTAATATTATAAATTCTGTGAAGGAAAACAAATATTAAAAAATTTCAAAATAAAAGTGACAATTAAAAAGGAGATGTCACACTATGCTAAGGTGTTTATTGTTCATAGCTTGGAAATTAATAGCCCTCAAATTTTAACATGACAATTACATTAGTTAATGCATATACTCTTATTAATTTAATTTTACAATGATTAATCAATATCACAACAATCAATATGAAGTGAAGAGTTTCAAATACAAATTAGGCACAAATTTGTCCATATCATTGTCCTCCTCCTTTTCCTTTGTAGTTAATCAGTATTTGTGTGCTTTTAATGACTTCATATTTTATTGTGCACCTTCAAGATTTAAATATCTTTGGACAATACACTCCTATAACATTTAAGATCATAATAAGTGTAGTTTTAACTTATTCATCATAGTTTTTGTATCAATATAAATACTATTTATAGTCATACTATTAGATACATAAAAATATTTAATATAAATTTTAATAACAGTGCAGTATAATTAATGTTACGATGAATATAAATAATTTTAGGCTATGCTCAACTAAAATCTTATTATTTTATTTTCTGATTTGGGGGATAAAATTATTTGTTGTGTTATTACAACTGAGAAGGAAAATTTATTGACAATGTTTATTTGTCAAACACAATAGCCCCAAAAAGTCAAACTAGAAGAATTACTAAAAATTTCAAAGAGTTCAATATTATCTTTTAATTTATAAATGTTTAAAGTATTTAATTATAATATCTAAATTAATTAATTTTTTGAATAGAAGGATATAGTCACAATAATAATCCAAACTTATTTTCAAGAGTAGGAAATGAGGATTGTGTATCCCCAAGTAAATGTGGCACATCATGTTTCAAATATAATGAAAAATAATCTCATTTGTTTCATGTAAAAATTTACTTGCAAAAGAATTATTTTTCAATGTGTACTTTATTTGATCAATGTTTACATATAAGGGTTAGATTTGATACATGTTCCACATCATGTATTGAACCTGATAAAAAATATCTCATTTGGTTTGTGATAAATCCAATTTCAAAATAACTAATTCTTGACGTGCACTTTATTTGATCAGTCTGTACATACAAGGATTAAATTTGATGTTTGATCTTCTATATCGGAGAAAAAAATATGACAATCATCCAACAATCATTTTAAATAAATAAACATCAAAGAGTTAATATATAATTCTATAAATTATCATTCATAAATATTTTTGTATAAATTATCGTTCATAAATATTTTTGTAATGCTTAAATTTTTTTGATAGTACACCCAAACTTTTCCTTCTTATTTTATATTCAAAATATATATGATGTAATTTATAATTAAAAAGAATAAATATATTTGTATGTGCATCATTTTTTTATTGAAACCTTGCTTTTACATAGATTAGGTGTAAAAAATGATTATTTGATTTAGTGCCAAGGACTGAGGGGTATCTATTCAACTAAATTTTCCTGGGGCACAATCTTGGCCTCATCCCTTTTTCTATATCTCCCAGTATTTGTACCTTAGTGGATGGCTAGGAAACAACTTTTAAACCATTAGACTACAATCCATTTCATTGTGCATCAAATTTTACAACCACTAGTTTTTAAAAATTCAAACCCTTAATAAAAATGTTAAATCTAAAAATTATATATTTTTTTGATAAAATATGTAAAGATGACTCACTTTTAAGTCATTTCCTTCTTAATAAATTAGACATTTTCTCAATGTCGATCGAATCATGATTCTTCATAATGCATGTAAATTAAAATCCTTCATAATGTTGAAAAAGCCATTTTACCTAACAGGCAAAAAGTTATCTTTAACTTAAATCACCCATAATCATGAAGGATGTTCAGTAGTGAGAGGATTCACTAGTAAATGATTTTTTTTTTTGGCTTTGTAAAAAAATATAATTTGACTCTCATGTCTCAAAAATCCATTTTTATCCTAAGATTTTGAGGCATCTTGGCCATTAGCATGGAGATGTATACATTTTAGCAACCCCATATTTGTATTACTTTCCAGAATATGATACTAATTTCAATTACCACTAATGTTCTTAATCTATTATACGTTGTTATTTTCTAAATGCAGAGGAAAAAATGAATAATATTTTTTCCACATCTCTATTCAATACAATAGATGAATTCATTAACAAACACATTGAGAAATGTATGAAATGCTTAGTGGATCCATGATTTGTTCTAACTAACAACTATGCACCAGTGGACGAGACATCCCTAGTGAAGTGCCTGAAAGTGCAAGTTAGTATTCATGCTTACCTCAATGGAATTTATATATGTAATGGTACCAATCCCAATTTTTTCTCATAAAAGGGTCAACATCATCACCTCATTGATACAGATGTTATTCTTCATATGCTCTTCGTTTACCCTAGTAGAATCAACTTTTACAACTACATCATGCACACTAACAAACTATCATTTGAATAAATGATAGGCATGTCTCTCTTCCCCAAAGCATTCACTATTTTATTTGTCTTAGTGAGTGTGGTGATAAGAGTGCTTTCCACTATCAAGGGAGTCCTAGTGATGTAGGATCATCCAAATATTTTTTCTAATCTTACATTAACCAAAAATAGAGTGGCGTTTGTTCATGTAATATTAATTTTGTATTTATAATTCTTGGCATGATGAATATGATCAAAGGGAACATCATTAATCATACACTTTAGTAGCATCAATCAAATCAGATAATGATTAGCTTAATATATCTACATGGTCCTAAATAAGTTGGTTGAGTATCTTAACCATCGGTATAATATCAGATGTCATTGCATGCATAAAAGGGACATAAAAGATAGGTTATGTGGAAAAGGATAAAAGTGCATCAAAATATTCCCTAATCTAAAATCTAATTAATATTTGGATTTCTCTCAAATATTAGTACAATTTCAAAAAAAATCATCTAAATGTGAATCTATATGCAAATATTATGGCCTTTAGAAGTTATTGGTTTGTCATAGTGACAAAACCATTAATCTAATTATAGTAGTGGTTTCATAAGCATTAATGGCAGTTGTGGAAGTGTCAATGATGGTTTTGCACTTAGGGGAAATTTTTGCCTGCAAACGAGGGCAATTCTATCTTGAATGAAGTTAAATCAAAAGTAATGCCTTAGAAAGATGAATGGAAATATTTGGATAATTTCTAAAGGGCTAAGGAAGGTGAAGAGACATGGGAAAAGGCATAGAAAGGTTAGGATAGATTTAGAATTGGGAGACCTGAGTGAGTTACATCAATTTATTGAGTTTTTTGTGAGAAAGAGAGAACTCCAAGGAAGAAAAGAAGGAGTTGAATGTGAAAAAATCCATGAAAAACTATGTGTGTAATCTCTTTTTCATGTTTACGTCTAAATAAGCCTATACAAGCATGTATGAGAGTGTGAGAGAGTATGTGCATCCATTTTTATTTTTTTAAGATGAATTCAATGAAGAAAGTGTGTTGAATTAAGTTTCAAGTCTAAGAGTGTGTTTGAAGTGTGTCCTTGGTATATTTTTAGTGTTTTATCCATGCATCACAAAAGTAAAGGCAATCCTTAAGTGGACCCCCTCTCTTTTGTTTGTAATATTTGGTATTAGAGCAAGGTCTTTCTTTGTTGGGTTGAGTTTGTAAGGATCTTGTATAAGTTAGTTGTAGGCTATGTAAGAGAAGTCTACTTGAGTTTGTATCAAATTGTGAAATAAAAGCTTGCATATGTGAGATGATAAGTTTAATACAGGTGTGAGAGAAGTCTTGCAAGCTGAGAGGAATGTGAAAGCCTCTTGTTTGAGTCTACTGCATGTTGTGAAAGAGAACCTTTCTTGTTGAAGAGGATATAGTATACAAAGAAAGAGGAGCATTAGAGGTATAAGACTTGGTTGAGATATTGAAGGAAGTCCAAACAACATTAGACATGATGGAGAATGCACAAAGTGAAGAGGTTGTAGTTTTAAGTGAAGAAGAAAAAATGATGGATTTATTGATATATATATATAATGAAAATTTGATGTCTTAGAGAGAGGACTAGCTAAAAATGAAAAAATACTAGCTAAGGTTAAGATGAAGGAAAGAGGTGAACCCAATTGTAATATTATTTTTTTTTGTGGTAAAGAGATCTCAAATGAGCTCATGAATTTGATATGTAATTAGAGATATTTCTTGAAGAGGAGAATATTTAAGATGCCCTAAGGGTGAAGGTTGCAAGTAAGATACTATGTGGAGTTGTAACTAAATAAGAATAAAGTACTCATTGCTTTGGGGTGAATTAGAATAAAGCAATGATTAAGGAATTTTGGAGAAAAAAATGGTGAGCTTTTGCATTGGAGGGGGGAAAAAAGTTGATGTAAAAATGAAGTTGGTGGCATAAGAGAAGAATAAGAAGAATAAATGGATAGAAGGAGAGAGGACGTGACACGATTAGAAGATTGGCATAGCTAGTATGGCATAGGACATCTTAGGAAGGTCACATCTTTGGATTTTATCAGGTAAGTTTTCTCTACATTCATAAAGATATATACAATAGAATCTGGTATGTATAATAACATAGCCATATAGATAAATCAATATCACTACACCAAGACCTTGATCTTGGAAATAAACTTAATGTAATATGCAATTAGTCTGCCATAATTATTTAAAAGATATATATTCTGTGTTAGGCACCTCTATAAAACCATAATAAAGGTGAAATCGATGGGTGAAACTCTGTTGGATGATGAAATCTTTGAAGAATTTAAATAAAGAGTATATTAAGTCAACATGCAGTTATATATTATAAAATAGGATATATTTATTTACTTGAAGGAATGAAATGTATAGTGTAGCTATGTAAATGAATTACATAGGAAATAGAATTCAGTGTACATGATATCATAGTAGATAGAATTATGTGATAGTATTTGGTTAAGAAATAGAACTCTATGTGAATGGTTTGTGCACAAATAAAATTATATGAATTTAACTTAGGTTGTTAAAACTCCCAATATGAAGTTTAAATTTGTCACTCAAAACTGTAAGGATTATATATATGTTCAAATTGTGTGTATATTCATCATAAAAAATAGTAATGTATATAATGTGTGCTTTGACATCTAAAAACAATGATGTATATAGTATGTGTTTTGACATATAAAAATAGTGATATAGATATATGAATTAACTAATGTTAATTATTATTCAATCCATGAAAATATATGACTGTGTAAATATAGTGATCTGTGTGTCATATTATTTAATAAAGTGAACTATGCAATTATAATGATCTATATATTATGTTATTCAAAATAGTGAACATACGAAAAATTGAACTATGTGTAACTTGATGTCCCAACTACAAAATTATGTAAAGCTAGTTGTGTGTAATTAACATTCAAATAAAGTGTGTGTGTGTGTGTGTGTGTGCGCGCGCGCACATGCGCATGCGTGTGGGTGTGTGTGTGTGTGTGTGTGTGTGTGTGTGTGTGTGTGTGTGTGTGTGTGTGTGTGTGTGGGTGTGTGTGTGTGTGTGTGTGTGTGTGTGTGTGTGTGTGTGTGTGTGTGTGTGTGTGTGTGTGTGTGTGTGTGTGTGTGTGTGTGTGTGTGTGTGTGTGTGTGTGTGTGTGTGTGTGTGTGTGAGTTTACTTGTTACGAAGCTATGATCTTAAATACGAGGACTGAATGCAAATTCATATAAAACCTAGTTCGCCAAACTAAGTCTAAATCAATTAGTTATTAAATAGAGGCATTCAATAGCATATACCAATAGCAATTATTAGTATCAGCTCATTAGATATATTATTAGAATCTGGTATTTGTATTATTCTAATCTTGCGACTTGTGTACAAACCAGTAATGTGTATAAGTTTTAATATATATTCAATAAATCAATAGGGTCAAACTTGATTTAACACTTCTGATATATATTGAATTGAGCGTAGGAAGTTTAAATGCTTGTAAATATTGTGTGATGTGCAATTCATAATGAACTTGAACTATATGTCGATTTGATTTATTTGATACTATGAGAACCTATAGTAAATAAAGTGAGCAAAATGTAGCTATAAATAGTTTATTGACTATAATTCCTGATTTATGAATAATATGGGAATATTAATATATTATGATGGTTCATGAATATATTTGTGAATATATTTATGTACAAGTGTTTGTATATATGAAAACTATTGAAATGATGACTTAGGTACTCATATGCATACATATAAAATGTATAAGTGTGCCTATATTCATAGCTTTTTTAAAAATAAGACATAGGATCCTAAGGGCTAGGAAACTATAACTACATAAATACGGTCTCCTAAAACATAACATGACATATAAATGAAATAGTATGTTCGTACGAGATAGAATTTTGGTTTATGAATCATTTGATTCTTTTAAATTATTATGATTGGTTGTTTCTAATTGAGTAGTTTTGCTTATAAACAATGGACTATGATATTATTATTCATCATAGAATGTATTATATTTGAATTTACTTACAAAAATTAGAATATGTAGTCTAAATATAAATTATCCCTAGTTGGTATAAACTGTAGTTTTGATGCTTATTATTTATGTGATTAAATAATATAGTAAAAAATCATTCATACATTTGATGGACTAAATATATGCATTTGATTATTCCTATGTTTAGCATGTTTTATGCCTATTTGTAGGAAGTAATCTATATGAATCTATTAGTTATATTCATGTTAATCAAATTTCATATTAATGGTACTAAGTAAGAAATGAGATGGACTTCATTAGCCTACTTGCATCACTAATACCAAGTGAGGTTAATATGATCAAGTGGTTTGTATGAATTTGACTGATCCTAGAGATTAATAACTATTTAAAAACTTTGGCCAAAGTAATGTTTAGTTAGACATTGTCATTTCATATGTATGATTTATATGTTTGTGTGATATCATGTTAGAATGTATTTTCTTTATGGTGCATATTATGTATTATAAATCTTATAACACACAGGTACTAGCTTATCTCTGGATTCTCATATCATCACTATCTACTCATTTATGAATGGATGCCCATTCCCTAATGAGGGATTGTGTTGGGGATTGATAGTCCATGGTTGGTATATAAAAGTGCTCGAATGATGCTCTCCCTCTCCACAATAGTACTTCTTTGGAGACTACACTTGAGATTACCATTGATACTAGAGTTTAGAAAACTCATGCTCTGTGGATCCTTGTATCTTATATATTGTATTATATCTATTATTATTAAAACATTATCCTTAATAAAATATATTTATTTTTTCATTGTACATTGACAACAATGGTTATATGTATGTGTCAATTATGGTTGGAATATATGTAATTACTTTCCTTATTTAGTTATACTTTATTTCATATGATTCTAGTGATCAATAACAGATAGATGTTACATGATTATTTTATAGTTAACATACTTAGAGTGTTAAATTTGGATCATTAATTATATTCTCATCATATAATCTAATGAAATAATATGTTGACTAAATAAAAATAAAAAATTATCACATTATTCTAAGTAGATTCTAGTGGGGATGTTACATGTGATATCAGAGTTGTGACTTGAACTCTAGTATTTAATGAGTCCACTTAAATTATTGAATCCTTATGTTTACTAGAAAATAAAATTATGAAAGTTAGAGTATCTAGTGAGGGTCCTTTAAATTTTAATGACAATAACCCTCCATTTGATCCTAATTAATTTTTCATTGAGCAAGCAATAAAGTTGGATCAGATTCTCATAGTCATGAATGAATCTAGGTATCAAATTTTAGCCTTAGAGCAAGAATTTCATGGCCATGAAGAGGAAGTACACCAAGATGTACTAGATTTTAGGATGAAATAAAATATATATTTATCCCCAAATCACATACAAGAGAAACTATGAAATGAATAAATCAACCATATATAAAATAATCATAAACATGCACAAAATAGGAGACACCAGATTTAGCGTGGTTCACCCAAGATGAGCTACATCCACCAAACTTGTCCAGTATATTATTTTCAAAAATACAAAAGAGAAAAAAATCCTTCAAAAAACCCTATTACACCTCTCTACCTCTTTCTGCCTCTTCTCTGTGTGCAATATCTTTCATCTTAGCCATGTAAAAATACATTTTAGGGCAAAAAACACAAACATAACCTCTATCATCAGATATAAAAACTTTTAATCAATGGCCCAGATTGACTTTTAAATTACAATTTTACAAGGTAATTTTAATAAAAAATTTCACTTTAGGGGCACTATCCTCGAACCACCGCTAGGGCACCCAGCCCTCGGACCCCCTATCAGGGGGGTTATTCCCCCCAGACCTCATAAAGGGGGTTCCCCCCTTACAACCCCCCATGTCATCATGGATAAAAAGAATAAGATCCAAAACTTAGTTGAAATAACATCATATTTTTAACCTCTGATCTTGGAAGATAATCAAGCTCCACACCTAAAAATCTCCCACTTAGATACTGATTGCAACAACTCCATCGCTATTGTATTCATTTTACTATCTAGACCTAGACAAGTTTATTAATTTAATTATCATCCATGAAGACTAATTGAAGCTAAAAAAAATTTCAAACTTCTCTCTTGTAACCACCTTGGTCATCATATATGCAAGATTTTTACTGGTATGTAGCTTCTCTAATTTGATTTTCTCTTCCTCTAACACTGAACAAATGAAATGATACCATAACTGAATATGTTTTGTTTTGGAGTGAAAAGCTTATTTTTTAGTTAGATGGATTGCACTCTGACTATCACTATATAGAGTACATATTTCTTGACTATATCTAAATTCTTCCATCAATGTCTGTAACCATATTATTTTCTTTCTTGCTTTTATAGCAACAATATACTCAACCTCTGTGGTTGAAAGTGACACAACCTTCTGTAACCATGATATCAAACTAACTATTATACCACCTATTATAAACACATACACTGTAGTGCTTCTTCTACCATCTAAGTCACCTACCATATCTAAGTCAATATATCCTTGTAATGTAACATATGATCCACCATAGCTTAGCACTATATCTATGGTCCCTCTTAAGTAACGAAGGATCCATTTTACTGCCTTCCAATGTTTCTTTCCTAGATCACTCATGAACCTACTCACCACTCCCATAAGTATGAAATTTAAGACATTAGGTTCTTTTCTTCTTATGTTTTAGGACAATTTTCCTTTTTTAATTTAGAGTGTGCAGCCGAAGGTTTCCCAACTGATTTTGCACCCTGCATATTAAATCTTTCCAACACTTTTTTGATTTACTCTCTCTATAATAATTCTAGCTTCCTATTCTATCTTTAGTTATCCTCATACTAAGGATCTGTAGATGTTACATGATTATTTTATAGTTAACATACTTAGATTGTTATCTTTGGATCATTAATTAGATTCTCATGATGAAACCTAATGAAATAATATGTTGACTAAATAAAAATAAAAATTTATCACGTTATTCCAAGTAGATTCTAGTGGGCATGTTACATGTGGTATCAGAGCTATGGCTCTAACTCTAGTACTTAATGAGTCTACATATATTTTCATATCCTTTTATTTACCATAAAATAAAATGGTGAAAGTTAGAGTATCTAGTGAGGGTCGTTCAAATGTTAATGATAATAACCCTCCATTTGATCCTAATTAATTTATCATTGAGAAAGAAATAAATTTGCATCAAATTCTCACTACCATGAATGAATCTAGAGACCAAATTTTAGCCTTGGATCAAGAATTTCATGGCCATGAATAGGAATTACACCAAGATGTACTAAAAGAGCATCCCATTGAGTAGGAGACCTCTCAAGACATAATATATACTAACACAATGATTTATAATGTGATATGCTAACACAATGATTTTCCCAAAGGTAGTTATAATAATTGAAAATATGGAGTTGCCCCAGTTAAGATAGACAAACATGATAATAACATGCCCTTACTAGGCAAAATAAAGTAGATTGGTGATAACACAATGATTTGGCCAAAGGTGGTTAGAATTATTGAGAGATGCAGGTGGGATGGTGAAAAATGATTTTCCCATAGGTGGTTATAATCATTGGACCCCAATTAATGCAAACATGATTGATTGGTTGATGATGATCATGATGATGATAACTTAACACAAAGGGTAATGATGAATTAAAACAACCTGCTAGTAGGGAGATGCCCATCCAAACTAAAAAATGTTGAAATTATTTTGTGGTTAATTACTCTGTTGGGATATGATTGGGATGTTGTTAATGTTGGTGTTGAGGAGATTTTGATGCTACCATTTTTTAGTATACTTCCTAAATCTTTTTTTTTTTTAGAACTGTATGGTAGGCATCATGATAGAACACCATGAGGACTGGATTGAAAGATGTAGAAGGATTGACTCTCATAATCTAATTTTCAAGGAAAAATAATGCATCGATGTTAAAAACCATGATGATAATGTAAATGTATGAATATAGATGGTGTGATGTCCTCGTGGGACCCCCTCAAAAGGTGGCATAGGTCTGTCTGAGCGGTTGGCCCAGCCGCTTAGACAAACCTACGTAACCTTCTGAGGGGGTCCCACAGGGACATCATAGATCTAGACTGATTGTCACACCAAAAGTCTTGAGATGATCTGGGTCCTCTCCTAGATCCATTGGCCAGTGGCTTCAGACCGTCGAGGCACAATTCCACCTAGAAATTGCATCTGGGCTAACCGCTTGGACATACCTATGTCACCTTTCGAGGGGGTCTCATGGGGACATCACAGCCCACTGCGCCCATAGAGGTCACGACCTTGAGACCTCAGCTCTGATACCAATGGGGATTGGTCATCACACCAAAAGTCTTGAGATGATCTGGGTCCTCTTCCAGACCCATACGGCCAATGGCTTTAGACCGTTAGGGTGCAATTTCACCTAGAAATTGCGGTCAAGCCAACTGCTCAGACAAACCTACGTCACCTTCTGAGGGGGTCCCATGGGGACATCTTAAATGGATTCAAGTATAAGTACTCAAGGAATCACCCAATGAATGCATATAGACTAAATTGAGGCAACAATGTTGAAAGCAAACAAATAGGCACACAAATAATAAATAAACAAACAAGCAAAAAAAACAAAGAAAAAAATAATAGTTAGTCTTAATATTTTTATAAAAAATGCAAAGAACATTATCCCTATAAAATATTCAAGTTTATTTCTCTATAGTTTAGTCATCATTGTTGAAGTTTTAAGTACAAAAAAACATTTTTTTTAGAAGACGTTACTATGCTTACAACTTGCAATGCCTTCCCAAATAGAGGTAAACTGTAAACACCTAAAATTGGCCACCAAAGGCTTCTTATCTGACTCTAGACCAATTCTTACCAACCATTGACTATTTATCCTAATAATTTCTAGGTGTCTCAAATTTGATTTTATAACCATACAATAAATCAATTTGGCCTATTAATCAATTAAATTAAACAAATGCACCATCAATTAATTAAAAATCATTCAAAAATGTCAAAAATGCTAAAAAGGGTTAATTAGCACCAAATCCTAATCAAATCCTAATTGAATTCATCTATGAGAAATTAAATAAATTATCAAAAAGAAAAATATAAATATAAGAGCATCTTAAAAACTAATCATTATCTTTCGTGAGTTGTCTTTTTTAGAAAATATCAAAAGAATATCCTAAGAATAAGATAAACACACCTTTAAAACTCAACCAAGTTTAATAATTTCAACTAAGGTTCCAATTTAACCTATTCCAAGTGATTTTTAAGGCTATAAAAGCAAGCCTAGAGCTCTTCATTTAGAGAGCTTGAAACATAGTAGAGTTATAATGTTGGAGTTGATACATAAAGAAAATGCATAGTGTTATAATGCCAAGATCAAGCTAACCTAATCTAAGCATGGTGCCAAGAGCATATGGATATATCCAAGCCCCATTTATGAATATTTTTTTAGCGCAATCCAAGCAAGACAACAATGAAATCATTTAGAGCTCTCAAAGAAGGTAAAGATTATTGTTCTTTGCATTATAGTTGGGTTTTCAATTATTGTTTATTCATTAAGATCCCCCAAAGATCTAGGCTTAGAGATATTAGTATGATAGTGTATTTATTTCATGATTTTATTTATTAACACTTGATCTAACCTCATCTCATTGTCAAATTATTTGATCACAAATGGCACGTCTGATGAGACACGATTACGAATCCCACATATTTAAACAAAAATGATTATTAAAATAGATATTATTTTTAATTAATTTATTATTTTTATTTGAATTTTTGACATATTTTTCTTATTAGTTTCATCCTAATTATATAAAAATTTTATTAAAATCTTACTTTTATTTTATAAGTTATGACTATTTTAGTGGCTGTCACTTTTTATTTTTTATTTTTCTGGTAAAAATGGCTAGTACAGAGCTAATAAATTTTTATTTATTTACTTTTTCATACTTAATTTTTTTGATAGATGTGAAATTAGATTTTTTGACAAAGTGTACAAATTTTGTGACAAAATGATCTATATTTTAAAAGTTATGGTTAAAAGACTAACTATAGGTTTTTGTATTTTATGTGTTTAATTTTATTTGTTTTAACCTTCTGACTTATTATTTGCATATTTCATAGGTTTATTATTATTATTATTACTATTATTATTATTATTATTATTTTAATTGAGAGTTTTTATAACCATTTCCTAACCTAATATGTTTATATTTTATGGTTTTTCCTTTAGGTCGATGGGTCATCCAAACCCAATAGCATACTTTTCTAAGTTACTTATCCCATTCATAAAAGAGCTTCAAAGCTAAACTACACTCTGACAATTTTCTTGCAGGACATATTTGAAAATTGGTTAAATCAAGCTTAATTACATATTTTTAACCTCTTTTTGGGTTCTTAAAAATAAATAGGAACTTTCATTTGGTGCTTAAGAAAAAACTTAGATGCTTCTTTTAATGGTTTTGTGATTTTTTCTTTACAAAAAATTTCAACTTAAAGCTAAAGGGCCAAAGAACACCACAAAACTTTTCATTTAGTTCTTTAAAATTTAACTCACTTCAAATAATTTACAAGTTGTTTATCATTCTTTGCTTAGTTAGCTTTTGTTTGAATAAAAAGGAAGGTGTATGTGTATGTTCTCCCCTCATCCCCTATAGGGAACTTGTGAGATCAAAAGCATCATCTTCATTACAAAGTGCCTTAGTCTAAAGGCATAAAAGAGATATTATGAAGGATCTCCCAAAGACTCACATGGCTTGGGTGATTTAAAAACAACCATAAATCTATTTTACTTAGTTTTTATTTTATTACATCTTGGCTTGTGAGAGGAGCTTTGTTACCTCCCATAAGTTCTATAGGGAAGCCTTGACTTAGGAATTCATCTCTCGACATTGAATTCAACCCCTCTCTATGGGGGTATATAAATTGGGATAACCCCACTAGGATGGGGATCTGAATGGTTAAACCATATCCTATTGTTGATAGCTAAGCCTAGGGCATATGATCTTGTCACACTACACTGAACAAGTGATCAATGTAGTGGTTATAAAAAGGGAAAGAGTTTTTTACAATAAGATATATGACATGGACCCAATTAATGTGTTGTTTCTCTTGAATTTTAATGTGAAAGTCTTGTGCATCTGATCCATCTAGAAATATTCAAAAACTTGGTAGTTTAGTTAACCCCACTTTGTCATACCTTGTCAATTTAGGGTTTAACATGATTAATTAGTTGATTTGTCTTTGTCTTAGATTACTTGGTCTTGTTTAGAGTCAAAAAATTTTATTAACAAAAGGGTTACATAACTAAACACATTGTCCACCATTTCTTTAACAAAGAGGTGTTATGCTACCCAAGTGAAAATCATCTTTTTCCTTGTTCAAAAATTTATTATAAACTTTGTGTCATATCTTCCATTTTGGTGTAGTTATACTACCCATTTGAGTCTAGACCATTTGACTAATTTTCTTATGTCCTTCATTGATAATTTCAATTAAAAATTTCACCTTTATAAGTTCATACAGTTGATGTGTTAAGTGGGTTTGCCATTTGCACTAAACTTGAAAGAACTTAGGTTCAATTTTCAATTTGAGTTGAGGGCCATTTTTAGACTCATAATCATTATCATAATTTAGTAGGACTCAAGTCATCTTGTGTATCTCTCACTCTTTGATTCCTAGGCTGAATTTTCTACTACCTTTCTTATTTTACCATTTGATAGAACACTTTTGTTTTAGGAGAGTAGTGTTACATTGTAAAAATCATGTTAAACCATTTTTCCTTAGATTCTTGAAGCAAAATTATGTCATACCTTTTGAGAATTTTAGCATTGTTATGCTACTCAAATTATTTTAAAACTTGTTTCATAGGCCTATTTGCATAGAGTCCAAGTTTTTCTAAAATTTCAAACCAATTCAAGTTTTCTTTGTGAGCCTTTGTCTAATGTAGTTATGCCATTTATTTTTTTGTAGATCATTGGTCAAAATAGTCCAGTTTGTGCCATTATTTGGCAAAAAATAAACTATCTCCAAGTGTCTTTTGTTTCATACCTCATACTTATTGATCAAGTTTATGTCCAAGAGTCAAATACCTAGTTTTTGTTAGAAGTGTTTCAAATCTGTTAGATTAAATATCTAATCTTTATTTCAAGTCTAGATTTTGATGCCTTTCAAGTCTAGGTTTTGATGCCATTTGGCCAAAATTTCTAGAACATACCTTTGTTTGAGCCTAGCTTTTGACATCGTGTTTGTCCAAAAGACCTAGCAAAATTTGTTTTTCCTAGATTAGACTCATTTGAAACACTTTGATCCTAAGATCTAACATTAGAATTTTTAGTCCATCTAATTGACCTTTTTGTGATAGCCATGTAATGTTGGACATTCAATGTTAGTTTGTTTTATCACAAATAATTTCATTAATATTTTTGGATATAACTATCCATCCTTTTGACTAGGTTAGATCAAGTTTGAACCTCTTTTTAGACATCATTTTTTTTGAGTTTGTAGAACTATATTCCTTTTGGTCATGAAACATTTGCTATGGATCCCAACATGTCTTGCTAAACTCGTAGTGGCCTCATGTACAATCCAAGATTTAGTAATGTGGTCACACAAGAAGAAATGGTTCAAGACCCCTATACAGACAATGTCGCTTATAAGACATATCTTTATCCATCTTATAATACTCAAATAGGGGCACAAAACCAAGACCCATTGGTTCATTATTTGGTTAACACACCTCCATACTCAGGGCAAGATCATGAGATAATAGAGTAATACCTAGCTATAGTACGTATAATTTAAGAACCATTTCCTTAAAAACCGTAAAATGTTACTACACCATCCATGTATGATCCTTATCTATTTGAGCATCACTTATTAAAAAACAAGGATGAGATTTTGGTTAGAGATATAGAAGTAAGGGCTAAGTTTTTGATGGACTTACCCCATGAGAATTTGTCAAGTCTACTAAGAATTCCTCACAACATATTGTATAATAAATAGGATTTTTCTAGAAACCCTTTAGATCTAGTTCTAATGACATATCAGGACCCTAATATGCTTGTCAAAGGAAAGGACCCCATGGAGGATCACTTTGTATAGATGTAAATAGCATACCAAACTTACTTGAACCCAGCTCATAATTTTAATTAGATGACCATGTCAAATGGGCCTCTCATAGATTTATTTCCTTTAATATCAATGTTTAATAGAATTGACTAGTCAAGACAATCAGGGTGTAGACCCATTCATACAAAATACTTTGGTTGACAACTTATTTCATATGCCAACATTAAAATAAGTGTCTTCTACTTCTATGTATAATACTGAGTAAAACATAATGGATAATGCGCAATAAATGTTCAATCTAAACTAAAGTGGTGTGAGTACAAAAATAACTAATCCCCAAAAAAGTGTACCTTTATTTAACACCATGAGTGGTTCTCAAAATCAAGGAGTAGGAGTTTATACCACTAATCCTCAACCAACTACTTCAAGCACTCAACCAACAGGATTAGGTAGTCAGCCAACAACTAATGTCATGCCTCAACAACAAAATGTGATGAATCCTACTCCTCCTTAATAGGTAACAAGTGGTATTTCACAATAGCATGCATAATAGAACATACCAATGTAATATAGGTATGACATATTACCACTTCAACAAAGGGTAACCAATGTTCCACCTCATCAGGTAGCAATGAACATACCTCTTTCCTCATATACCAATATACCTAATCAAATACAAATGATGTCTAATCAATAAAAAATGACTATTGGTCAACAACAAATGTCAAATATCCAACATGCATCCACTTCCTAATTGGGATTCATGAAACAAAGAGGTTTTAATGTTCCTCAAGTATTGATTAGGCAACCTTTGCCAATGTGTGACTATTTCAAAGATAGGTTCTTAGTGCACAAGTACCTACTCAACATCAAGGCTTGATTAGTTGGTAAAAATTTCCTATTTAACCCCAATAGGAATAGTATACTCATATCCCTCCATCTCAACCTCTAAATCCTCAAAATCAAGTCCACATATCCAACCCTAACAAAAATATAGCATCACAGTATGTGCAATTTTAATTATCAAACCATAATCCATGCATGCATATTCTTGGTCCATTCCCTAACCAAACCAACATCCCCCAATAAATACCTCCATCATACCCTAGTCAAAGTGCTCCACTTTTGATCACTCAACCAACTACACAGGGAAATATTTCACCTCAAACCAATGTTCCTTTTAGTTTCCTATCCTAAGAACTACAATAGACAAAGGATGCGATTGCTACCATCAAAGTTGGGAAACTAACCAAAATTTTTAAGTTGGATGATGTGTGTTCTTATCTATTTAACATGGTGTAATTAGAGATACCATTTCCTCCAAGATACGAACCACTAAAATTTGACAAATACAAGGGAGAAGGTAACCCCTAGGCTCATTTGACTGAGTTCTTTATTGCATGCCAACCAGTGGCATATAGAGACATATACCTTTTGTTTTTATTCCTAATGAGTCTAGAAGGACAAGCCTTGGAGTGGTTTCTGAATTTGGCCAAAAAAAATTTATCAAATTTTGATGATCTTTCAAACAAGTTTGTGCAACACTTTTCATATAATCTTGAACATGAGATTTCATTGGTCGACTTAACGCAAGTAAATTAAAATGCTAGTGAAAGTTTCATAAGTTATTTATAGTGATGGAGATCCCTTACAAGCCAATTCAACAATATTTTACCATATAAATAATTAGTCATTATGTTTACCAAAAATTTGCACAATGAGATATCTTATCATATAAAGTTGTAGTGTGCACATACATTTAAAGATATCATTGACAAATATTTATTGATCAAATGATCCCTTATTAATAAAAGAACCATTAATCTTATTTCATCAAATCAAATTCAAGGTACCAATCAAGGAAATGGCCAAAACTAACACCAAGTCCAAGCATAAGCATTGTAACTAGCATAGGTCAATAACAATGATAGACCAAAGTAATTCAAATGCAATAAGAATGTTATAAGAAATGGAGTAATCAAGTCACATTATGTCCAAATGGTGCAAACACCATTTGTTCAACCTACATAGCATATTTAAATTACACCTAACCCACAACCTTTTCATCCCAAGCCCACATAATAAATGTAACAACCTTTGACATTACAAACCCCCTCCTCCAAGGAAAATAGTGCATCTTTATCACATTTTTAGTGACCTTGGGGAACATGTTAGGTTGTGGAGCTAAAAGCTTCAACTATGTAGATGAAGAGGAGGTTGCTGAAGTTTTAGAAGTACCGATGTCAGTAGTATGACCGATGTCGGTCATGATGAATGTAGAAGGCAACCGGCATCAGCAGGGAGTCAGCCGACGTCAGTTAGCACTAGTTAGACAGGGACCAATGTTGGTCGCCTGTGTGTTCCAGAACTATTCATTGCATGAACAGTTAGTTTGTTGAACTGAGTGTTTGCATGTAAAGGCTATTTCAAGTCTTGAGCTACATGTCTATTATTAGTAAACTAAGAGTCTAAGTTATTGTTTAGGTTTGGGATCTATTTATAGACCCATTGGCATGTATTGTAATTATGAGCTAGAAAGGAAGGCAAGGAAGATCCTTCCATTGTAAGATCATTGAGTTGCAAGTTGTTGCAAGCTCATAGGAGATCTACATGTGTAAGTATGGTCTATTGAATTGCAGGTTTTAGGTTCATGGGAGATCTACTTGAAGTACTTTAGAGTGCTTGGGTACTGACAGGGTTATTACTGACTGGTTGGAGAGGTGAACACCAATTTTGTGTGTGAGTTGTGTGTTGGGACCATTTTTGGTAGGAGAGTGTTTTGAAGAAGAATTAATGTACACTTGAGGTGTGGGAAGCCTCTGTAAGGTGGAAGAGTGTGGCGTCTCTTTATTGTATTCTTTTTTGTACAAGTATTAATACAAGATTGTATATTGTCTCTCATATTTTGTGCTATTTGTGAATTCTAGTTACTTGTACTTCTGGATATTTCTGCATGTTTAATTGCTTGTATTTGGTAATCATATTGTGCTCTTTCTGAGGAGCAAGATCCTAATAAGAGGGATCAGAATAAGGTGTGTTGTTCTTGGATTCCCTGGCAACTAGTATCAGAGCTACGATTGTAGGGAGCAGGTTATTGTTTGATTACAGGTTACTCACAGGGGTTTCTATTTGAGTGGGAGTAGAGCAATGGCAGAAGAAAGTAGACTATGAATGGAAAAGTTTAATGGCAGGAGATCCAAGTCCAAGTATGGCAGAATAACCTGCTAGAAATGTGGAAAGCAAGGGCACTTAAAGAGAGATTGCAGGTCGGGTGAAGATCAGCATGAAGGACATGAAGAAGAAGCAGATGTTGTGGATTATGTTACACAGGATGCTCTAGTATGTTCTTTAGATAAAGTAGAATCTTGGGTTTTAGATTCTGGTGCCTCTTTTCATGCATCCCCAAATAGGGAATTTTTTCATGAGTATGTCTAGGGTGACTTTGGAGAAATTTGTTTAGGGGATGGTAAGCCTTGTCAAATGGTTGGCAAAGGGAAAGTGAAGCTGAAATTGCATATAGGTAACACATGGGTGTTGAAGGAGGTCATGCATGTCCCAGTTCTGGAGCAGAATTTGATTTCTTTAAGAAGTTTGGGTGATGAGGGTTACACAGTAACTCTCACAGCAGACTCTTGGAAGGTTACCAAGGGTGCACTTGTTGTAGCAAGAGGTAAGAAAGTAGGTACGCTTTATCTATCTACTTGTATTACTGATTCTCTTTTTGGGTTATCTAATTCAGCTGTAGATTCAAAGATGTGGCTTAATAGGGTTGGTCACATGAATAAGAAGGAGATGCATGTTCTTAAGTCAAAGGGTATGCTTTCGGATTTGAAGAGCATAGATCAAGGTTTTTATATGTAGAAGAAGAAAGTGATGTTTCTTGAGAGATTTGATGTTACTGACAAGAGTAGAAAAGCCTTGGTTTTCAAGGAGAAGGTGACAGATAGAGTTCAGCACAAGGGGCAAAAGAATTCAGAGTAGATCAAGGTTGATTTAGACAGGGTTTTGATCCAAAAGGAGCTCGCGGGTAGAAGTCAGTTCTCACAAACAAAACACAGAGACTAACATCGGTTATAAAACCAGCATCGATGTCCAGACAGGGACCGATGTCGGCTATGTGTAGCCTGACATTGGTGACTCAGGGACAGATAAACATCGGTGTCAGCCAGGGGGAACCGACATCAGTGATGAGGCAGTCCCATGGAACCAATGTCGGTCAGGTGCAGACTGAGATGTGACCGGCATCGATCATTGAGTTGCAGGTTGTTGCAAGCTCATAGATCTACATGTGTAAGTATGGTCTATTGAATTGTATGTTTCAGGTTCATGGGAGATCTACTTGAAGTACTTTAGAGTGATTGGGTACTGGCAGGGTTATTACTGACTGGTTGGAGAGGTGAACACCAATTCTGTGTGTGAGTTGTGTGTTGGGACCATTTTTGGTAGGAGAGTGTTTTGAAGAAGAATTATTGTACACTTGAGGTGTGGGAAGCCTCTGTAAGGTGGAAGAGTGTGGCATCTCTTTAATGTATTCTTTTCTATACAAGTATTAATACAAGATTGTATATTGTCTCTCATATTCTGTGTTATTTGTGAATTCTAGTTACTTGTACTTCTGGATATTTCTGCATGTTTAATTTCTTGTATTTGGTAATCATATTGTGCTCTTTCTGAGGAGCAAGATCCTAACAAGAGGGATCAGAACAAGGTGTGTTTTTCTTGGATTCCCCAATAGAACCTATTAAATCTAGGTTTTTCAATGTCACTACTGCTAATCTTATTAGTTGGCCTATACCAAAACATTATCTTATTGGAATTCCTTATCTTGATTGGTACCACTAAAATGAATTATGTGAATATCATCGGGTTAATAGGCATAATTTATATCATTATGTGAAAATTAAAAATTTGATTTAGAATATGCTAGAAAATGGGGAGATAACATTAGATGGTGGTGCTTCCACTTCCAATCAAAACCTTGGAATCTTTCAAAACCCTTTTCTACAGTATAACAACCAACCAAAATAGCAATAACAATATTAACAACAATAACAATGGTCAGTGCAACACCAACAACAATAGTTTCAACAACCAAGGTTGAACCAACAAAATCACCAACAACATTTGAATAATGGATAGAACCAAGGTCAGAATGGTAACAACCAACATACCTACCATGCAATTGCACATGACTACAACAGGGTTGTAGGTCATGTTGTAAGAGGTTACGTTAACACCATCTCCATCAATCTAAGACCAAATACCAATCAATCAAGACCTTTGATAAACAATGCTAATCTACCAACTTATATTGATAATCTTTCCTTGACCTGGGACCACATACAAGCATACCAACAAGCAAGGATTACTAATTTTACACCCTATATCGATAACTCATCATTGTCTTATGACCATGCATAACTACACCAGTAACTAAGACTTATCCTATCTGGTCCCCCATCATCACCATCATTTATTAATAACCATAGTCCTATATTTAATCTTGATTATGTAATCATAACTTGGACATCAAATATTACCATCCTAGGCCCATAACCATTTTCCACTTTGCCCATCACCCAACCAACTGCTATACCTCAGAACAAGCCATTTAATACTGACCAAGAAAATAAGTTTGACATTGTTCAATAATTGCAAAATATGCCAACATAGATCTCCATTTTATATTTTTTGCATACGTCAACAATCCACAAAAACATCTTAAATGAGTTCCTTAGACAATCCATAGTTTCAAGTGACATATCCCATAACAAATTCCAAGTTTTGGTTGGACACCTAGTTCCAGCCCAACAAGTCACTTTCAACCAAAGTGACATGTCATCCCTTGGCCTGCTACATAATAATCCATTATACATCAAAGTTTGCATAAAGTGGCACAAAGTGAAACATGTCCTTATAGAAAATGGATCAAGTCTAAACATATTGTCTCTAAATCTCATCAAGCTTCTTGGGTACACGATGGTAGATCTTCAAGAAAAAATGATAACCATCAAAGCCTATGACAATGAAGAACAAGAATCATAAGGCACCATATGTTTATCAATTATCCTTGGGCCCTTAACCCATGATACACTTTGACATGTGTGAATCTTGATTTTTCATCCAATATGATTTTGGGTAGACCTTGGTTACATGAAATTAATGTCATCCCATCGACATTGCACCAATACATCAAGTTCTCCCACTCAAGGATGGAAGTTCGTATATCAAGAGATTTGCATCCATACGAGCACTGAAAACACTTAGAGGCTAAGTTAAAGAGCTATAATTATCATTTTGGAATGAATCCAGGGGCCAAATAGGATAAGGGAAAGGTAATACTCCTTGATTTTCTAGAGGATAATTGCATTGATCCTAATACCCTTGATTCCCTTTCCCACATGCTGCCTCCTAATATATCCAATCATTATACCATCTCAACTAATGGCCCAGGAGAGTATTTGACCCATGATACCTTTCACATTGTAAACCATCCACAAAACCCAAAATACTTTGAAAGACCTAAAGCCAAGCCAATTCATCCATAATGGCAACAAAAAGGAAAAGGTAAAAACTATAGCCTAGGACCCATCACATTTATACAAGTATCTGACCTAGAATAGGACCCTCTTGAAGGAGATGAATCATGGTTGTATAATGACAAGCAGGTTGATTGTTATGAGAATTTAAATTATCATGTTTCTAATAGGATCATGAAGAATCAAGACAATGAAGGAAGTGGCCTTAGATCAAATCAATAAAGAACACTTGAGCGAATTTCCATGACCAAATATAAAGGGCCCTATAGACTTAGATTTAAACCACCTGGAGGTGACCCCATGTACCTTAATCATGTTTCATCACCATTGACTAGTGATGATGATGTCGATAATGAAGCGGAGTCTGATCATAATCTTTTTAATGACCTAGCTGAGACCAACCTATTTAACCCTCATTCTGTTTGTACCCTTAGACTAGTCATTCATCACATCCCAGTGCCATTATATTATCACCAACTGATAGATTGGGACTAACAAGAATCTAACGTGCCAATTGATGAGTTTCAAAATGATAAGGCTTTCTGTGATTTTTTGGTCCTTAGAGACAATGTTCTATTACGGGACCATAAATAAGGGTTCTCAATCAAGTTGGATCCTGAGGCCTATTTTGGAGAGTGGGTGAACACCCTTATTCAAAAGAAAATAAATAAAATATTGAGGTCCTAAAGTGAAAACCTATTTGAGGCACTTTTTAACCATGGATAAAGTAAAGAAAAAGGTTAGTCTAGTTGTGAAAACCTATTTTAGGTACCATTAGATGGGGGTGTTCAACCTTCTTCAAACATAGATCAAGAAACCACCAATGACAAACTTGTATATGAGTTTGAGTTCAATTTGAAAGAATAACAATTTTTTGATCAAATCATTTAGGAGTTTCCAATAGTCTTTTTTACATGGCCATATATCCCATTAGGGATTTTGATTCACCATACCTAGGATATCTTGAATAACAAGTCCTAATAGAAGACTCTAACATTGCCAATCAATTCAAATCATTTCCCATTATCCTTGAAGATGGTTCAACCCTTTTAATGGAGGACATAATAGAGGTGAACATCAGGTCCCCAGATGACCCAAAGTGGATCAATCTAGGTGCATCCCATATTGAGGAGTATGAAGTCCTTATATCCCTTTTGAGAGAATTTATTAACATATTTACACGAGCATATTCTTACATGCTAGGTTTGGACCCCACCTTGGTTATGTACCACCTTTTGGTAAATATTGATGCCAAACTAGTAAAACAAAAGTTGCATAATATGTATCCTCACATTTATTTATTAGTGAAGAAAGAGTTGGAAAATATCTTGGAAGCAGGATATATTCGGTTAATCGACCATTCAGAGTGGATCTCTAATGCTATGCTAGTCAGCAAAAAGATAGAAGGAATCAAAATCTGTATTGATTTTTGAGATATAAACAAAGCTTGCCCTAAGGATGAATTTTTATTTCCAAAAATTGACATGATAGTTGACTCCACAATGGGTTATGAGATGCTTTTATTAATGGGTGGATTTTTAGGGTACAACTAGATTAGGATAGCACCAAAAGAACAACACAAAATAATGTTCACCACTCCATGTGGAACATTATATTATTAGGTTATGTCCTTTGGACTTTAAAATGTAGGGGACACCTATCAAAGAGCCATGACCATCATATTTCATGATATAATGCATGACATTATTGAATACTATGTTGATGACATTCTTGGCAAATCAAAGAACAGGGCCAATCATCTAGCAGTATTACATAGAATATTTGAAAGACTACATGAGTAAAAAGTTAGAATTAATCTTAAGAAATATGTCTTTGGAGTCACATCAAGAAAATTTGTAGGCTTTATTGCATCTCATCAAAGCACTAAAGTCGATCCAGCCAAAGTCCAAGCCATAAAAAAGATGCCACCACCAACTAATTTAAAGAATCTCCATAGTTTACAAGGCAAGATTTACTCTATCCGATGCTTCATATCACATTTGGATAATAAATGCCATCCTTTTATGCATCTTCTAAATAAGGGAGTCATATTTCACTGAGATGATCACTGTCATATAGTTTTTCATCAGCTAAAGGACTATCTAGCGAATCCACTTATTTTGTTGCCTCCTATGCCAAGAAAGCCATTCTTACTATATTTATAAGCAAATGACAATGCCCTGGGAGCACTTTTGGCTCATCATGATGATAATGGAAAAGATCATGTCATGTCCTATTTAAGTCATACATTTATTGCATATGAACATAATTATATGCCCATATAAAAAGCCTATATATCCATGGTCTTTGTAACTCAAAAACCACACCATTACATGTTAAACAATAAGATCATGGTTATTTCAAAAGTATATCCACTCAAGTATCTACTATCTAAAGTATATTTATAAGTCTGCATGGCTAAATGGATCATGTTTCTTAGTGAGTTTAACATCAATTACATCAACCAAAAATCCATTAAGGGGCAATTTCTTGTAGATCAGCTTGCTAAAACACCCCTTGTTAATATAGAACCACTCACATTCCAATTTATTTATGAGTCCATAATGACCATAATTGACACACCTCTTGAGGAGCAACACTGGAAGCTATATTTTGAAGGATCATTCAAAACACATAGATCGAGGGTTGGCCTTTTATTTATTACACCATAGGGGGATCTAATCCCTAAATCATTCAAGATCAACTTTCCTTATACCAAAAACATGGCCAAATATGAAGCACTTGTTGTAGGACTTGGACAAGTGGTATAATGAAACATATCTCATCTCAAGGTGTATGGTGATTCTTAGTTAATCATCAATTATGTTACAAACCACTTTCAGACCAAAGATGACAAGTTGGTTCTATATAAGGCCGTGGTCAACACTCCCAAGTAGCAAATTGCCAACATTTAGTTTGAACATATACTAAGGGCAAGTAATAGAACCAAAAATGCTATGGATATTATTGTATATCTAATTTACCAAATGGACACAGTTAAAGAGTATTAATTCATCATCAATAATTTACTAGCACTAGCTCAAGAACCTTTAACCATCACGATGATTTGTAATATTGTTGGTCGTAGCTCTATCTAGTACTTAGACCTTTACAACTACCTCCATGACCAAATTATACCACCTAACCTATCTTGAAAGGAATACAAAGCCTTAATCCATCAAACCACACATTATACCTTACTTGGATCAACCCTTTACCACCGTATTTTGATTGAACTCTACATCATTATTAAACTTTGGTAGAATCTACACTTATGTCATGAGAAGTTCATGAAGTAGTATGTGGAGCCCAAACTAGTGGGGCAGTTCTATCCAAAAATATCTTACATGTTAGTTATTATTGGCCCATGATGGATGTAGATTTAGATGCATATGTGAAAATATGCAATAAGTGCTAATGGTATGCCAATCTGATTTATGCCCTCATAAAGACTCTAAAGCTAATGTTGATACCATGATAATTTACTACATGGGGCATCAAACTCATTGGGTAGATAAACCCTACCTCATCTGATATCTATAAACATATCTTTACCACTACTGTATATTTCACTAAGTGGGTTGAAGCTATACCCTTCAATTATGTGACTGGCAAGCAAATTTCCAAGTTCATTTTTAGCCATCTCATCTACTACTATGGTATCCCTTCTGAAATTATATCTGATAATGGAGGATATTTCAAGAACAAGGATGTTGAAAAGCTATGTACCGAGTATAAAATCAAGAAACATTTTTCCATAACATATTACCCACAAAGTAATGGCTAAGCCGAAGCATCAAATAAAACCATTATCAACATCCTGAAAAGGTTTGTTACTAATATTGGCTACGATTGGCTCCTTCAAATATTTTTTGCCCTTTGGGCATACCATACTAATCACCATACCCCCATAGGTACTACTCCATATTCACTTATTTATGGCATTAAGGTCATTCTTCCTATTAAGGTCAAGTTGCCTTCTCTATGCATCTCTTTCAATCATGTCCTAGATGACAATGACTATCAAGTATCTTACCTATAAGAGCTAGAGTTACTTGATGAGAAATGCATAATGACACTCAACAATCTCCAAGCCTTTAAAAATGGCTTTGAGGCCATTATAATCAGTGTGTGAAACATAGGTAATTTGAACTTGGTGATCTTGTCCTTAAAGAGAACCAAAAGAATACCATAGCCAAAAAGAAGCATAAAGGCAAGTTCAAACTCAGCTAGGTTGGTCCTTTCATCATTATGGTAAACTATGGAATAAGAGCATACATGCTTGCCACACCAAACAAACATGAACTTGATGAGCTGATGAACATTATCCACCTCAAATGGTACTATGTTTGAGTGACTTGGTGTATTGTCTATAAATACCATTTCAATTTATGCCATATTATCAATATTCTTCTTTGTATTATACCATTTTACTATCCTATCATCCTACCAACCTATCACTTTTTCCTATTGCATATCATTTTTACCATACCTTCCCCATCAACTGAGTTGATTTCTCCCTCCCTACTTGGCCTTATGACCTTGGTTCTATTCCATTGCTTCTATAGCCACTTTTTTCAAGAGGATTCAACTTCAATTTCAGTAGTTCTTTCAAGCATTCTAGACAGAGGTATTATTTTAGAGCAATAAGATAATATTTTGGCAGTTTCATCCTTCATTTTTTATTCTATTCTCTATACCAAGTGTGCCTAATTATAATCTCTTATGGGAAAATTAGTATCCCACCAGTCTTGTTACTAATTATAACCACTTATAGGCAAATTAGTATCATTGACCTATGCCATTAAATCCTAATTATAATTGTCTATGGGTAAACTAGGGGTAATAATAGTTTACCATGCCTTGACGTACCAACTAGCCATTTCCTATACCATATTGTGCCTTCATAACAATTATGCCTATTTTGTTTGAATTAGTTGCTACACTAGTCACATTCTTCTACTATCAGGCATAACTATAGTGACTTGAGGTCTCATCCTGGGAATATGTAGGCAACACTCGATACTTGTTGAGGTCAGCTTAGTCACCCTAAGCCATTCTCTCACCATTTTGTGAGCAACCAAAGCCACACTCTCACTATTTTTTGAGAAACCTAATCCATGCTCTCATCATTTTTTGAGCAACCTCTGCTAGACTCTTGCTATTTTGTGATCTTGGAAGTTTTAGTGTCTCATCATTCTTGATCGAGTTGAGATACTCAAAAATTTCCAAAAACATTTGTAAAATCATTTAGAAAAACTAAAATCATTGACCACTTCTTTGTCTTAAGGATTCTGGGAACCCTTACTAAGTCACAAACAAATCACTTGTCACTTAGTTTCTCCATCCTTTTTGGCCTTTTCTCCCATGCACTTATTTTTTTACAAGACCATTCATATTCTTCTATCACATCTATTATGTTTGTTTTTCATCAGTTATCATTTTCTTCCCATTTCCTTGGAGAAATACATTTGACTTGAAGTTTTTGTTGGATATTACATCCAGAGAACTATGTAGGCATCATCCACTTACCTAGTACATATGGAGACATCTTGAACACCCCCTTTCTTTTCTTCTATTCCCTCAATCATGTTTATTTATTGAGATGTCACCTATTTTCTAGGGACAATGTTCATCACGTTATTTATACTAACATTAGGACTAACTATTATTTGTTTCTTTGTTTGTATTGTTTATTATTTATGTATCTGTTTGTTTGCTTTCATCATTATTGCCTCGATTCAATCTATATGCATTCATTAGGTGATTCCTTACAAACTTATAATTGAATCCATTCATATTCATATGTTTACATTGTCATCATGGTTTTTATCATTGGTGTATTATTTTTCCTTGAAAATTAGATTATGGGAGTCAAGCCTTCTACATCTTTCAGTGCAATCCTCATGGTGTTCTATCATTATGCCTACCATACAATGTTACAACAAAAACCAACTTTAAAAAGTCTACTCAAAAATGGCAGCATCAACATCTCCTCAACACTAGCATTAGGAACATCCCAATAATATCCCAAATAGAGTAATTAACCATGAAATAATTTCAACCTTTGTTAGTTTAGATGATTTAGTCTATATGCATTCATTAGGTTATTCCTTGTGCACTTATACTAAATCCATCCATATTCATATGTTTAAATTATCATAATGGTTTTTATCATTGGTGCATTATTTTTCCTTAAAAATTGGATTATGAGAGTTAATCTTTCTACATCTTTCAGCCCAGTTCTCATGGTTTTCTATCATGATGCCTACCATACAGTGCTACAACAAAAATTAGCTTTAGTAAATCTACTCAGAAATGGCAACATCAACATCTCCTCAGCACTAGCATTAACAACATCCCAATTATATCACAAATAGAGTAATTAACCATGAAATAATTTCAACCTTTGTTAGTTTAGATGAGCATCTCCCTACTAGCAGGTTGTTCTAATTCAACATTACCCTCTATGTCAAGTTAACATCATTGTAAACACTAGAATCCTATACATTAGATTCTAACTGTCAAACCCCTAAAAAATTATTTAGACCCTTTAAATGAACCAAAACTCATGTTTTTAACTAATCAACTAATTAGAATTAAAAGCACCCTTTTTGGCTACTTTTGGTTGTTAGCCTCAACTGTCAACGGTCAGTCTAGCCATTGAAGGTTAGGCCTCACCACTTGGAATTTTCCATGCAAACACCAACAAATAACTTCTTACATTTTCTAAATATAATTTATGCAAATACTCTCATGAGACCTTGCATGAGAAATTTATAATTAGAAGCACTTTTAAACTTCCACTTTAGCCTCTGGCCCTTCCCTATAAGAAGAGGAGAGTAGCAAAAGATCGATCCATCTGCAACTATTATCAAGAGCTTAGGTACTCAAAGTTTTTATTATTGTAGGTCATCCAAAATTATTAAGCATCATCAACCATCTATTTGAGAGAGCTAATTTTTCATGGCCTCATAGATCAAGTTTCTAAGAACCATCATTCTATCAGAATCGAACTAGATTCCACCTACAAATCAACAGCATCTACTAAAAAACCAATGCACTTTTGGTAAGTCAAATACTTGATCACTTCCATTTATCTATTTTTATCCCTTTTCACAATTAATAAACCCTACACCAAACTCTCAAGATTCATTTCATGAATACTATCACTAGCTATTGATAAGTCCAAAATTAGACAGTCAATCATTGATGGTTATTTAACCATCGATGATTAGGCTTAACCACCGATGGTCACCCCAACCATCAATGATCACCTATGGTAGGTTAAAAACTAACAAGCTAAAATTTCCTTTCTTTTCAAACTATATCCTTCTTCCTGAGTTTTTGCCTGATCTTTGAACTCTTCTAGATTCCCTAAATCACACCTCCACCCACTAGTACTAATCAATTTCTCACTAATTAGATCATTTCCATTATATCTACTTTATCAAACATATCCTTGTTATTCAATTTTAATTATCTTTTGATTATTAATGCACATACCTACTATTTAGTTTTATAAGATTCATTATTTTTAAAATGTTGGATTCACGGCCCGTAAAGAAGCCCATGTTTTTGAGATCTAGCCAGCGCTAGGCAATCCACCTAACTACTTGTCTAACAAAAAATTTTACTTTAGTGTTATCTTATCTATAGTTTTTACTCCCTAGCCAAAGAGGAGTTTTTCACAATCTTTTGATTCAACATGTGCAGCTTTTATCAGGTATTTGTACCATAACCCATATTTCTAGTTTTACTATCTTCTTTTGAATAATAGAAAAATTTGAGTGAAACATTCTGGCATGCCTGGTGGGACCCTCGTCTTTACTTGGGTTTTCTTTCTATCTACATTTTTATCCTTTTATCTCTATCTATGTGCTCATAATTGAAATCTAAAAGTTTCATTTGGGTTTAAAACTTATTGCATCCATTGATTACTTGTTTCTTATAAGCTCACCTAGTTTAATTGAACAACATTAGGATTAAGTGTAGTCTACTTATGTTATAAAACCAAATCACGAAATCAATAAAACATCATAACATACTTGAGACAAGGCTTGACTAGGATTCACCACTCAGTGGATCACCTCACCCTACCTAGTGATCATACTTGGATTTCATCACCAAGGGGAGGACCTACTCAGTTCTCTAGCGAAGTATAAGCTCTAAATAAATGGTATATATTGGCTAAGTGACCTAGCTTGGCTTCAAGATCATGAAGTGAGGGGAGCAAGTCCCAAGCACTAGGTCATTTGCCTAATTTAGCATAGATTATTTGAGCACCAAAATCAACCCAAAAATATCTTTAGAATTTTTATCTAGTACCTGATCTATAAACCAATCTACTACACATTCTTCACATTAAGGCATAAGCCAAACAACAAGATAATCAATCAATCATATGATTCTAATTACCTTAGTGTGTGTTGAACTTTTATTGGGTTTTTCTTTTGCTTTCTTTATGTTAAATTTTGAAATCATCTATTGGTACTTCTCTTATAGATTTATATAGTACTTACCTAAAAACAACAAAGAGAATTAGCAAGTCAAGACCCATCTATAGACTACCCAGTTTCTTCCACCTCCTCTTCCATGGATGACTATTGATCAGACATCAAGAGTTCATCTCACCATTCTAAACCTTCCCAAATCCTTGAGATTGTTCCTCAAGGGGATTCTAACTTTGCTTCTCTTTTGGATAAGAACCCAATCACCTTACAACATTATCTTAATACTTTGCATCACATAACTCCTATCTCAACCCCACCTATAGAGCCTCTTTATGGCATGCCATCCTACTTGGTGCCAAATCCTTTGGTAGCTGCTATTACTACCTAACCTTTAGCTACCCAAACATCTATATCCACCAACCCCTTTGACACCATGGGGGAAAATCAACCCATCCAACCAACTATTTCCTTTACACCTTCTACCCCTACCATTGACTCCTCTACCTTGGGAGTGCCTACCGTTGGTAAATCAAACCCTCCTTTACCTAACTCTAATATGTTAATCATTACCCCTCTTCTAATCTAGTAATGACCATACCTACCACTCCTACTAGTACCAAAGTCACTACCTCACCCTTAATTTTTAACACAACCATGACTCCTACCCAACCTACAGTAATCTCTCAGTGATTACTGGCCATATCCAAACTAGGTTACATCCCTAGCCTACAAAGGCATCTCCATTTTACCCAACCACCAACTGTCACTTACTGTTATATATCTTCCACCCAACCTATGATCACCTCTCAAAAATTTCCAACCATACCCAATCCTAGATATGTTTCTAACCCACAAGGACATTCCCACATCACTCAACCACCAACTATTATCTATCCTCATATAAATTTAACCCAACCATCTATACCTACCTATCAATATGGGTAAATCTCCCAACCACTAATGAATTATCAATATATTATCCCCTCTCAGCCATAATTTATGACATATAATCCTCAAATTTCACCACCACAAATGGATTTGATGAAAATGATCATGGACAAGATGACGAACCTAGAGTCATCCATTTCTGGACCCCATAATCTCTTGTCTTATGATCAAAGATATAATAAACCAATTCATCCTTTGGTCCCTATCAAACCATATTTGACCCAATGGGAATTTCCTAAATTTATTAAATTTAATAGTAAATAAGATCCCTAGTAGTATTTAAGAGTATTTAGGAATTCCTATTACATGATTGCTTATGATGATGCTCTTCTTTTGTGCACATTTCCTATGTCACTTTCTAGCCCAGCATTAGACTGGTATAGTGCCATTACCAAACATTTTATCTTTTCCTTTAACTAATTGGCTTAGATGTTTTTAGACCATTTATCCATCAACAAATCCAAGAAGGTCTCAATTACTAATCTTTATTCCATCCACAAATTTAAAGATGAGTCTCTAACTAATTTTTTAACTCATTGGAAAAGTCTCATCAACCAATTATCATTCTCTTTACCTCAACTAGAACTGATCAAACTCTTTGCTCATGCTTGTGTAAATCACATCTCTTCCACACTACGTGTCCATAGTTTTAAAACTTTTGACGAAGCCTTTACCATGGCACGTAAATTGGAAAATAAAGCCATAGATGAAGTTAAATTGAATTTACCTAACAAAAATTCCACCTTCAAAACCAATGAGACTTCTTCTTCTAAACCTGGTAACCAAACAAATATGGGAACCAAGGGAAAGGAAACTATGAATATAGTTGTCCTTAAAACAACTCCACCAAATATCAGTCAACAAAACTCTAATCTTCCAAACCAAAACATTCAAAACCCAAACCAAAATAACTCGAAGAAATTTACCCCACTAGGAGAATCTTATGCCTCAGTTTTGGACAAACTATCTAAAGCCAATCTCATATGACTTCCACCAATTAAACCCCCATAATAATTTGATTCTTCTCATCCTCCTCCAAACTGATACAATGAGAATGATCTTTGTTCCTTCCACTATGTAGTTGTGCATGATGTTAGTAGGTGTAATACCTTTAAATAAATTGTCCAATCCATTATTGATAAGGGGGAACTTGTCTTTGACAATCCCAATGCACCTCAGAACTAGGCTCTTGATATCTTCAGGAAACCTTAACCCAATAACCCTCCATCAAAAGAAGAAAGCAACCAATTAGAATGTTCCTAAGACACTCATACAGTTAATATGGTTCTTGATATTCTAATTATGAATGAACCAACTACCTCCCCAACAACTTGACCCACTCCTTTGAGTGAGGAAAAGCAACCACCTTCCCTAGAGTCAAAAATTAACATTGAGAATCTACCATTTACCATGGCTTCATTCATGAAAGTCATGGCATCCTCAAAACCTCTGTCAACAAATTTACCTGATAGGCCAATCATAACCACACCACCTCCAACCAATCAACCAATTATCCCTCCTATGGATGTTGTGCCTAGAGAAGAAGCATCAACTTGTGACTTTCCTCCACTAACCATCTCCCATTTAGATTAAGAGAAGGATGAGTTTACCCCTCTTTCATATCCTCTTATAAAAATTTCTTTTAAACCAACTTCCCAAGGAACGAAACAAATATATAAACCTTTTTCTCAATTAGTTCAAAAATTGGACTTTCTCTCTCAGCCTAACATGGATAAAACCATCTATTGGCATCATCTAGGTCTCCCCCACCAAATCAAATCTCCCAACATATATGTACCCATTGTAGATCCATCACCTTCTTCTTTTAAAGAAGCCATGTTAGGACCATTTCACCCACCTCCACCCAAATCATCCCATGCCCTCCTCATGAAATCTACCCATACCTTAGGAATCCTTCCTATGCCTAGTATTAGATACCCACCTTTAAAACTAGATCTTTCTCCATCTACCTTAACCAATAAATTACCGAGTAAAGCAACCATGAACATAAAATTTCCCAAGACCAAACCAAACACTAGGTCTAGACAACTCCCTATTTATCTTCTATTTTGGGGCCCCATCCCTTTACCCTCCTAGTTACCTATCCTTCATCTAGAAAACCTACCTCCTTTTCTATAACAACATCCAACAATACCTATACCAATCCCTCTTTCTTGGATAACCTGGTTGCTTCTACCCTCCCATCTATGCCCAAAACTTCATCTTATATACCTTCTACCTCTCAAACATCTATCTCTAGCAGCGCATCTACCCACCAACCTCATCTGAGACCAACTACCAAAACTAACCCAAAACCTACTCCTCCCATAAGGAGGCCTACTTTTGTAAAACCTCCCCCTCTGAGTATGTCATCACCTTATGTCAAATCCTTTATAACCATTTTTCATAGCTTATTATAAAACTCTACCTTAAGCCTTCCACCCATTAGACCTTTCGACCCCTCTCACCCCAAACTAGCCTGGTTTGATGATAGTTAGATCTGATCCTACCATCAGACCCTAGGACATGACACAGAGAATTATAGGGCTCTCCAAAGTATTGTCCATCAACTTTATTAAGAAGATGATCTATTGTCAAATGAACTTTTGGTTACCTTTTTGTCACTTCAATAACCAACCATAGCCCAACTCTCACCCACCTCCTCACTCTCACCTAAAAGTGATGAGCAACCAAACCAATCATCTACCATCCCCCCTTCCCACACTAGTAATGTGATTACATGAGCACAATAGAAGGATAAGGACAAAGCTAAAGAGTCCACTCCTTGGACATACCCACCTTCCACCTCTCAACCTAGCCAAATCCATGCCTTTTTACCATCACCCTAACCTAAAATAACTATCTTGGGTACCATTGAATCAAACCCTTCTAAATCAATTAGGCGAGTGGTCCTTAAGCAGTTGCACCAAACCCCTACCAAGATGAGTTTATACAAACTCAAATCCACCTCACCTCATTATCACGAAACACTAATTGAGTCCCTACAAGCCAGTAAGGTTTGGCCTGGTGATACCCAACCTATTGAGGATTTTATTAGCACTCTTTAGCTCTCCACTCTTGTTGATTTTAAAGACTCAGAGATACCTTCTACCCATCCTAAGGACCCTAATCCTCCTTTTTTTATCACCACATACATTGACCAAACTCACATTAAGAAAGTAATGATTGATGGTGGGGTCAGTATCAATATCATCTCATCCCATGCCTATAATCAGCTCAAGCTACCTACCAACATCATGTCTAATACCTCTATTTTACTTTAATCTTTCAATGATACCATGGCCACTACCCTAAGAACTATTGTCTTCCACATTTTTTTGGGACTGTATACACTCCCTAAACTTTTTTATGTGGTCAAGGAAGAATTTTTGTATAATGTCTTACTCAAACCACCTTGGATCTGATCCATGGCTTGTGTCCCCTCTACCCTACATCATTATATTAAATTTGAAAATGAGATCCAAGTGATTAATTACTATACAAGCTGACCCAATCCCTTTTACAACATGAAATATGATATATCTACCTAATGACATTCTTTTTCCACCCTCTACCAAGTCTTCATCTAAACTGGATCTACTTCCATCACCTATTAAAGAAACCATTTCTTTGTCTTCTCATAAATCATCTATCATCACATCTCTCTTCTTAATAAATACCAATAACTGACTCCTTAAAATCAACCTTTCAGCATCTTTCTTTAGGAGAATACACCCTCTTGGCTCTTTATGCTTTCCCTACCCCTCACGAGTATGGGTAGCTTACCAACCAACCAGGGTATGATCCTCATCTAGGAGAAATCACATCTCTTGGACCTCCCTCTTGTCAAACCCATTTTATCTATGTGAGAGTTGACATGCCTTTGACAAACACCATCAACACCTTCTATACTCACCCTTATACCATTGGCTTTTCTTATTTAGGAAAACCCTCCTTTGCCAAAACATACCTTCATAGGTGTGCCTAAAAGGGGTTCAATTTTAGAAAATACCAGCATGGCCCCCATGAGATCACCTCATTTGAAACTCAAAAACCACATGAGAAGCATGGGCTCAGTTTTATCTTGCCAAAGAAGAAAATCATGTAATTTGGTTTACCTCCACCTCCAAGTGAGGATGATGATATCATCCCACCTAAAATTTTTTTTCATCTTAATGATTAGCTTAGGACCCCTGACCTATCAAAAATTTGGGGCTACCATAACTCTTCCTCTCATGCATCCTAAACTCATCACAAAGGACTCCCCTACCATTCACACCATCCAATGTCAGGATGATCATTCTATCCTCACCTACCTCGGTATAGAATATCATTCCATCCATAAATCTCTCCCTCCCAAAACTTCCACTATGCTAAATTAATCCACAATGGATATTAATTTGGGTACCGATTATAGCCCACGTATCATCAAAATTGTGCAATCCTTAGATTCTATACAAAACCAAGACTTTTCTACCTTTCTTCATGATCATAGCATCACATTTACTTGGTCATACGTTGACATGCCTAGGATTTACCCTATCATCACTACCCATAACATTTTCACTCATCATTATGTTAAGCCCGTTTTATAAAAGCTTCAATGAATGCACCCTTGTATAGCTCTCCTCATAAAGGAGGAACTCCAGCAACTCCTCTCTATCAATTTTATCCAACCTATTGATTATCTCTAATGGGTTTCCAATATCATCCTAGTTACCAAAGCCATTGGGGGACTTTGCATTTGCATTGATTTTGGAGATCTTAACCTCACTTGCTCAAAGGATGAGTTTCCTCTACCTAGCATTGAACAACTCATTGATATTATAGTCGATCATGAAATGATTTCACTCATGGATGAATTCCTAGGCTATAACCAAATCTTGATTGCCCTTGAAGATCAACACAAAACAAATTTTATCACCCCTTAGGGAACATGTTTCTATAGGGTTATGCCTTTTGGTCTAAATAACACTGGTGCAACCTACCAACACATAATGACCTACATCTTTCATGACCTTATCCATAAAATTTTGGAAGACTATGTGGATTACCTTCTCAATAAATTAAAGCTTTAAAAAAATCACCTGACTATTTTTAAAATCATATTTGAGTGCCTTATCCACTACCATGTTCGCCTAAACCCCAAGAAGCGTATCTTTAGGGTCTTATCAAGTCAACTCCTAGGTTTTATCATCTCTCTTCATCAAATCAAAGTCAACCTGACCAAAGTCAAAGCAAACTTATAAATGCCTCCCCCTGCTAACCTTAAACAACTCCATAGCCTTTAGGGGAAACTTCAATCCATTTGACATTTCATTTCTCAACTATCTGATTGTTGTCAAATTTTTCATCACCTTTTTAAGAAGGACACCTCTTTCAAGTTGGGGTAGGATTTTCAAAAGGCCTTCAATTCACTTAAATACTATATCCTCTCCCCACCAGTTCTTATTCCTCTACAAGAGGATGAAACTTTCTACCTATATATTTCAATCATTGACCACTCCCTAGTAGCAATGCTTGCACATCAGGATGACCAACGTAAAGAGCAAACCATATATTATATCAGCTAAACACTTATTTACTATGAAACTTGGTATACCCATATCGATAAAATTTGTCTTGCACTAGTCTTTGTGGCTATCAAACTTCACTATTATCTCCTTAACCATAAAACTTTCATCATTACTAATACTGACCCACTCAAGTATATGCACTCTAGGCCATATCAAAACCAATGAATAGCTAAGTGGCTTATGCTTTTGGCTAAATTTAATCTTGAGTTTCTTCAAAAAAAATCAATAAAGGGATAAGTGATATCCAATCAACTCGCCAATTCCCCTCTATCTGATACTCAATCTCCTCCTTTAGAATTCCCTGATGAGAATATCAATACCCTCTCTCAAGTAGATTTTGCCTACCAAGTTACCATGTTCTTTGACATATCCAAATGCCAACACAGGGAGGGGTAGGAATTGTCTTAATTCCCTTTTATGGTGACTCCCTACCTCTATCTTTTAATCTTGACTTCGAATGTACCAATAACATGGTTGAATATGAAGCCCTAGTAATAGGTCTCTAAATTACCTTAGCCTTGGTAGTCAAAAAAATAAATATCTCTGGTGATTCCCAACTTGTGGTTAATAAAATCAATGGCATATACCAGTGCAAAAATGATGTTTTATAGCAATACAAACACCTAGCTAATGTATTATTAATGTCATTTGAACACTACCTGATCCAAACTACCCCTCGATCCATGAACAAGTTTTCCAATACAATGGCTTCCCTTGCTTCCCAGATCTAATCCGCACCTTCATACTCTAAATTATCTATTATTTTCCACTACATTACTAATCCATCCTTCATCAAATGTATCTCTCCTACCATCTTTAATGTAACAGATATTTTGGCTAGTCGTTGGTACCAGCAAACTTTTGACTATCTTAACAATGCCACCATTCCCCCTAATATTTCTATAAATGCTCGTAGAGCATTTATTTAAGACACCTCTCATTACACCATAATTAGGGGCATCTTTTACAAGCATGGCTTTGATTGCCTTCTCTTTCATTGCCTACAAAGTCATGAAACCTCTCATGTTATCAAAGAAATGCATGATGGAGATTGTGGAGGGCACTTTAATGGTCTTATCATCACTAAGCATATCCTTCACCTCGGCTATTATTCGACTTCCCTCAACCAAGACTATTGTGATTATGTAAAAAAGCTTGTCAAATGTAAATAAAATGCTAACCTTCATGATGCACCAAGCAATAGTCTTCAAGTATATAAGGACTTTTGGTCTTTCTCACAGTGGGACTTGGACCTTATTGG